>PSQN01000003.1:627365-1027920 GCA_002989075.1 Arthonia radiata
AAGACGGTAATTCCGTCTATCTAAAACTGTTAGTCTCAGTCTATCCCGTGTTGTCTTAGACTACGGGCCAGCTGTCTAGGACGGGTCGTGCAATGCTTCTTTTTGTCCTAGGCCCGGGCTACTAGGCCCGATCCTTTAGGTAAAAGGCTTGTTCTATTCTAGACCGGGACAGCTGGTAGGACCTGTCCAATACTTCGGGCCCCTGAGGGTTCTGGCTAACCAGCTAGTTGGTTAATTTCCAACACCTTTATCTTTACTAGTCTTAGTATCTCTATATATATTTTATACTCTAAAGGTATTCTAATTTTAGTTATACTCTTCGTTAGCTTAAGAGCGTAATAAATCTTAATTTAGAGTTTTTTAAAGACTTTAAGCTAACTTGTTCTACGCTATAACTATATTAATATTTATATATTAACTAGACGTAAAAATACTTTAATAAGAGTATTCGCCGCTCGTCTTTATAGCTATTCCTACGAATTCTATAGAACTTATAGTTTAAAGATATAGATAAGCAATCTAGTTTTTTATAGCTAAAAGGTTGTTATTAGCCGTCTTTAGGATCTTTTTACTTATAGTAGGCTTAGCCGCTAGTATAAGGGTAGCTAAGCTTACTAGTATAGTACTATTATCTACCCGTTTAGATAGGTTTAAATAATTGCTTTAAGTAGGATCTTATAGTAAGTAGTATATAGGCTCCTGCTTTGCTATTGCAGCTATATTTAAAGATATAATTAGACTTAAAAGCTCTTTTAGCAATAGTAGAGATTTATCGTTAAATCCGCTATTAAGGATTGTTTATAGGTTCTCTAAATACTATTAGAGATAGCTAACTAAATTAGTGTCTAAAATTATACTTACCTTGTATACCTAGAGATATAGTATATATAGCTATATATAGTTTCGCTTTTATATATATTAACGTTCTCTCTATGAATTTTACTTTATAGCGATATTAATTTATAAAACTAATATATTGTACAAAGACTATTAATTATAGTCTCTCGTAGTCGCTAAAGCTAGAATATCTTTAAAAGTAAACTAGAATAGAAAATTAACGTAAAGAAGGCCGCTATCGTAAAGAGAGCTAATTTTATAGAAGTAATAAATAAAGTAGATTGAAAAGGAGATACTGTAGTTAGTAAATAATATAGTATAGTAGAAGCAGTAATAAACTTTTAGAGATACTAATAGATTAGTTAGCTAAATAGCTCTAGACGGTTGCTTTAACCTATAATAGCGTACTACTACCTAGCGGCAATTACAATAGCTAATATTTACCTAACGCTAGTCTTTATAGCCGGCCTAATTGCTTAAAATTAGTATATAGTTAGTACTTATAAGTAAACGTAATAGCAATTTATGCGGATCTATAGCTCTAGCGGTCGCACTCCTATTTATTATAGTATATTAATAGAACTATCTATATTTCTAAGCCTCTAACGCTAAGTTCAACTAGAATTTTGCTTATCTTCTTCTATTTATATATATTAACAGACTAAGAGCAGCGAGTAAAGACGTATAGTTATAATAGTAGATACTATAGAGACTACATTGTTTTAGCTACTAATTGTCTATTAGCAGAAAAAGATATAGTATGTAGAGAATAGCCTAATACTGTTTAAAGTAGCTAATAGCCGGCTAAAACTATAGGGTTCGTTACTTGAACTAGATACCGTATCGATTACAGTACTTAAGAAACTAGCTTGGCTAAGAATATCTATACAGTAGGCAAATTTAGATAGTAATAACTTAAGCGTATAACTACTTATATGCCCGACGGACGTAACTTATAGCGGTAATCTGTTGGAAATTAACCAACTAGCTGGTTAGCCGGAACCCTCAGGGGCCCGGAGTATTGGACAGGTCCTACTAGCTGTCCCGGCCTAGAATAGAACAAGCCTTTTACCTAAAGGATCGGGCCTAGTAGCCCGGGCCTAGGACAAAAAGGAGCATTGCACGACCCGTCTTAGACAGCTAGCCTATAGTCTAAGACAACATAGAATAGACTGAGACTAACAGTTTTAAATAGACAGAATTACTGTCTTATATAGTAAGTTACGAGTTATCTGGCCCCTATTAAAAGAACAGATATCTAGTAAGTCCTGTACGGGCCGCTAGACTTAAATATATAAGCTAGAATCTCTCTAGAGGATTTTAGCTAACAAGATAGACAACACAATAATAGCTTCTCTTTGTTACTAAGTATTGTACCTGTAACAAGCCTAAGTATTGTACTAGTCCTAAGCTAGTCTCGTCTTTCTACTCTTTGTAGTAGTATCCTTCTTCTTCTCTGTACCCTTTTTAACATAATCTAATAAGTAGGATTACCGGTAAAGGTAAAAGAACGGTATTAATAAACTATAATACGTAAGGTATATACTTATAGTAGTACGTTTAACGTTAATCGTTAAGCGCTTAAGCTAAGAGCAAAATAGAGGTCGAATGCTATTTTTATCTTTATATAGTAAGTAGTAAATCTATTATAAGTACTATACTCACGTAAATATAAAAAGAGCGGGTTAAAAGAAAATCTATAGTCGAGGACTTAGCTATATAAATAGACTTATTAAATATAGAATTAGAGTTATATTAGCCTTAAACTAACCTATAGTTGTAATATAGATAAGAAAAAAACCTATAGTAGATAGAAAGAACTTAGTCTAGCGTAAATAGAGACGCCTTAAGCGAGGGTAAGAAAGAAAGATAGTACAAAAGAGCAGCAAGACTATATAGTTTTTAAGTACGTACAAGCTATATATATAGAGCCGTTATAAACTAGCTAATAGATCTAATTAGCTCGCCGAGGAAGTAGCTTCCTGTTGCGGGCAATCTAGTATGTAGATTACTAAATAATATTATAATTCTTTAGTTATAAAAGACTAAAAAAGATAAATTTATTAAAAAAATTAGTAATAATAAAATAGTAATATTATTTAATATAAAAGCTTATTTATAAAGTTATATAAGCTACTTAATTAACTTAAATATAAATAAATATATTATTTTTAAAGTTAGTTAATATATAGAATTCATAAAGATAGTAAATTAAAAAGTTTATATATTATATAAACTTTAAATTAATAAATTTTATAAATAAATAGCTAAAATTAAGAAAGATAAAAGTTAAATAAAGTATATTTTATATTTAAACTCAATAGTTAATATAAGCTTAAATATTAGTATAAGTAAAATTAAAACCTCTTTTATTATTTAAAAGAATATTTTTAGCTTTAGTTAATAAAATTTAAAAAGTTAAATTTAAAGAAATAAATAAAGAATATCTTTTTATATATTTTTATATAAAAATTAAATATTTTTTAAGTTAAAAAATAATTTATTTTTAATTTTTAGTTAAAAAGTTAAGATTTTTTAACTCTTAAGCTTATTTAATTAGTCAATATTGATTTAATAAAAATAGAAATATTTATTATAGTAGTACTAATTAAAACTATAAATAAAGTAAAGACTTTATTTTTATTAATACTTGTATTCAATAGAAATAAGTTAATTTTTATTATTAAAATATATAAAAACAATATTATAATAGTTATCAAAACTATTATTTTTATTAATATTAGTAAAAATTAACTAAAGTTAGTAAATAAAATAGCTTTAATTAGTTTAATTATTATTATTAAATTAAAAAATATTAGAACTAAAATAATAAATAAAAGCTAATTAAAGACTTTAAGAATTAGTTTTATTTAATTATATAGTATAGTATAAATAATTTATGTTAGTTCAATAAATAATAGTAGTAAATTTTTATATAAATTAACTTAACTTATAAAAATAATAAATAAGATAATAAATATTTTTAAAAGCTTTATTATTTAAGTTATTTATGAAAAAGTTATTTAAATATACTTTAGTTAATAATTCAACTATTATTAATAAGTTTTTAAAATATAAAAAGATATAAAAATTAATATATATTTTAAGTATATATTAATAAACTTTTAATACCTTTAAAGTTAATAATTATTAAACTTTTTAAAATTAACTATATACTTAGATTTAGAAGTAGATACTTAAGATACAGTAGATATATTATAAATTAGTTTTAAACCTTTTTAGCTCTTAATATTCTAACTTAATTTCTAACTTATATTTTAATAGTTAAATAGTATATTTAAACTATACTATTATCTTTAATCTTCTTATTTTTAGTTTAGTATATTAATTAGATAATTTAGATTCTATTAATTTATATAGAGATATTATCTACTATCTTATTCTTATTCTATATCTAATTCTTTTTATATTTACTATTTAAATAGAGCTCTTAGTATTATATTTCTACTATTATTAGTTTAACTTCTTATTAAGTAGTAGCTATAAATAGATAGCTATTTTAAAGACTTAAGGTTAGTTAGTAGTATTAGAAGAGGTTAATACTTAAATATAAGTATGATTTATAGATATAGTAGAGAAAGAATTATACGTTCTATAAAAACTATAAAGAAAATTAAACTAAGGTATATTTATAATAGTTTTCTATATAAAATAAAAAGTCTTTTAGCCTATAAAACTTAAATAGACCGCTTAGAGCTAATTAATAGTATTAGTAGGCTTTTTTAGTTTAGTCTTAGTCTAGAATATATTAAACTAGGTATATAATTAAAGAGCTACGTTAAACTAATAAGTTAATTTTTATATAGCTACTATAGTATTACCATTTAGAGATTAAAGATAGTCTTTAACGCTTTAAAGTATATTAATATAAATAGCTTTTATAGATAATTACTTAGAGAAGAGAGATATAGTAGAGTATAATTTATACTATAGTATAACTAAGATTTAAAATATAGAACTAAAACTTAAAAAATCTTATAAATAGGTGTATAAAGTACTCTATAGAACTTAAAGAAAAGAAAATATAACTTAAAGGTACTTAATAAGAACTAAAAGACCTATATAACCTAGTATAGTCTTAGAAGAAGAGTTAGTAAGATAGTTTTATACTATAAATATAAACTAGAGCTAATAATCAGAAAGAACTAAAATAAGAAATAATAATAAAGACTAATTACTACTAAAATTATATATAATAAACTATAGTAGCTACTATAGTAGTTTTAATTGAATTTTAGTATAGAAAAATAAACTAATAATAGTAGAGATATAATACTAAGAGCTCTATTTAAATAGTAAATATAGAAAGAATTAGATATAGAATAAAAATAAGATAATAAATAATATCTCTATATATATTAATAGAATCTAAATTATCCAATCAATACGCTAAACTAGAAATAGAAAGATTAGAGACAATAGTATAGTTTAAATATACTATTTAACTCTTAGAATATAAGTCAGAAATTAAGTTATAATACTAAGAGCTAGAAAGATCTAAAACTATTTTAAAACAACTTCTTATATCTAAACAATCTTATATAAAAAGTAATTTTTAATTATTTTTAGATATATTTAGTTAACTTCTATATTACTAATCTTAAAGATAATATCTACTATATAGAAATTCCCTTTAAGAATATAATAATTAAGATTATATCTATACTCTTACTCTTCTTTACTACTATAGTACTACTAATATAGTATTATTAAAAGAGTAAGTAAACTAAACTAGATATATTCTACTTACTATAAAGAAAACCTAGATTAGAATAAGAACTTTAAATAATCTATATTACGCTATAATAGTAGATTACTAAGTTTAGAGGCTTATAGCTACTAAAGAGCTAAGTAAAGTAATTATTAGTATTATATACTTTTAGAACCTAGCTACTATACTAATAGCTAGTATAGTCTATACTAGTAATAGTATAATAGTACTTATCTTTAAATAGTATTGTTATTAAATAAGCTACTTACTATAGAAGTAATAACTATAGTATTCTAGAATCCTAAGAAATATAGTAGTAGATACTTAGTTTTAATTTATAATACCTTTCAGTAGGCTTTATATCAATACTAAAAATAGATAATATCAACTAGACTATAGTATATTATTAAGAAGCTAACTAAGTTAGACTATAGTTATTTTATTAAGAGTATAGCGCTATTATTATATATAGAACCTACTTTAGCTATATTTAGTACTATATAAAAATATAGAGTTAAAACCAGTTTAGTTAGCTAATTCAAATTTACTATAGCTAATATAGGAAATACTAGCGCTATACTAGTATATAATATATACATTAACTAAAAGAGTATATAATTAAATTCAATAGATAATAGTATTAAAAAACTATAGTAAGAAGTAAAAGAGCAAAGCTTTAAATTATTAGTAAATAAATAAAGCTAATTAAATAGAGTAAACTAAAAAAAATAATAATCTAAAGTTAGCTAGACTAACTTTAGTAGAATTTAGAGAATTTTAGCTAGAGTTTTATTACTATTTCTCTTTTAAACTAGTAAATATTCTTATTTATTAATAAGTTAACTTATTTATTATTTTTGGTAATCAATAATAGAGTTAAGTTATTTAAAGCTCTAATTAGTTTAATTTATATAAAGCTAGTAGTTAATATTACTATTATATATTTACTTAAAAAAGATATAGTATATATAGCTAGTAATAAATTTATAGTTTAAAGAAAATAAATAGCTACTAAACTATATTACTAATAAAGAGATAATAAAAATAAAATAAAGCTAATACTAATTAAGAAGCTAAGTAGACTAATAAAAAGTAATTTTAGATAATAGCATTAGTACTAATAAGAGCTCTAATTTAAGTATTTTAAAGAGCTTTAGCTTAATTTTAAATTATATAGTAAACTAGATACTAAAAGATTATAATATATATTATAATCTTTAAATAGAGAGTATTAATAGACTCTTAAATAGTATTATAAAGCTTTATATTAAATATATAAGATCATTAGCCGTTTTACTACTAATAATAGAGCTAAAAGATAATATAGTTATAAAAGTAAATATTAATAGATATATTAAGCTTAATTATAAGTTAAATAAGTATATTAAGAGTAGTTAAATTAGAGTAGTAGAGCTACTATAATAATATTCTAGTAAAATTATTATAGAATTATTAACTATAACTAAAACTAGAATATTAATAATTTATAAAGAGTAAAAAGAAAATTTAAATAGAAGAGATAGAAGAACAACCAAAGGAATAGAGATAAAAGATAAATTTTTATCCTTATCTTTACTTTTATCTTTATCTTTTAAGTATTTAAAATTTAACTATTAAAGCTTAGATATATATAAATAATACTTATAGTAGTCTTATAGTACTACTTAGCTATACTGAAGATTATTAATAAAATACTATTTAAATTTATTATTATAAATCTATTATTTTACTTATACTTATAGTTTTTTACTTATTTTTATAATTAATTAGATCTTTTAATAATATACTCTTTTTTACTATTAATATTCTTGAATAAAAGGTTTTTCGTTATTTAATTTAAAAAAAGATTATTTTTATTAAGCTATAAAATATTAAAATAAAAGATAAAATAAATATTATAATATAACTATAAAAGCTTGAGGTTATAAAAAATATTTATCTTCTTTTTAATTTTAAAAAGATCTATAAACTTAAATTTTAGTTTTTTATATAAGTCAATAAGCTTTAAGTTATATATTAAGAAATAAATTTACTAACTTAGCTACTAGTTAATATTTATTTGATACTTATTAGCCTACTACTTTATTTATTTCTAACTTTCTTTAATTTTAATATATATAAAGCTTTAAATCTTACTATACTAGTTAATAATAGGGTAAATATTTTAAAAAGTAATCTAATTTCAATAATTTTAATAGTTAGTAAGAAGCTTAGTTAGTTAAAATTATATCCTAAAATAATCTTTTGGCTAATAAAAAAAAGCGTAAATCTAGTAGTTGTATTCTTTATTAAGTTTATAGTATATTAAATAATAGAAAGATACTTAAACTAGTTATTCTACTTTTATAGGTAGTAGTACTAAAGATATATCTCTATTTCTTAGTTAATAATCTGAATTTGTTTATTAATTTATAAATAGTAGTTAATAGAGAGATATAGCTTAATATCTACTAAATTAGTAAGTATCTTTTAAAAATTATTAGTTTAAGAAGTTTTATATTTAATAATAATTATTTTTAAAACCTTTATATAGTAGTAAATGTTATAAAAGAATAGTTTAGTAGTATTTTTAATAAAAAGACCTTTTTTACTATAATAGTAGAGAATATTAAAGTACTCTTTACTTAGCTAGTTAATAATATTAAGAATAGTATTATTTTACTAAATATTATTTAAAAGAGCTACTATAAAATTTATTAAAATATTCTATTATAAAACCTAAGATATACTAGTAGACTATTAAAGCTCTAAACATTACTAGTAGTTATATTTATTATATATATAGTAGTAGTAATTCTATAATAATAGAACTCTAACTAGAATTCTTTAGATTCTATTAGAGTTAGTTTAGCTAACTTTAAATTGTTTTCTATTTTAATCTATTCTATCTAACTAGCTTTATTTATTTACTTATTGTCTAGAGCTTTACTCTTTTACTTTTGTTAAAAAGGGGCAGGGAAGAAGAAGGATACTACTACAAAGAGTAGAAAGACGAGACCAGCTTAAGACTGGTGCAATACTTAGGCTTGTTACAGGTACAATACTTAGTAACAAAGAGAAGCTGTTGTTGTGTTGTCTGTCTTGTTAGCTAGAATCCTCTAAAGAGATTCTAGCTTATATATCTAAGTCTAGCGGCCTGTGCAGGACTTACTAGATATCTGTTCTTTTGATAGGGGCCAGATAACCTGTAACTTACCGCATAAGATAGTAATTTCGTCTATCTAAAACTATTAGTCTTAGTCTATTCTGTATTGTCTTAAACTACGGGCCAGCTGTCTAGGACGGGTTGTGCAATGCTCCTTTTTGTTCTAGGCCCGGGCTACTAGGCCCGATCCTTTAGGTAAAAGGCTTGTTCTATTCTAGGCTAGGACAGCTGGTAGGACCTGTCCAATACTCCGGGCCCCTGAGAGTTCTAGCTAACCAGCTAGTTGGTTAATTTCCAACAACTTTTTACTATAGTTTTTAAATACTATTACCTATTAATTCTAACTATATACTCTTCTAGTTAATATATATATTAATAAAACTATAGTTATCTCTTTACTTTATATATACTAATCTATAGATAAAACTTAATTAGTAATCTATTTAGAAAGTCTTAAGCTTCTAAAACTTAAAATAAAATAATCTACTAACCTTCTATCTAAGAAAGTTAACTAGTATTAGCGCTAATTATATAGACCTTAAGAGTCTATTCTATATATAAAGTAAACTCTATAAAAGATAGTTAACTTTCTAATCTACTAATTAGGTAAAGCTAATAATCTTTTAAAACTAATCTATATTACTAAAATTTTTATCTAACTATAAATAGTTAATTTAGCTTATTAAAGTCTTTAACCTTTTTATTTAAGAATATAAAATATTATTTTAGTAAAATTTAAAGCTTAATAATAAGTATTAAGCTAAAAGAATAGAGCTTAAGAAAGCTAACTATATTTCTATTAAATCTAAATATTAGTACTAAGCTAAATAGACTAAGAAAGAGTTTAATACTAGAAATACTACTATATATACTACTAAAACGCTTAGTAAACTTACTACTAAGTAGAAAAAGAACTAGAAACTTATTAATAAAGTTGTTTATTTTAAGATATAAGCTTAAAAGGATAGTAATAATACTAACAATTAGCCTATTAATTAGCTTATAAATAAGCTAAATAAGCTAAATAAGACTAAAAAGAAAACTAATAGAACCGCTATTTAGCTTACTTAGTTTAAAAAGATAGTTAATTAGCTTCTAACGTAGCTAACTACTAATAAAGACTAGCTATACTCTAGTACTCTATCAATAGTCTTTAATAGTAAGCTAATACTCTCTAATTTAGTACTATTTACTAGTAAATAGAGCTTACCTAACTTTAATAAGTATTTTATATAAAAAGACTAAATAGTTTATAAGCCTTATTTTAACTAAGATTAACTTTAACCAAAAAAGAACTATATTAACTATATCTTCTTTTATTTATTTAATAAGATATACTATTATATTACGCTATTTTAGTCTTTTATAGTAAAAAAGTTACTTTAAGTCTTTAATAACTTTTACTCTAGTCTTTATTAGATCTATAAAGTTTAAAATAATTTTTATATACTTAAGTAAAAGTCAATAAAATTTATTAACTTTTCCAGTATTTTTAAAGAAAAGATATAAGTAAGAAAAATAATAAAGAAAGAATAATTTAATTACTTTAAAGGTAAGCTTTATTTCTATCTTTAAGAATATATATTAAATCTTAATAAGTTAAATTACTCTTTATTTAAGTTAATTAAATATGTATATAATATTAACTAAGTCTTTTAATAAATAAAGACTATTAAAACTACTATAACTACTTATAGCCTAACTTTTAGTACTATTCTTTAAATAGCTAAAAAGAACTATTTAACTAAGTAACTAGTTAATACTATTAAGTAGTATTTTTACTATTAAATTATCTCTTATAACTTATTTAAGTACTATATTAACTCTAATAGTCTATTATTTTACTTACTAAAGAAGTATATTTATATTTAGAATACTAAAAAGAATTAATCAAAAAAGAAGTCTATTTTAAAGTATTGGAAATTAACTAACTAGCTGGTTAGCCGGAACCCTTAGGGGCCTAGAGTATCGGACAGGTTCTATCAGCTGTCTCAGTCTAGAATAGAACAAGCCTTTTATCTAAAGAATCGGGCCTAGTAGCCCAAATCTAAGATAAAAAGGAGTATTGTACGATCTATCCTAGACAGCTGGCCTATAGTCTAAGACAATATAAAATAGACTTAGAGACTAATAGTTTTAAATAAACAGAATTACCGTCTTATACGGTAAATTATAGGTTATCTAGCCTCTATTAAAAGAATAGATATCTAGTAAGTTTTATACAAGCCGCTAGACTTAGATATATAAGCTAGAATCTCTTTAGAGAATTTTAGCTAATAAGACAGACAATATAATAATAGCTTCTCCTTGCTACTAAGTATTGTACCTGTACTAAGCTTAAGTATTGTACTAGTCTTAAGCTGGTCTCGTTTTTCTACTCTTTGTAGTAGTATTTTTCTTCTTTCCTGCACCTTTTTAACAGGTTATAAGCCCGAATTAGCAACAATTTCTTTTAAATTTCCTTTTTAGAAAATATTTTCCCTACGACACCTATCGACACCTCCGAACAATTCTATTACCAATCGACTCTAAATTTTTAGCTTAATTTAACTATTAGAACAGAATTTCCTTTTTTTTTTCAGAAATCTCCGACTATATATTCGGCTATAGACTCCTTTTATAAGATTCCTAAACTTAAGGGCTCGACTAATTAGGACATTTAGTCGATTCGAATAGAGGCCCTTTTAACTAAAAAGAGCTACAGTAATGTTATAATCCCCTTTTCTGGCTATTTAGCTAGAAATATTACCGAAGCTAGCCGTTAGAAACAGTCGACAAGGGCAGCAGCCCTTATTCGACTAACTCTAGAGAACGGTCTCCTTATTTAAATAAAGGGGATTTATAACTCTCTAGAGCTTTAAGATAGCCTAAAAAGGTTATACGAATCAAAAGGTTTTAGTTTCGAGTTTCTAATTTGCAAGGAGCTCTTTAGCACTATACTTAGTAAGATAAAAAACCTTAAGCTTTATCTTACTAAAAGTAGACAATTAACAGATAATTTAGTAACCTAAGGACTAGTACTACCCAACAAGGTGGTAGCTGTCTACGTTCTCTACAATCTAACCTTCCAATACAAGTATACGGTAGCTATTATTAGCCAAAGCTACCGGCAAACGACTAGCGATATAAATTTACAGGACTTATTTAGTTAACTTATAGACGAGTCTCGTCGAATCCGCGGTAGTACCCCAGCAAAAAAGGTTTTTACTGCAATAGACAATAAATCGACGTAAAGTATAATGCATAAACGTCCCGATGGCGAATTGGGACGGAATATTGTCTATTTAGGAAGACTGCGATCCTGGGAGGATATCTTCCCTCTAGTGGACGTATCCCTTTCTAGTCTCCTTAATAATTAGCTTGAACACTAGTAGGGCCTATTTAGACCCTTTTTGCCACCTAAGTGCTCCCTACCCTATACCCAGATTACATCCTAATTATTCTAAACCTACGAGGGGGGCGGCCGGCAGTTAGGTACCTTATTGACGTCGCTTAGGGATTAACCCGGTATAATTAAGTATAGCCGAGACTCTATATACACGTTAAAATAAATAATATTAAAATTAATTGATGATCGGTACTAGCAAGTACCGTGTTCAAAGAGAACGAGCAAGAAACTAAGCACGCGACGGTAGTCGCTTTATATCCGCTATACAAGCAGAATACAGAGCGTAGCAAAATATAACCAACGCCGAAGAAGACTAGGACCCTTATATAGGATCTAGCGACAACGATAAGCAAGAGGGCTTACAAGCCGGCAAATAGACGCCGAGCAGATCGCGAACTGGGAAGAACGATAGTCTAAACTAAAACAATAACGACAACGAAGGGGCTTACTAAGGCTCTAACCGCGAAGAATCCCTCTTTAGCGCCTTCTTAAGCGTTAAGGTACGAAAGCTGAGACAAGAACTACTAGCATAGCAGCAGCAGCACACTATTAAGAAGCTTAAGCTCGAAAAGCGAATAATCGAAGTTAAGCTCTAGTCTATCTACAATTCGAGGGCTGGTAGCAAGTAGCTACGGGGCGATTTAAGCCTTTAAAGTTAGATTAACGAGCTCCTTAAGAAAAAGGCGCCTAAGCTCGAGAGAGCTATAGACTCTATAAGCACTTAATAAACTTAGACTATTAAGAAAAGATTTTAGATAGCTAACGTATCGGACTCCGACAACGTTTGTATTATTACCTAGTACGTTTAAGGACTCCCTAGAGACCTAGCGGATAGGTAGCGAACTTACGTTGAAGAGAATAAAGAGAAGACGTCGCTCTACGTATAAGCGTACTTTAAAAGATAGGTAATAAAATATATTGTCGACCTAGCTATAGCTACTATAGCTAACGCAGAAAAGTTCTTTACGTTAACGTAGAGTTCGACGTAGAAGCTCGAGGACTTCCTAAGCTTTCTATAGAACAAAGAAACTAAGTTGCTAGGTAGCAAGATACTAGACTTAAATTGGGCCGCATTCTACTATACACGCTTACTTTTATAGATTAAGGCGAAGCTAATTAAGCAAGGTCTCTTAGAGAACCTGCTTAAAGATATAAACGAGCTTCTAAAGAAAGTTTATTAATATATAAATATTAATTGTAGTATATCGCGAGACGCCCGCAACACTAATATAAACCGAGATCGCTCCGGTAGCGGATCGGGTACAAACTGTGGCGGTTATAACGCTAGAGTATCTCCACAGGGGTCGGGCCGCGGACGAGGCAGTTTATACCGAGGACGAGGCAACTTACCGGTCCGACAAAGAGACAATAGCTCTGCCGCACAGAGGCAACCAGGGTCGATATACAGTAAGGCAAACATTACCTACTTTATATACAATTAGAAAGGGCATTATACTACTAAATGCACTACGCCCTAAACTAGTGTCAATTCGACGCTAGTTAGGTAGAGAAACGATAGGCCCCGAGGGTAAGCCTCGCGTCCCTAAAGCTTAGGACTGTTAATTAATAGCGAGGACAAATTAAAGTCTCGGTACAGCTAAGCAGGTCGCCGCAAGAGGTTCTTACGCTAATAGATTCCGATGCAGAGATTAACCTTATTAATTATTATATTGTGCTTAAAAGAGGATAGCAAAAATTATATAGAGTAAAGCTCTTGCATACCAAGTTCCTTAATAAAAATAAGCTGTAGCTCTACGGCGCTTATAACGTAAACGTAACCGTAAGAAACGTGTATAAGGAGGAACAGCATTGCTAACTCTACCTATATTTAGCTAACTTTGTAGGATACAGCCTCGTCTTAGAATACCCATAGCTTGAGCAAGTTAAGCCTCAGATTAGCTAGACGATAAGAACAATCGCTTAGAGAAACCTCTCTACGCCCGAAGAACGGGTAGTAGGAGCTAAATCTATTGAGATTGTCAATAAAGACGTAATTTTAGTATATTTATAAAGAGGCGAATAGTACTACTCCGCGATCCCGTAGATAGAAGCAGATAGACGTTATAAATATTAAATAGCGGTCCTATTAGACGTTAGTTCGCCGCTAGACTGGACCCCAGATAGCGAGCCTAAGAAAGTAGAGAAGCGAGATAAGCTTCCTCCTTAGTACGCTAAATATAAAGATATCTTTTCTAAAGAACTATTAAGTAAGCTTGCGCCGCTTAGTAAGCATACTTATAAGATTGAGCTCAAGGATAGTATAAAACCTCCGTATAAGCCAATCTACCCTGTATCGTAGAATAAGCTAAAGACGCTCCAAAAGTACCTAGATACTATAATTAAGAAAGGGTAGATACAACCCTTTACCAGTCTAACGGGTGCCCTAGTCCTATTTGTGCTTAAGACAGACGAATCGTTAAGACTGTATATTAACTACCGCGGTTTAAACAATATAACTATAAAGAATCGCTACGTATTGCCGCTAGTCTCTAAGATTCTTAATTGCCTGCAAGGCTCGAAGGTGTTTACAAAGCTTAATCTTTGCGATGCCTATTACCGTATCTATATCCGTAAAGGGGATAAGTAGAAGACAGCGTTTTGTACCCGATACGGGCACTATAAATACCTAGTAATACCTTTTAGACTAGCAAACGCCTCTGCTACGTTCTAGGTATATATCTATAAAGCTATAGGCAATCTTGTTGATACCGTGTATATCGTTTATATAGACGATATCTTAATTTTCTCTGAAGACGAGGAAAGTTATAAAGGCTATATTAAAGAAGTTCTACGAAGGCTCCGTAAATAGGGTTTATTTGTAAAGCTGTTTAAGTGTTAATTTTATATTACCAAGGTTTCTTTCCTAGGGTTCACCGTAGAAGTCGATAATGTTAAAATAGACCCAGAAAGGATACAAACTATAGCCAAATAGCTAGTTCCTACCACCGCAAAGCAGATCCTGTCCTTCCTAGAATTCGTAAACTTCTATCGGCGATTTATCTACGGATTTAGCCGTATCGTAGTGCCAATAAACGCACTAACGAAAGACGTTAAGTTTGTCTAGGGCAAAGCCCAACAAGAAGCTTTTAAAGCGCTAAAGTAAGCCTTTATAAATACACTAGTACTAACGTACTTTAACCCGGTACTATTAATCGTTTTAATAACTAACGCATTAGACTTTATAATAGTAGGCATCTTACTTCAGCTAAGGGGAGATAGCTGATTACTATTGCCGTTAAATATTAACTTAGGCTTATCTACACTAAATATAGTAGACATCGCCTAGACTAGTACCAATAACAAGGCAGATATATATCTATATCCGGTAGCGTTCTTTTTAAAGAAATTTATAGACGCTAAGCTAAAATATAATATCTATAATAAAGAGCTTATAGCAATATAGGCTAGCTTTAAGTACTAGCGCTATTACCTTATTAGTGTATAGTACTTAGTAAAGGTCGTAACAGACTATAATAATCTGCGGTATTTTATAACAACGAAAGCATTGTCTCGCCGATAGGCGCGCTAGGCAGAAGACCTGTTAGTATTTAACTTTAAAATACTATACCGTACGGATAGCAAGAACCTAGTAGACGCGCTGTCGCGCCGTCTAGATTACAAGAATTTGCGTGGAGCAAAGGAAGACAACGCTAATAAGATATTTCCGAGCCTATAGCAGAAGCTTAGGAGAGGTACTACTTTGCCTAGTGCTGGGGAAGAGCCCCCTAGCCTAAAAGAAGATATAATTGCTGTCTTAATTATATTGCTTAAAAATTAGTTTGAACACTGTTAGCGGTTTAGTTACCAACCTAAAACCCCGGACGCGACTGTAGCCCAAATCGGAGGTAGATCGGAGTTAAATACAGACCTTATGTAGGACGCCTAGAAGCGAGAAACGCGTTCGTCTTCCCCTACTAATGCAGAGCCTTTTCTAGTAGCTCTCGTATTACGAGTTAAGGTAGTTGCAGCTACCGCTCTTAAAATAGCTTATAATAATACTCCTCGGGGTCTTACGACCCTAATCCTTAAAGCTTAGTAGAGGGACGCCTTTATAAAGTAGAAAGTATCGGAGTTAAAATTATTAGCTAGGACTAAAGGTCAGCAGAGTAACAAAACAGCAATAGATCGCCGTTAAGCTGATATAAGAAAGCGCCGTACGAGTCGAATCGACTCAGATGCCCTAATAGGGCCTAACTCGGACTCCGAGTCTCTAAAGTACGTAAAATAGTTAGTCGACAGCTACAAATTGTTGCGCTAAGGTAGCAAAATCTAGATACTAGAATGCCCTGCGTTAAAGCATAAAATCATAAGCAGAAATTATAATAATAAGCTTGCTGACCACTTTAAGGTCGAAAAGACCCTTAAAATCCTAAGACGTAAATATACGTAGAAAAAGATAGTAACGTATATCAAAAACTTTGTTGCTGAATGCAATATATACCAACAAACAGCCGTAAAGAGATATAAGCTATATAGCGAAATGGCGGCAATGTCGGTTCCAATTAGCTCCTTTAAGGACCTATTCTTAGACTTTGTTATTAAACTACCGATAGTTCTTTTAAAGAACGGAGACATTGTTAATTTAATTCTTG
Organism: Arthonia radiata; assembly: GCA_002989075.1. NCBI lineage: Eukaryota > Fungi > Ascomycota > Arthoniomycetes > Arthoniales > Arthoniaceae > Arthonia > Arthonia radiata. The sequence goes on from PSQN01000003.1 coordinate 644,060, forward strand.
TAGTTGTAAACCGCTTCTTTAAGTTTATAACCTATATTCTAGTTAGTAAAACTATAGATACTATAGAGCTAGCAGAAGTGCTTTACAAACACTAGGCGAAAACGTTAGGATTCCTGAGGAGCCTCTTGTTTGATAGAGGATCTATGTTTACTAGCTTATATTAGAGCACCTTTTGCCAGTATTTAGCCGTAAAACGAAGGTTAAGCACAGCATTTTACCCTCAAACTGATAATTAAACCGAGCGCTAGAACTAGGAGCTTAAAAACTACCTGCGTATCTATATCTCTTAGGATCAAGATAATTAGCATAAGTATCTAGAAGAAGCTACTTTTGTGTACAATTTAAAAGTTTATTTATTAACAAAAATTTCGCCGATTAAATGTGCGTTCAGTCGCGTTATAGACGTACTAGACGGCGCGCCGCCGCTAGATCGGCACCGCACCGTAGTTAAGCCGAACAACCTTTCTATCGGTAAGGATACCTCCCGTTAAGGGGGAAGGTAGCCTAGACTAGAACATTCTATAGTAGTTAAGTATATAAAAGAACGCCTTCTCCGCTAACAAGAAATAAAGTAGCAGCTAGAGAAAGCTTAGTGTCTATAGATAGAATAGTATAACACTAAGCACACACTAAAACACTATACAGTAGGTAACTTAGTGCTGCTGTCGTTAAAGAACCTTAAGACAAAGAGGTCAATAAAGAAGCTCGACGATCGAAGCTTAGAACTATTTAGGATCCTTAAGAAAGTAAATAAACAAGCTTACTAGCTGGTACTACTAGACTCCTACCGCATTCACTCTGTCTTCTATGTATCCTTACTAAAGCTATATCGCCGTCGGCCTGGTACGAAACCGCCTGGTCCGGTTAAAGTCGATAGTAGTAAAGAATAGCTCGTTAAGGCGATCCGCTTTAAGGTTAAGAACAAAGACCAGTATTGGACCAAGTAGCAGGGGTAGTCGGAGGCAAATAACACGATAGAGCCACGGGTACATCTTAAAGACTCTAACGCCCTCAAGAAATTTAAGAAGCGTAAAGATACTGAGCCGAGAGGCAAGCGTCTAAGACAAACTAGACAACGTAGATAAGAAAGGGCTACAAGCCTACGCGATTAGCCTACGATATAACGCCGAAGAGAAGGTAGATTACCTAAAGTATAGTTCTAAACATAGAATTAGTATAGTATTAAACTTTAAGACTATTTATATATAATTGTAAAGCTTAAGCTATAAGAAAGCTAAAATGAGACTTGTACAGGGAGAAAATATAGAACTATTCCGATAGGCCAAGGAAAACTACTTACACAGACTAAAACCCTAGCCAAACAAAAGGCAGAAAACTACGAGAAGACCACCCAAACTAGCACCAAAGTTAGTACGGATCGGCGGTATAATACTACTTAACCCAGCCGCGACCACCGTCGACGCGGTTCTAAATCTAATTAACTAGATCTACCATAGTTAGCTCGTAAGGAGCCTTATTCGTAGGCGACTAAGGGCTGTACAACCCTATACCAGAATCGAAGCTCTAGCGTAGCGCCTTAATACGCTTAAAATCGTTAGTATCGGCCTACTCGACCGACTTAGTGCCTAGACCGCGCTACCAGGCCTATAGCTAAACGTAAAAGGCGCAAAGTAGAGTAAGATAGTCGTCGCAGAAAGACTCTTCGTTATCCCAGACGTCCTTGCTAGAGGTTAAGAAGAAGTTAACGCGTACAAGAAGGTTGTAGGCACGTCTCTACCGAGCGGGGACCTAGTATACGTCAATATAAGGTCAATTAGTATCTAAGACGGGGGAGTATTAGACTTACTATCTTATACTTGTCTCCCGACCTCTCAACACTAGTATAGCGAGCATACTTAGCGTACTGTTCCTTAGGCTACTCGTAGGTCTAGTCCTCGTAATACTTAAAATTAGAGTTTGCGGAAGGACTACTACGTACAGCTATATCGCTAAATAAGGCCTTTATGCAACGGCAGCACACTAAGACGTAAGCCTCTAGCTAAGGCTAAATTGACGCAGGCACAACGTAAAAAGCGGGATTCGAGGAGGTAGACCGGCGAGACTTTGTAGGCGACTCGGGCTTATAAGTAGTACCGTAGTAATAGAGAGAACGAACGATCTCGTTATCGTTAGAGTCGTCTTTATAGACGTAACGCTTTCAACGAGCTAGAATGCTAATATTCAGACTAAGATAAAGCAATAAGAGATAGTAGACTTACAAGGAGTCGTAGGAGAAAGAGATACGCTATCTAGTTTAGGAGAGCGTAGACTAAAAGAAGCCGCAGATAATTTAAGAATTGGTAAAGCAACCTTGGGAGCTTTCTTCTTGCGGGCGTTATAAAGAAGAGCTTTAAGATTAACGGCAGCTTTAAGGTCCTTAATGCCGCGAGTTGAGCGGCGAGTTGGCGCTTTAGGAGAGCTCGCTCTAGCAGCGGGTTTGTTAACGGGGTTGAAACCCGACATAGTAGAGATTGTAAAGGCGAATTGAAGGCAATCTAACACCAGATTAGCTACAAACTTATTACCTAAGAAGAGAATTAAAGGCCTACTAGAGAAGAGAAGCTTGTAGGCCAAGCAGAAGAGTATAATAATGTTAAAGAAAGAAAGAGAAAGTTTAAAAGAGCAAGAGCCTTGTTTTATATCTATTGTTAGGTACCGATAACAAAGCTTCCGCCTACAGGTACTAATATAGGAGTAAAGAAGCCTATTTACGTAGGTTGCTACTACCTATAGGGGCAATTAATCGGCAAAAGCGTGTATAAGAGCATACAAAAGAACGTAAAATTAGGTAAAAATAATATACAACCTTATCACCGAGCTTATAACTTAGGCTCGGGAGCTTTAAATTAAAAGTGAAGCTTAGCACTATAACTCGGTGCTATAGAAAATTAGCACTAAACGACGCGTAGAATAATAGTAAGCAACATTACTCTTTTCCCGACTAAACGTAGACATAAGCCAGCGGGTTTTTAACGAGGTTATTGCCCTGCGTAAGACGATAAATAGAAGGTGCGATAGAGATAGCGGATTACACCCGGATCAAGGGCGATCCTCCTTAAGGGGGAAGGTAGTTATAATGTATAAACGTTCCGATGGCGAATTGAGACGGAATATTGTCTATTTGGGAAGGCTGCGATCCTGGGAGGATATCTTCTCTCTAGTGGACGTATCCCTTTCTGGTCTCCTCAATAATTAGCTTGAACACTAGTAGGGCCTATTTGGGCCCTTTTTGCTACCTGACTGCTCCCTGCCCTATACCCAGATCACATAAAGGACCAAAGAAAAATTAAAATCTCTAAGTAAAAACTAAGAAAAATGCCCCTTTTATAACAAAAAGGGGCATAAACCGGCAACTTGTTGGAAAAAATACTCAAACCTCCGGCTAAATTCTAACAAAAGCTCTAAAAACACCGATTTTTTAATGTTTTCTGTATATAGTTTTAGTCTATAAGAAGAACAATGCTTTACAGCATTACTAGACAGAGTTAATTACTCTACTAATTCTTAAATCCTCGATATAAGCTTAATAAGCTATATTTACTTAAATATTGATCTTCTAACGGATATCCGGCCAACTAATTGGATTATTCGTTAGAGAGGAGGAAAGTTAATTTAAGCCTTATAAATAGATAAAGCAAAACTATTCTTTAAGAATAAAATAATTGTTCTAAACGAAGTTTTATTTGTTAAAGAATTTAAAATTAACCTTCTAAGCTTTAATAAGCTTAAAAAGAGGGGAGGTAAGGTAACTCTTAGCTAAAATAAGCTAAAAGTTAATTAGACCGGATAACTAACTACCGAGAGGCGGTATATTAACAGCTTAATAGTAATAAAAGCTCAGACTATTAATACAGTCCAATCTTTCTACACTATTTCTTCGAAAACTGACCTTTGTATTCAATTAATGGGACATATAGGCAAAAACGCCTTAAAACAGCTTAAAAAGGTTGCCCTAGGAATAGATTATTCGGACAAATTGAGAGATAATTGCTAAATTTGCTTTAAAGTAAAGGCAACAACTAAAGTTAGCCGAAAAACTCCGGACAAATTGGCCAATTATTTAGAAAAAGTCTACTTAGATATTTGCGGGCTAATTGTACCGCAAACCCCTTCTAAAGGTCGATTATTTACTAGCTTTATAAACAATAAAACTTGGTATACAACTACTAAGGTACTATAGTCTAAAGATTAGGTTTTTAACGCACTATCTATCTATATTATTCGAAAAGAAACGCAGTCCGAGTATCCTTTTAAAAGACTATACTTAAACAACGCAAAAGAATATTGGAAAGGCCGGGTAAAACAGCTTCTAGAACAAAAAGAAGCTATTTTAACGATATCTGTATTATATACTCTTTAGCAAAATAAACGAGCCGAACGCTTTAACCGAACAATTGTTAGTAAAGTTCGAGCAATACTTTATACCGCCGGACTACCCTAGATATATTGGGGTAAAGCGCTAAAAGCAGCTATTTATATTTATAACAGGACCCCTTATACCGGATTACCGGGGTTTACTACCCCGTACAAAGCAAAATACGGCAAAAAACTGGATGTTAGTACTATTAAAATCTGGAGCTTAGTTACTTATCTTAAAGAACTTAAACTAAAAAAACTAGAAGCCAGAGTAACTATCTATATCCTAATAGGCTACGGATCGAACTAATATAAGCTTTTAGACCCTAATAGCCAAAAGGTTTACTAAAGGAGAGACGTTTACGTCTAAAAAGGAAAATTTATTTGAAACCTACGGGGATCTACGGTTAATCGATTAACCAAGAGTATTTCTAAAGAGCCTAAAGAACAACTAGAAGTTAAGTTCAAAAACGAGCTAAATCCGACCGCTAAATCTTAAGATAATAGAAAGATACCTCCCGATAAAGAAGGAAGTTCTCTATATAAGAAGCAGTATACCCCCCCTATATCTTAACAACTAGCAGACAAATCTAAATAAAAACTATACTAAAGTAGAGCTTTAGACGAGTCTAACCTTCCTACCGAGTTAGATTACAAAAGTACCGAAGATCCCGGCTAAGCAGACATTGATTGCACCCAGAAAATAGATTTTATATACAAAAACGCCGACAAAAATTAGTTTAACAAGTTTTATAATAACCTAGAATAATACACCGAATAGGCCTTAGTTGCAGTTACTAAAGAGCCTAATAACTTAAAAGAAATAAGAGTATCTAAGGATTGACCTTCTTAGCTAAACGCAATGCAGTCGGAGCTTAAAGAGCTAGCTAACTAAGAAACTTAGATATTAATTAAGCTATTACCGGGTAGAAAGGCGCTAAAAGGATGCTAAGTACTAAAAATAAAGTATTCTTCGAAGAGCGAGCCAATTTTTAAAGCCTACTAGATAGTTAAGGGCTGCTAGCAAAGACCCGGCCTTAATTTTACAGAGACCTTTATAAATATAGTAAATTTAATTATCTATCGGCTTATACTAGCCTTAGTAGCAGAGAAAGACTAGAAAATAAAGTAATAGAACGTAAAATTAGCTTATCTTAACGTAAAGTTAGACAAGATTGTCTATATTGAGTAACTAACTAGCCTATCTAACGGAACTAATAAAGTTTGTTGAATAAAAAAGGCCCTTTACGGTCTAAAACAGGCCGACCGACAGTAGAAAGCCTATCTTCGAGAATTACTAAGGGGAATAGGTTTCGAACCTCTAGTATCTAATTAGTCGGTTTATATTTAAAGAACTAAAAAGCAGGCAAATTTAATCGTCTATATAGACGATATATTAGCTGTATTCGATTCTACCGAAACAATCTCTGGAATCTACTAGAAACTAAATAGAACTCTTATAGTTAAGAACTTAGAAGACGTTAGTAAGCTTCTAGAAATTAAAATTATTTGAGATCGCTTAGCGAAAACGATTCGTCTAGACTAGTCGACTTATTTAGCTAAAACTTTAACCAAATACTCGAAAAAAATGGCCGAATGTCTAGGAAAATACCGCAACCCGTCGGCTTAAAATTAGTACCGAATTCTAACCAAGCTAGTAGTACCAATATTTCTAATTATTAGCAACAAATTGGGTCGATTTTGTATCTAATAACAAAGACAAGACCCAATATTGCCTTTATAACTAGCCTACTAGCCCGGTACATATTAAATCCTAGTAAGAAGTACTAAAGAGTTTTAAGTAGCCTTTAGGCTTACTTAAATAAAACTCCTAACCTTAGCCTTTACTATAAATCTTCCTTAATAGACGGTATAACCGGCTATTGTAACGCAGATTGGGGGGGGAACCTTAGTATTAGGAGATCGACTACCGGCTATATCTTTTTACTCAGGAACGGAGCCCTTAGCTAGAATTTAAAGCTATAAAAAACGGTCGCCTTAAGCTCTTATAAGGCCGAATATATAGCCCTTAAAGAAGCTATAAAGAAATAGTTATTTATCTAATTAATTGCTATCAAACTGTCCGGAACTTTCGAAGAAAATTCGATTACTACCATTTTAGCGGGTACTTTTAAAAAGTTTGCAGATAAAAAGATTCGGCGGGCTCTAACGCACCAGACAAGCATATATTTACCCGAGCAAGCCGGTTGAATTAGACCGGAGACCCCGGTTTTACCGGTAAAACTGTTACTTATCGACAGCAATTCGACAAAAGAACTTACAAAAAACCCTACCTTCTAAGCTAAATCTAAGTATATTGATATACAGTATTACTATGTTAGAGAAAACGTTCAGGCAGGCCAAACAGAGCTTAAATACGTTTCTATAAAGAAACAATTAGCAGACGGTTTAACAAAACCGATCGACTTAGCTAAAATACTAACGTTTAGAACTCAAATTAGCTTACAATCCGGCTAAAACAACTAGTCAATTAAGAAGGTATGTTAGAAATTAACCAACTAGCTGGTTAGTCGGAACCCTTAGGGGCCCAGAGTATCGGATAGGTCCTATTAGCTGTCTTGGTCTAAAATAGAACAAGCCTTTTATCTAAAGGGTCGGGCCTAGTGGCCCGGGTCTAGGACAAAAAGAAGCATTATAGACGGAATCACTGTCTTGTGCGGTAAGTTACGGGTTATCTGGCCCCTATTAAAAAGAATAGATATCTAGTAAGTCCTATACGGGCCGCTAAACTTAAATATATAAGCTAGGATCCCTCTAGAGAATTCTAGCTAACAAGACAGACAATATAACAACAGCTTCTCTTTGCTACTAAGTATTGTACCTGTACCAAGCCTAAGTATTGTATCAGTTCTAAGCTAGTCTCGTCTTTCTACTCCTTTTAGTAGTATTCTTCTTCTTTGCTGCACCTTTTTAACACTAATTAAGAGATAGGTTACTAAGTATATAAGACTTAGCTAAATTAGCTCTAGTAAGATAGACTATATCTTTTTTCTACTATTTATTTAAAAAGTTAATAATAGTTTCTATCTGTTAAAAAGAGTGCAGAAAAGAAGAAGAATACTACTACAAAGAGTAGGAAGACGAGACTAGCTTGAGACTAGTGCAATACTTAGGCTTAATATAGGTACAATACTTAGTAGCAAGGAGAAGCTATTATTATATTGTCTGTCTTACTAGCTAAAATTCTTTAGAGAGATTCTAGCTTATATATCTAAGTTTAGCGGCCTATATAGGACTTACTAGATATCTGTTCTTTTGATAGGGGCCAGATAACCTATAACTTACTGTATAAGACGGTAATTCCGTCTATCTAAAACTATTAGTCTTAGTCTATCTTATGTTGTCTTAGACTATAGACCAGCTGTCTAAGATAGGTTGTACAATGCTTCTTTTTGTCCTAGGCCCGGGCTACTAGGCCCAACCTTTAAGGTAAAAGGCTTGTTCTATTCTAGGCTAAGATAGCTAATAGGACCTATCCGATACTCTAGGTCTCTAGAGGTTCCGGCTAACCAGCTAGTTGGTTGATTTTCAACACTATCTTTATATTAATTACTAGAGTCTTAATACTATTACTTATAAAAACTAGTATTCTTTTCTACTAATTAATAAAATAATTACTTAAGATATAAAAGTTAAATAGTACTTAAAGATTAATTTCTTTTAGACCTTTTATTAGCTTTAAATAGATCTTAGATATAAATATTTAACTATCTTTAGTATATAGTATAAAAACTATAAGTTTTATATAATATTTATAGAACTTTATAACGCCTTTAGCTTCTTCTAAGAGTATATAAATAGTAAATATATAGAAATACTTAACTATTTAATCTTTATTTATCTTAATAACCTTATTATTTATAATAACTTAAAAAAAGAATATAAAAAGTATCTTAAAAAGGTTTATATTTAGCTAAAGAAGATAAAACTAATTATAAATATTAAAAAATATAAGTTTTATAAGTAAAAGCTTAAGTTTCTTAAACAAATTATTATCTTTAACTATATTTAAATAGATCTTTTTTAAGTTAAAGCAATTTTAAAGTAAACAAAACCGACTAATATTACTAGTATTTAACATTTTTTTAGCTTTATTAACTACTATTATTAATTTATTAAGGATTTCTTTTAGCTAGTTTAGCTAATTAATATTTTATTATAAAAAGATACTAAACTATAAAACAAAGCCTATAACTAGATCTTTTAAGTAGTTAAAGATATAATTATAACTAAGTTAGTACTTTACTATTTTAATTCTATTTAGTAGATCTTTTTAGAAAATAACTCTAATAATATAGTTATTACTAGGGTATTTAGCTAGCTAAATAATAATAGAATTCTTTATTTAGTAGTCTTCTCTTTAAAGAGTCTTAGTCTAACTAAATATAATTATACTATTTATAATAAGAAAGTAATAGCTATTATTAAGTATTTTAAGAAGTAGTCTTTTTAGCTTTAATTTTCTAATCTAACTATTCTAATTTAGATTCTTACTAACTATAAATTATTTAAATACTTTATAGTTAAGTAAAAACTTAAGTACTATCAAGCTATTTACCTTAAATTACTATTAAACTTTAACTTTAAGATTATTTACTATTTAAGAGCTACTAATAGAAAGACTAATATATTAACCTACTAAATTAAACTAGTTTAATATAGTAAGACTAATCTTAATCTCTATTAAATAATTCTAAAGCTAGAGAATTTAAATCTATATATTCTTAATAACTATAAGAATAACTATAAGTCCTTAGTATCTCTAATATCTATAAGTTCTATTAAGTAAGAAGAATTAAGTCTTCTAGTATATATTAAATGTTAAAAAGGGGCAGGGAAGAAGAAGGATACTACTACAAAGAGTAGGAAGACGAGACCAGCTTGAGACTGGTGCAATACTTAGGCTTGTTACAGATACAATACTTAGTAACAAAGAGAAGCTGTTGTTGTGTTGTCTGTCTTGTTAGCTAAAATCCTCTAGAGGGATCCTAGCTTATATATCTAAGTCTAGCGGCCCGTATAGAACTTACTAGATATCTATTCTTTTGATAGAGGCTAGATAACCCGTAACTTACCGCATAAGACGGTAATTTTGTCTATTTAAAACTGTTAGTCTTAGTCTATCCTGTGTTGTCTTAAACTACGGGCCAGCTGTCTAGAACGGGTCGTGCAATGCTCCTTTTTGTTTTAGGCCCGGGCTACTAGGCCCGATCCTTTAGGTAAAAGGCTTGTTCTATTCTAGGCCGGGACAGCTAGTAGGACCTGTCCAATACTCCGGGCCCCTGAGGGTTCTAGCTAACCAGCTAGTTGGTTAATTTCCAACATTAAATAGGTAAACTATAGTAGATTTATACTTAAAGATATTTAAGAGGCCCTTATAGCTAGTACTAATAAGAAGTTAATTTATAGCTATTAAATTAAATACTATTAAAATAAAGAAGTTCTTCTATTTTATTTAAATCTACTGGTAGTTCTAAGCTTTTACTATATATAAGTAATTAAAGAGATATATATCTTACTAAAAATAAGATATATTAGATTCAAAAAGATAGTCTTTACTATTAATTATATTAAATACTATAATCTTAGGTAAAATTACCTTCTTTATTAATACTTATAGAACTACTACTACTATATATATAATAAGTATAACTACTAGCAATACTTAGAACTTTAATAGCTTATTAGTATTCTTTAGATTCTATAATAAGATATTTTAATAGATTTTATAGTAGCTCTGCTAAATAATATCTAGTAAAATAACGCTATTCTTAATATTATTAATTAACTTAGTAAGGAATACTTTTATATTCTCTACTACTATAGTAAAGATAGTCTTTTTACTGAAAATACTACTAAACTGTTCTTTTATAACGTTTACTACTATATAAAGGCTTTAGAGACAACTATTACTAACTATAGAATCTCTTAAACTAATAACTTCTAAAAGATACTTACTAACCTAGCAGATATTAAGCTATACCTCTTAACTATCTACTATTTATAAACTAATAGGTAAACTAAGATTATTAACTAAAAAATAGAGGCTTATCTTTAATACTACTACTTATAAAAGTAAAATAACTAAGATTATTAACTAAAAAATAGAGACTTATCTTTAATACTACTACTTATAAAAGTAAAATAACTAATTTAAGTATCTTTTTATTATCTAATATACTATAGATTTAATAAAAAATATAACTACTAGAATTAAGTATCTTCTTATTAGCTAAAGAATTATTCTAAGGTATAGTTTTAACTAACTAGACTCTCTATTAACTACTAAAACTATCTAAAATTGAGTTACTTTCTAAAATATCTAAACTATTACTAACTAGTATAGTAATATTTAAAGCTTTATATATACTAAAATTAAAGAAAGCTAAAAATAAATAAAGTAGTAAGCTAATAAGTACTAAATAAATATTAACTAGTAGCTAAGCTAGTAAATTTATCTCTTAATATATAATTTAAAGCTTATTTATTTAACTAAAAAACTAGAGTTTAAGTTTATAGGCCTCTTTAAGATTAAAAAGAAGATAAAAATCTTTTATAAGCTTAAGCTTTTATAGTTATATTATAAGGTTTACTTTGTCTTTTACTTTAATATTTTATAGCTTAATAAGAATAATCTTCTTCTTAAGCTAAGTAGCTAAAAACTCTCTATTAAAGGATATTAATAGTAAAAAAGAATATATTATTAAAAAAATTTAATTAATTAAGAAAATAAGTAGAAGACTATAAGTATAAGTAAAATAGAAGAGCTATAATAATAACTTTAAGTAGTATCTTATTAATAATTTTAAGTATAGCTAAGTAGTACTTTAGAACTACTATAAGTATTATATATATATTTTTAAGCTTTAGTACTTAAATTTTGAATACTTAGAAGATAAAAATAAAAGTAAAGATAAGAGATAATAATCTATCTTTTATCTCTATTTTTCTAGTTTTTTTTTTATTTCTTTTAATTAAACTTCTTTTCTATTCTTTATAAATTATGAATATTCTTATTTTAGATAATAACTCTATAATAATTCTACTAAAATATTATTATAGTAGCTCTATTATCTAACTTAACTACTTTTAATATACTTCTTTAGCTTATAATTAAGTTTAATATACCTATTAATATCTACTTTATAACTATATTATCTTTTAGCTCTATTAGTAGTAAAATAACTAATAATTCTATATATTTAATATAAAGCTTTACATTACTATTTAAGAGTTTATTAATACTCTTTATCTAAAGATTACTATATATGTTATAATCTTTTAGTACCTGTTCTACTATATAATTTAGAACTAGACTAAAACCCTCTAAAATACTTAAATTAGATTTCTTATTAGTGCTAATACTATTATTTAAAACTAGACCACTAATATTTGTCTTACTATAACTATTTTCTATTAATCTACTTAGCTTCTTAATTAGTACTAGCTTTATTTTATTTTTACTATCTATTTATTAGTAATTTAATTTAGTAGCCATCTATCTTCTTTAAGCTATAACTTTACTACTAGCTATATATACTATATCTTTCTTAAGTAAATATACAATAGTAGCAATAACTATTAGCTTTACGTAAATTAAACTAATTAGAGCTTTAAGTAACTTAACTCTATTATTAGTTACTAAGAACAATAAATAAGTTAACTTATTAGTGAATAAAAATATCTATCGGTCTAAAGAAGGGGTAGTAATAGAACTTTAACTAAGACTCTCTAGATTCTACTAAAGTTAGTTTAGTTAACTCTAAGTTATTTTCTATTTTAGTCTATTCTATCTAGCTAGCTTTATTTATTTACTAATTAGTTAGAGTTTTACTCTTTTACTTCTTACTATAGTTTTTTAATACTATTACTTATTGAATTTAACTATATACTCTTCTAGTTAATCTATGTATCAAAATATTGTTTTTAAGTTTTAACAGAGAAACAAATAATTTTACTAATAGTTCTTAAGTAAGCTATAAAGTATAGCTTAAACTAAGAGAAAAGAAAGTCTTTATAATAATAAAATAAGTAAAACTAGAGTAGAATTATAGTACCGTAGCTGTATTACGGCCGTTCTAGGCTCGCTCCAATTCTAGAGCGGCCCCGGGTCTAGATCGGCCTAGAGACGTCTAGTATATAGAGGCGTCTATCTATATTCTTTTCTTGCTTCTTAGTTATTTGTCTATTGTCTAGCAAATATATTGTGCTTTGCTCTATTTACTACTAGCCCTATAAGAATTAGATAGTATTAAAGGCTTAGAATTATAAAGACTATAGAATAAAAATTATTAGAAGAATTTGGTTAGAAGTTTATATACGTTACTAGCTAATATTCTAAACTACTTAATCTAGAAATATTTAAAATTATCTAATTAGAAAGGTAGAAAGCTAGCTAAGTCAAGCTTAATTTATAATTATAATATATACTATATTATAGATAATATTGAAAAAGATAGTAATTTTATCTCTAGTATATCTCTAGTAATTACCTCTTTAGAGAATTTTTTAGCTCTAGCTATATAGATTAATACATTGTATTCTTATTATTATAATTATAAATTAAGCTTAACTCGACCGGCTCTCTATCTTTCTAACCAGGCAATTTTAGGTATTTCTAGATTAGGTGGTTTAGAATGTTAGCTTGGTAACGTATATAAACTTCGGACTAAATCCTTTTAATAGTTCTTATTCTATAGTCTTTATAATTCTAAGCCTTTAGTACTATCTAATTCTGCTCTAGTTCTACTTGTTTTACTTATAAAAGATAACTTTATTTTAAATAATAAAGCTTATACAGTATAACGCCGGTCGCTGGGAGAACCAAACTAAGGCTTACTTATCTTATATACTTATTAACCTTAGTAAGGGATATCTTATATACTAAAGACTAAAAGGCAGGAGAGGTAAGATAAATTATAAAGAGTAAGAAAGACTTAACTAAGTAAATAGAAGATAAAGTACGTTACTTAAATATAGGTAAAAAAATAATATTTAAGTATTAAGTTAATAATCTAAAGTTTATTTTAAAATTAGCTATTAGTTTAGCTATATAGTTTAAGATATATAAGGAAGTTTCTTTATATCTATTAGACTTAATAATATCTACATTAGATTTATAAAAATATAAGCTTTTAAAGCTGTTTTATTTAATAATGCTTATAGTAGGTTTATAAGCTTAGTTAAAAATAATAATAATAGAGCTAAAATAACTAATAGTAGTTAATACTTAGAAATTATTAAAAAGTTGCAGAAAAGAAGAAGAATACTACTATAAAGAGTAGAAAGATGAGACTAGCTTAGAACTAGTACAATACTTAGACTTAGTATAGATACAATACTTAGTAGCAAGGAGAAGCTATTATTATATTATCTGTCTTATTAGCTAGAATTCTCTAAAGAAATTTTAGCTTATATATTTAAGTTTAGCGGTCTATATAAGACTTACTAAATATCTATTTTTTTTAATAGAGACTAAATAACCTATAACTTATTGTATATAATAGTAGTTCTGTCTATTTAAAACTATTAGTCTTTAAGTTTATTCTATATTATCTTAGACTATAAGTTAGCTGTCTAAAATAGATTATACAATACTTCTTTTTGTCTTAAACTTAGGCTACTAGGCCCGATCCTTTAGATAAAAGGCTTATTCTATTTTAAACTGAGATAGCTAGTAGAACCTATTTAATACTTCGGGCCTCTAAGGGTTTCAGCTAACTAGCTAGTTAGTTAATTTTTAATATATCTCCTTAATCGACTAGTTATTTTAGCCGGATTATAAGCTAATTTAAGTTCTAAATATTAGTATTTTAGCTAAGTCAATTAGTTTTATTGAACTGTCTGCTAATTGTTTCTTTATAAAAACGTATTTAAGCTCTATTTAGCCTGTTTAAACGTTTTCTCTAATATAGTAATACTGTATATTAATATACTTAAATTTAGTTTAGAAGGTAGAGTTTTTTATAAGTTCTTTTGCTAAATTACTGTCGGTAAGTAATAGTTTTATTAGTAAAACTAGAGTCTTTAGTTTAATTTAACCAGCTTATCTAGGCAAATTTATGCTTACTTAATACTTTAGAGTCTGTCGAGTCTTTTTATCTACAGACTTTTTAAAAGTACCCGCTAAAACGGTAGTAATTAAATTTTCTTTAAAAATTCCGGACAGTTTAATAGCAATTAATCGGATAAATAATTATTTTTTATAGCTTCTTTAAGAACTATATATTTAGCCTTATAAGAGCTTAAGACGACTATTCTCTATAGCTTTAAATTTTAGCTAAGAGCTCTGTTTCTAAGTAGAAAGATGTAGCCGATAGTCGATCTTCTAGTACCAAAGTCTTTCTCCTAATTTACGTTATAATAGCTAGTTATACCGTCTATTAAGAGAGATTTATAGTAAAAGCTAAAGTTAAGAGTTTTATTTAAGTAAGCCTAAAGGCTACTTAAAACTCTCTAGTACTCTTTACTAAAATTCAATATATACCGGGCTAGTAGGCTAGTTGTAAAGGTAATATTAAGTCTTATCTTTGTTATTAGATATAAAATCGATTCAATTTGTTGCTAATAATTAGAAATATTAGTACTACTAGCTTAGTTAGGATTTAGTATTAATTTTAAGCCGACGGACTGTAGTATTTTTCCAGGTATTCGGCCGTTTTTCTTTAAATATTTGGTTAAAATTTTAGCTAAATAAGTTAACTAGTCTAGACAAATCGTTTTTGCCGGGCGATCTCGAGTAATTTTAATTTCTAGAAACTTACTAACGTCTTTTAAGTTCTTAACTATAAGAGTCTTATTTAGTTTTTAGTAGATTTTAAAGATTGTTTCGGTAGAATTAAATACAGCTAATATATTGTTTATATAGGCGATTAAAATTACCTACTTTTTGGTTCTTTAAATATAAACCGACTAATTAGATACTAAAGGTTTAAAACTTATTTCCCTTAGTAATTCTTAAAGATAGGTTTTTTACTATTAGCCGGCCTATTTTAGACCGTAAAGGGCCTTCTTTATTTAATAAACTTTATTAGTTCCGTTAGATAGGCCAGTTAGTTGCTTAATATAGATAATTTTGTCTAACTTTGCGTTAGAATAAGCTAATTTTACGTTCTATTGCTTTATTTCTTAGTCTTTTTCTGCTGCTAAGGCTAGTATAAGCCGATAAGTAATTAAATTTACTATATTTATAAAGGTCTCTATAAAATTAAGGCCGGGTCTTTGCTAGCAGCCCTTAACTATCTAGTAGGCTTTGAAAATTAGCTCGCTCTTTGAAGAATACTTAATTTTTAGTACTTAGCGTTCTTTTAGCGCCTTTCTACTCGGTAATAGCTTAATTAATATCTAGGTTTCTTAGTTAACTAGCTCTTTGAGCTCCGACTATATTGCGTCTAGCTAAGAAGGCTAATTCTTAGATATTCTTATTTCTTTTAAGTTATTAGGCTCTTTAGTAACTATAACTAAGGTCTATTCGGTATATTGTTCTAAGTTATTATAGAACTCGTTAAACTAATTTTTATCGGCGTTTTTATATATAAAATATATTTTCTGAGCGCAATCGATATCTACCCAGCTAAAGTCTTCAATACTTCTATAATCTAACTTAATAAAAATGTTAGACTTATTTAGAGCTCTAGTTTAGTATAGTTCTTATTTAGATTCGTCCGCTAGTGATTAAGATATAGAAAAGGTATACTATTCCTTATATAGAGGAATTCCTTCTTTATTAGGAGGTATCTCTCTATTATCTTAAGATTTAGCGGTCGAATTTAGCTTATTTTTAAACTTAACTTTTAGTTATTCTTTAAGCTCTTTAGAAATACTCTCGGTTAATTAATTAACTATAGATCTCTATAGGTTCTAAACAAATTTTTCTTCTTAAACATAGACGTCTCTCTCTTAGTAAATCTTCCGGCTATTAGAGTCTAAGAGCTTATATTAGTTCGATCTGTAGCCTATTAAGATATAAATAGTTGCTCTAGCGTCTAATTTTTTTAGTTTAGATTCTTTAAAATAAGTAACTAAGCCTTAAATTTTAATAGTACTAATATTCAGTTTTTTACCGTATTTTACTTTGTATAGGGTAATAAACCCTGATAATCTAGTATAGAGGGTTCTATTATAAATATAGATAGCTACTTTTAACGCTTTACCTTAATATATTTAAAGTAGCCCGGTAGTATAAAGCATTGCTCGAACTTTACTAACAATTGTTCGATTAAAGCGTTTAGCTTGTCTATTTTACTAAGAGATATATAGTATAAATATTATTAAAATAGCTTCTTTTTGTTTTAGAAGCTATTTTATCTAGCCTTTTTAATATTCTTTTGCGTTATTTAAGTATAATCTTTTAAAAGAATACTTAGATTACGTTTCTTCTTAAGTAATATAAGTAAATAGTACGTTAAAAATCTAGTCTTTAGACTATAGTACCTCGGTAGTCGTATACTGGGTTTTATTGTCTATAAAGTTAGTAAATAATTAACCTTTAGAAGAGATTTACGGTATAATTAGCTCGCAAATATTTAAGTAGACTTTTTCTAAATAATTAGTCAATTTATTAAGAGTTTTTTAGCTAATTTTAGCCGTTGTCTTTACTTTAAAGCAAATTTAGCAATTATCTTTCGATTTGTCCGAATAATTTATTTCTAGAGCAACATTTTTAAGCTATGTTAAGGCATTTTTGCCTATATATTCTATTTGTTAATACTAAAGGTTAGTTTTTAAAGAAATAGTATAAAGAGATTAGACTGTATTAATAGTCTAAGCTTTTATTACTATTAAACTGTTAATATACCGCTTCTCGGTAGTTAGTTATTCGGTCTAATTAACTTTTAGCTTATTTTAGCTTAGAGTTACCTTATCTCTTCTCTTTCTAAGCTTATTAAAGTTTAGAAGGTTAATTCTAAATTCTTTAACAAATAAAACTTTGTTTAGAACAATTATTTTATCTTTAAAGAATAGTTTTATTTTACTTATTTATAAGGCTCGGATTAACTTTCCTTCTTCTTAACAAATAATCTAGTTAATTGGCCAAATATCCGTTAAAAGGTTAATATTTAAGTAAATATAGCTTATTAAGCTTATATCGAGGATCTAAGAATTAGTAAAATAATTAATTCTATTTAGTAATACTATAAAGCATTGTTCTTCTTGTAAGTTAGAACTATATACAGAAAATATTAAAAAATCGTTATTTTTAGAGCTTTTATTAGAATTTAGCGGGAGATTTAGATATTTTTTCTAATAAGTTGCCGGTTTATACCTCTTTTTGTTACAAAAGGGGTATTTTTCTTAGTTTTTACTTAAAATTTTTAATTTTTCTCTGATTCTTTACGTTAATTTATTGTTTATTACAGTAAAAACCTTTTCTACTAGAATGCTACCGCGAATTTAGTAAGACTTGTTTATAAGTTAACTAAATAAGTTCTATAAACTTATATTGCTAGTCGTTTACCGGTAGCTTTAGCTAATAATAGCTACTACATGCTTATATTCGGAAGTTAAATTGTAAAGAATATAGATAGCTACTACCTTGTTAAGTAGTACTAGTCCTCGGATTACTAAATTGTCCGTTAATTGTCTAATTTTAATAAGATAAAGCTTAAGGTTTTTTATCTTACTAAGTATAGTACTAAAGAGCTCCTTACAAATTAGAAACTCGGAACTAAAACCTTTCGATTTGTGTAACCTTTTTAGACTATTATAAGGCTCTAGAGAGTTATAAATCCCCTTTATTTAAATAAGAGGACCGTTCTCTAAAGTTAGTCGAATAAGGGCTACTACCCTTGTTAACTGTTTTTAGCGGCTAGCTTTAGTAATATCTCTAGCTAAATAGCCAGAAAAGGGGATTATAACATTACTGTAGCTCTTTTTAGTTAAAAGGACCTCTATTCGAATCGACCAAATGTCTTAATTAGTTGAGCCCTTAAGTTTAGAAATCTTATAAGAGAAGTCTATAGCCGAATATATAGTCAGAGATTTCTAAAATAAAAAAAAGGAAATTCTGTTCTAATAGTTAAATTAGACTAAAGATTTAGAGTCGATTGATAATAGAATCGTTCGAAGGTACCAATAGATAAAAGATTTTCTAAAAAGGAAATTTAAAAGGAATTGGTACTAACCCGAGCTTATAACCTGTTAAAAAGTTACAGGAAAAAAGAAGAATACTACTATAAAGAGTAGAAAGACGAAACTAGCTTAAAACTAGTACAATACTTAAGCTTAGTATAGGTACAATACTTAGTAGCAAGAAGAAGCTGTTATTATATTATTTATCTTATTAGCTAAAATTCTCTAGAGAAATTTTAACTTATATATTTAAGTTTAGCGGCCTATATAGAACTTACTAAATATCTATTTTTTTAATAGAAGCTAGATAACTTATAACTTACCGTATAAAATAGTAATTTTATTTATCTAAAACTATTAGTCTCTAAGTCTATTTTATATTGTCTTAGACTATAGGCCAGCTGTCTAGAATAAGTTATATAAGGCTTCTTTTCATCTTAAACTCGGGCTACTAGGCCCAACTCTTTAAATAAAAGGCTTGTTCTATTCTAAACCGAGATAGCTGGTAGAATCTATTCGATACTCTAGACCTCTAAGGATTCCGGCTAACCAGCTAGTTGGTTAATTTCCAACACACTCCCTTAATCGACTAGTTGTTTTAGCCGGATTGTAAGCTAATTTGAGTTCTAAACGTAAGTATTTTAGCCAAGTCGATTGGTTTTGTTAAACTGTCTGCTAATTGTTCCTTTGTAGAAACGTATTTGAGCTCTGTTTGGCCTGCCTGAACGTTTTCTCTAACATAGTGATACTGTATATCAATATGCTTAGATTTAGCTCAGAAGGTAGGGTTTTTTGCAAGTTCTTTTGCCGAATTGCTGTCGGTAAGTAACAGTTTTACCGGTAAAACCGGGGTCTCTGGTATAATCTAACCGGCTTGCCCGGGCAAATATATGCTTGTCTAGTACGTTAGAGCCCGCCGAGTCTTTTTATCCGCAGACTTTTTAAAAGTACCCGCTAAAACGGTAGTAATCAAATTTTCTTTAAAAATCCCGGATAGTTCGGTAGCAATTAATCGGATAAATAACTGTTCCTTTATAGCTTCTTTAAGGGCCATATATTCGGCCTTACAAGAGCTTAAGACGACCGTTTTTTGTAGCTTCGAATTCTAGCTAAGGGCTCCGTTCCTGAGTAGAAAGATATAGCCGGTAGTCGATCTCCTGGTGCTGAGGTTCCCCTCCCAATCTGCGTTACAATAGCCGGTTATACCGTCTATTGAGGGAGATTTATAGTAAAGACCAAGGTTAGGAGTTTTATCTAAGTAAGCCTAAAGGCTACTTAAAACTCTTTAGTGCTTCTTACTAGGATTCAATATGTACCGGGCTAGTAGGCCAGTTGTAAAGGTAATATCGAGTCTTATCTTTGTTATTAAATACAAAATCGACCTAATTTGTTGCTAATAATTAGAAATATTAGTACTACTAGCTTAGTTAGGATTTAGTGTTAATTTTAAGCCGACGGGTTGTAGTATTTTTCCGGGCATTTGGCCGTTTTTCTTCGAGTATTTGGTTAAAATTTTAGTTAAATAAGTCGACTGGTCTAGGCAAATCTTTTTTGCCGGGCGATCTCGAGTAATTTTAATTTCTAGGAACTTACTAACGTCTCCTAAGTTCTTAATTGTAAGAGTCTTATTTAGTTTCTAGTAGATTCTAGAGATTGTTTCGGTAGAATCGGATACAGCTAATATATTGTCTACGTAGACGATTAAAATTGCCTGCTTTCTGGTTCTTCGAATATAAACCGACTGATCGAATACTAGG
This sequence comes from Arthonia radiata, assembly GCA_002989075.1. Taxonomy (NCBI): domain Eukaryota; kingdom Fungi; phylum Ascomycota; class Arthoniomycetes; order Arthoniales; family Arthoniaceae; genus Arthonia; species Arthonia radiata. The sequence goes on from PSQN01000003.1 coordinate 664,264, forward strand.
GATTTAAAACCTATACCCCTTAGTAATTCTTAAAGATAGGCTTTCTACTGTCGGTCGGCCTGTTTCAGACCGTAAAGGGCCTTCTTTATTCAATAAACTTTATTAGTTCCGTTAGATAAGCTAGTTGGTTACTCGATATAGACAACCTCGTCTAACTTTGTGTTAGAATAAGCTAATTTTACGTCCTATTGCTTTATTTTCTAGTCTTTCTCTGCTGCTAAGGCTAGTATAAGCCGGTAAATAATTAAATTTACTATATTCGCAAAGGTCTCTATAAAATCGAGGCCGGGTCTTTGCTGGCAGCTCTTAGCTACCCAGCGGGCTTTAAAAATCGGCTCGCCCTCCGGAGGGTACTTAATCTTCGGTATCCGGCGCCCTTTTAGCGCCTTTCTACCCGACAGCAGCTCGATTAATATCTAGATTTCTTAGTTAGCTAGCTCTTTGAGCTCCGACTGTATTGCGTCTAGCCAAGAAGGTTAATTCTTGGATACCCTCATTTCTTTTAAATTAGTAGGCTCTTTAGTAACTGCGACTAAGGCCTGTTCGGCGTATTATTCTAGATTATTGTAGAACTCGTCAAATTAAATTTTGTTAGCGTTTTTGTATGTAAAATCTATTTTCTGGGCGCAATCGGTGTCTATCCGGCCGGGGTCTTCGGTACTTTTATAATCTAACTCAGTAGGAAGGTTAGACTCGTTTAGAGCTCTAGATTAGTATAGTTTTTGTCTAGATTCGTCCGCTAGTTGTTGAGATATAGGGGAGATATATTGTTCCTCGTATAGAGGACTCCCTCCTTCATTAAGAGGTACCTTCCTATTATCTTAGGATCCAGCGGTTAAATTTAGCTTATTTTTGAACTCAACTTCTAGTTGTTCTTTAGGCTCTTTAGAAATACTCTCGGTTAATCGATTAACTATAGATCCCCGTAGATTACAAACAAATTTTCCTTCCTGAACGTAGACGTCTCTCCCCCAGTAAACCTTCCGGTTATTAAGGTCTAAGAGCTTATATTGGTTCGATCCGTAGCCTATTAGAATATAGGTAGTTGCTCTTGCGTCTAGTTTCTTTGGTTTAGGTTCTTTAAGGTAAGTAACTGAGCTCCAGATTTTAATAGTACTGATATTTAGTTTTTTGCTATATTTTGCTTCGTACAGGGTAATAAACCCCAGCAATCCGGTATAAGGGGTCCTGTTATAGATATAGATAGCTGCTTTTAGCGCTTTACCTCAATATATCTAGGGTAGCCCGACGGTATAAAGCATTGCTCGAACTTTATTAATAATTGTTCGGTTAAAGCGTTCGGCTCGTCCGTTTTACTGGGAGATATACGGTACGAATATCGTTAGAATAGCTTCTTTCTGTTCTAGAAGCTATTTTACCCAACCTTCCCGGTATTCTTTTGCGTTGTCTAAGTATAATCTTTTAAAAGAATGCTCGGACTGCGTTTCTTTCTAAATAATATAGATAGATAGTGTATCGAAAACCTAGTCTTTAGACTATAGTACCTCGGTAGTTGTATACCGGGTTTTATTGTCTATAAAGCTAGTAAATAATCGACCTTTGGAAGGGGTTTGCGGTACAATTGGCCTGCAAATATCTAAGTAGACTTTTTCTAAATAATTGGCCGATTTGTCTGGAGTTTTTCGGCTAACTTTAGCCGTTGCCTTTGCTTCGAAGCAAATTTAGCAATTATCTCCTAATTTGTCCAAATGATCTGTTCCTAGGGCAACTTTTTTAAGCTGTTTTAAGGCGTTTTCGCCTATATGTCCTATCCGTTGATGCCAAAGGTCAGTTTTTGAAGAAATAGTGTAGAGAGATCGGACTGTATTGATAGTCTGAGCTTCTATTACTATTAGGCCGTCAACATACCGCCCCTCGGTGGTTAGTTGTCCGGTTCAATTAACTTTTGGCTTGTTTTGGCCAAGAGTTACCTTACCTCCCCTCTTTCTAAGCTTGTTGAAGCTTAGAAGGTTAATTCCGAATTTCTTAACAAACAAAACTTTGTTTAGAACAATTGTTTTATTCTTAAAGAACAGTTTTGCTTTGCCTGTCTAGAAGGCTTGGATTGACTTCCCCCCTCCCCAACGAATAATCTAGTTAGTTGGCCGGATATCCGTTAGAAGGTCAATATTCGAGCAAATATAGCTTATTAAGCCTGTATCGAGGATCTAAGAATTAGTAGAGTGATTGACTCTGTCTAGTAATACTGTAAAGCATTGCTCTTCTTGTAGGTTGAAACTATATACAGAAAACATTAAAAAATTGGTGTTTTTGGAGCTTTTATTGGAATTTAGCCGGAGATTTGGGTATTTTTTCCAATAAGTTGCCGGTTTATGCTCCTTTTTGTTGCAAAAGGAGCATTTTTCTTGGTTTTTACTTAGAGATTTTAATTTTCTCCGGTTCTTTGTATCGATTTGTTGTCTATTTGTTACGATCTTACTATATTGGGCTAGTATAGAGCTAAGCGCAGCCAGCCTTATTAAAGCATCATACAGCATACCCGACAACTTCAATATAGCGACGTCGGCAACGTCGCTATATCGCAATAGAATCCCGACTACGCGATAAAAAGACTGTCGGGACCGTTAAACACAGAGAAACATACCTATATACCTTAGACTATATAGCTAGACTAATAACCGACCTTAGAATAGACTTTAGTCTATTAACTTAACATTTAAATATAAGTTCCTTAACTATATTTAAGTAACGTACTTTACCTTCTGTTTACTTTAGTCAAGCCTCTTTTACCTTCTATAATCTGTCTCGCCTCTCCTATCTTTTAGTCTCTAGCACACAAAACACCCACTACTAAGGTTAATAAGTACACAAGGTAAGTAAGCCTTAGTTCGGTCCTCCCAGCGACCGACGTTATACTTTAACAGACTCGCTACAAAAGCAGAGAAAGTAGATTAATTATATCTACTACTTCGGCACCCAACAGCCGCGACGCTGCGGATAGATTAGCCAACAGAATAACTAGCACAAGTAAGATATTAAACGTTAACACTAAGATAGGAAAAAGCTTCTTAGATAAATGTTCCGAAGTTACTTTATTTTTAATACGCCTAGCTATATACTTTAAAACTTATAAAGACTAGTTCCTAAACAATACTACTATAGTTTTATTTGCTATCTCTTATATAGATAGAGATACCTATAAGTAAGTTAAGTACTACCTCGACGATTTCTTGTTTACTCCGATAAAGAGTAGGCGCAAGGATACCGACGAGTTCTTTGCTAGCTTTATCTTCTTTTAGAAGAAGCTTCGTAAAATCTTTAGACAGACCGACGCTGGACGCGTCGCTATTAGGAAGCTTAGGAACCTTAAGTAGATAGAACCAGCGAGCAGATACGCCGTCGAATTTATATAGTATACTAATTAAACAGAATAAGACAAGAAACCCCTTATCGAGACCTTTTATAAAGGACTTAAGAATTATGTTAAGAAAATAATTTATATTCGTAGAGAGAAGTTCGATGATCTCGACAACTTTATACAACGAGCAAAGGAGATCGACGACAGTAACTTCGAAAGACAAATAAAAAAGAAGGGTAACCCTACTAATAGGTTCTATAGAATAAAGAATCGAGCAAACTTACGATAAGACCGAGGCAATTCAATAGAGTTAGATTTTATCAAGCTTCGGGGGAAACTAAACAACCAGAAACGAGAATACAGAATAAAGAACAAGCTATGCTTATATTGCAGAAAACCAGGGCATTAAGTTAAAGAATGCCGTTTCAAGAAACAATAGTTCAACAGTACCGGCAGAAACGGGCACAACAACCGATCTTAGAAACCCTGTCTTCTACGACAACAGTTTAATATAACTACTCAGACAAAAGAGGACAATAGTCGCGATAAGGCAATAAAACTACTAGCAGCCTTCTCCGACCGCTGATAGAAGGACCCGACCGAGGGTTGTCTTCTCTAAAAATTAGGTCTCTTACAGAAGACTATCCAGAACTAGTATAAGTACGTTACTAGACTAACTAAGGAGCAGAAGGACATCTACTGGAATACCTTCTGTAACTAGAAAAACACTCACTAGGTTTCGTTCAATAAGAAGCATAACGAGTAGAACTTATTTAACTTACACAAAAACTAGGACACAGACATTAAGTTATAAGAAGAAACAAAGAAACAACAAATAAAATAGGAACAACAAAATCTACAGGACTGGAACAACATTAACTATACTATTCTAAGGCATTAGATACTAAGTACCGTTATACCACACAAAACACTATTCTAAACCGCGTGCTACGATAACAATTGTACGATCTATAAATCTAACAAACAAGAATTAGGATGATAGCCGAAGAAACTAATATCTTTGAAACAAGATTCGATACAAGAACTAGACCTTATCCGAGGACAACCTAAGTTATCTTATCTAAAGACCTAAGAGAAATCTAAGGAAGAATAGACCGTAGAAGCTAAGCAAGATAGTAGCTACAATACGTTACAGACAAAACAACGACTCGAAGACAAAAATATAGATTCTAATAGTACAGAATCCTCGCTTAAGAACGATTATAACTAGAAAGAGCAAACCTCAATCCGTTGGAAAGAAATAATATAGAGACTTTATTAGTTAGCCTTTTACGATAGAAAGTTAAGCGCTAATAGAGATATTAATAATATTCTAGGATATATTTACTTACGCTTATAACAACTAGTAAACCACCTTATTAGGGGTTTAGAATTGCGTAGTTAGTACTAATATCTTCGACTAACAATATATAACCTACAGATACGATAGGTTTTAACTAGCGATAGTTATATAATTAAAGCAGGGATCGTAAACGACAAACTAGACGTTATAATAAAAGTAGTACTAGAACACCCTATACAGGCATTCTTACAGCAAATTAACCGACAATAGGTTCCGGTACCTAAAATACTCTAGAACGTATACGATTAACAGAGAAAAGACTAGGCCGACTGCTTTAAGGGCAGTAGTATCGGCCCGTTCAACGGTTAGACTCTCTAGAAGTCTAGCTCTACGCGAGCTTAACTACCTATAGAATATATATGTATACTCGGGCAACAATAAACTATAGAAGCATTAAAATTATAATCGATTTAGACGCAATAGGCAACTTTATCTTAATACGCTACGTTAAGGAGTACTAAATATAAACATAAAAGAAGAAATTACCCTACGTACTGTTTAGATTTTAAGGAGCAGAGAAAAGAGTTAACTACAAGACTTTGCTAATAGGTATAATAATTGAAGACTATTAGAAAGAAATTACTTATAATATTATAGATATTAACTAGTATTACGCCGTACTAGGTATACCCTAGTTGCAACAATATAACCTAGAAGTAGATTAAAGAACTAAGAAACTTCTCTTTACTAGATACAAGCACTCTAGATAAGAGTCGTTCTGCGGAATAGATACTTTACAAGCTATTTTTAGTAGTAAGAATAAGGAGCGCGATAAAGAACTTATACGGGTTAGTACTACTATACTCTAACATTTAGACATCTTACAAGAAAAGTCTAACGCAGTATCTTATCTGTAGCCAACTACGCGCAAGTATAAATAAGAGACAACTATACGCCAACGATTCTATACGACAACAAGTACTCAGTTAATTACTAAGATACCCGAAAAATACAATTAATTTCGATATCTATTTAAGGAAGCTGAGCCGGACTTAGCTCTCCTAGAACACAAACCGTAGGATTATACAATACCTTTATAAGAAGGCAAGACGCCAACATTTGGTTCAATATACTCCCTATTAGAAGCAGAAAATTAAGCGCTCTGCGACTATCTTAACAAAAATCTTAAGAAAGAATTTATCTAAAAATTAATATTACTAGCCGGATACCTGATACTCTTCGTACCAAAGAAGAATAGTAAACTACGACTCTACGTAGATTATAGACAATTAAACAGAGTAACTATTAAAAACCGGTACCCTTTACTACGCATCGACAAAATAACAGACCGATTGTATAACGTACAATAGTTTACTAAGTTTAACCTATAAAGAGCCTATAACTTAATCTGTATAAAGGAAGGTAAAGAATGAAAGACGGCCTTCTAAACTAGATACAGACTTTTTAAGTATTGCGTTATACCTTTTAAGCTAATAAACGTACTAGTATTATTTTAGAAACTAATTAACAACACACTTAGTAATTATCTGGACATATTTATAACTGCTTACCTAGACGATATCCTAGTATACAGCTAAATACTAGAAGAACATAAAGAACATATTAAGAAGGTATTAGAAAGATTGGCGCGTGCCGATTTATAAATTAATATCGAGAAAATACAGTTTTACCAACAATCTGTCGAATTTCTTAGATTTATAATTACCGAATACGGTCTCTAAATGAAAGATTCGAAGATCTAATCTATTCTAATCTAGCCTATACTAAAGAATATAAAACAATTACAACAGTTTCTTAGTTTTGTTAACTACTACAGGCGATAGATATTTAACTTTAGCCAAATTATAGCACCGCTGTCTCAACAGACAAAATAATCGACAGGATTCTTCTAGACGCAAAAAGAACAATCAGTATTCAAAGAGCTTAAGGAAGCTTTTAAGATCGGGCCCGTACTAGCAATATTCGACCCTAACCTGCCGATTATTATAGAAACAGACGCGTTAGACTATATAATTAGAGTATGTATAAGTTAAAACAACAAAGAAAGAAAGCTTAGACTAGTAGCTTTCTACTCGAGAAAGATATTACCTATAGAATAGAATTATAATATCTACAATAAAGAGCTCTTAGCTATTATAGCAGCATTCGAAACATAGCGAGCTTACCTAGAAGGAGCAAACTATACAATTATGTATACATAGACTATAAGAACCTAACTTACTTTATAACAATAAAGAAACTTAATTGCAGATAAGTTAGATAGTTAAAGACTATAACTCTATACAACTTTATTATTATCTACAAAAAGGGTTTTAAGAACGATAGAGCCGACGCTCTAAGCCGACGTTTAGATTACCTTAATAACAAGAAACACGTCGAACACGCAATATTCCGAGAACACAATAATGAGATTAGATACAATTAATTGGCTATAACAATCGAGTTTGTTATCGAACTAGACAGCCGAATTCTAGATATCCTAAACGACCCTAAGACCTACTAGAAAAACGAGAAACAACACCTAGGATTAACTAAGAACAATAAAGGCTATTACAAATTTTAAGGTAAAATCTATGTTCCGAGGAATCTAATCCAATATATTATTAGTAACTTCTACGATAACCTAACAAAGGGACACAAGGGCATCGACAACACTATTAAAAAGATTACATAAACCTACTATATTCCGAGAATCTAACACTACGTCGAGAACTATATCCAAGAATGTAATATATACGCAAGAACCAAGCACCCGAGGTATTTACTATACAGTAAACTATAATTACTAGAAACACCCGAGAGACTATAGTATACAGTCTTACTAGACTTTATTACTAAGCTACTAACCTTTAGGGATCTACTTACAGAAGTAGTCTACGATGCTATTCTAGTTATATACGACAAACTAACAAAGTACGCGTACTTCGTATCTTACAAGGAAGCTAGCAATTTAGAACAATTAGTATATACATTCCTTCGGATTATCCTGGCAAACTATAGTTAACCACAAAAAATTGTCTTAGACAGAGACCAAAAATTCGTCTTGCGATTTTAAATATCCCTAATGCAACAACTAGAGACAAAATAAAAGATATCTACGTTATTTTATCCGCAAACAGATAGACAAATAGAACGGACAAATTAAACGTTAGAACAATATCTGCGGGCATATATTAACTACTAGTAAAACGACTGGGTACAATTACTACTAGTAGCGCAAGTAGCGTACAACGATACAAAGAACGATATAACCAAGATAACACCGTTCTATATCTTATACGGCTATTACCCTCTTTAGGGTAGATAACTACAAAACACTATAGAAAACGATACTGCTACGCGAATAGCAACGAATATAAAAACCCTGCACCAGCAGTTAAAGGCAGACAGCGAGTTTATTAACGAACAAACAAGAAAATAGTATAACAAGTTAAGAACTACCTTAAACACAGGTATAAAAGAGGGGGAAAGAGCTTACTTACTTATAAGAAATATAAAAACTATCAGACTAAGCAAGAAACTTAACTATACTAAGACAAGACTGTTTAAAATCTTATAGCAATTGGGACTCATAACATTCAAACTTAAACTTCTAAAGATAATAAGAATATATCCTATATTCTACGTAGCGCTGTTAGAACCAGCCTATTTCCGAGAAGTAGAACGACCTAACTCAGAAATCCTTTCTAACAATTAAGAACCCGAGTATAAGGTCGAAATAGTTCGAGCTTACAGATAATACCGAGGCAAACGACAGTATCTTATAAAGTAGAAAGAATATTCCGAATACAAAAATTAATGGAAACCGAAATAAAACCTAATTAACTATAAAGACACTATTTAACGATATTAGAACTAGAATATTAATCGGTCGTAGTAACACTAATACTCTAATCTACTATCTAATGTACCTTACCGGCACTTAGGTTACCTATAAACGAACCAGCCTACTATATTAGTAGCCTACTATCTAACTTTAGAAACGGATTATTACGAAAATCTATACTTAGGCTACTTAGCACATCTACGATATTACTACCGAACATAGCCGCCAACCATTCTTCTTTAAACAATATGTTATTCTAATTTATTTTGTTCTGCGCCTAGATACGCAACCTTTCGAGCTTCTTCTTTAAATCTATAACCGCCGCTTTAGTAACTTTACGCTACCTTTTTGCCGTACGAACGACTTTCTTCTCTTTCGCTAAACGCTTACGTTGCTTCTAGAGGGCATTCGACACCTATAAGTACTAAGAACAGATACTCCGAGCTAAAATAGATTAAATTTATATTAAAAAACAGACGTAGGATAGGAACTAACCATTCTCTAACAACGGGTGAACGTTACACAACTTCTTGTTACAAGTATACATAAAACACGATACCTTCCTAAACTTTAGAACACACTTCTTACTTAAATAAGCGCAGCGGGAATATAGAGGCATCTCTCGGCTATAGACTTCAACGAGGACAGTATTAATCTTAAGCGCTTTATTAGCGTTAAAAACTTTCTTAACTTTAGGTATAACGACTTATAGAACTAGATCTACTATAGAGAGACAACAAAGTTTTAATGTCTTTAGGGCCGTTAAGGACGACTAGCCTTAAAGAGGGGATCTTGTGTTACGATCTTACTATATTGGGCTAGTATAGGGCTAAGCGCAGCCAGCCTTATTAGAGCATTATACAGTATACCTAACGACTCTAATATAGCGACGTTAGCAACGTCGCTATATTGCAATAGAATTTCGATTACGCGATAAAGAGACTATCGAGACCGTTAGACACAGAGGAACATACTTATATACCTTAGACTATATAGCTAAACTAATAACCGACCTTAGAATAGACTTTAGTCTATTAACTTAATATCTAAATATAAGTTTCTTAACTATATTTAAGTAACGTACTTTACCTTCTGTCTACTTTAGTTAAGCCCCTTTTACCTTCTGTAATCTGTCTCGCCTCTCCTGTCTTTTAGTCTCTAGCACACGAGACATCTACTACCAAGGTCGATAAGTATACAAGGTAAGTGAGCCTTAGTTCGGTCCTCCCAGCGACCGGCGTTACACTATTGCAGTAAAAACCTTTTCTGCTGGGGTACTACCGCGGATTCGGCGAGACTCGTCTATAAGTTAACTAAATAAGTCCTGTAGACTTATATCGCTAGTCGTTTACCAGTAGCTCTAGCTAATAATAGCTACTGTGTGCTTGTATTCGGAGGTTAGATTGTGAAGGACGTAGGTAGCTACTACCTTGTTGGGTAGTGCTAGTCCTCGGGTTGCCAAATCGTCCGTTAATTGTCTAATTTTAGCGAGATAAAGCTCAAGGTTTTTTACCTTACCTAGTATAGTGCTAAAGAGCTCCTTGCAAATTAGAAACTCGAAACTAAAACCTTTCGATTCGTATAACCTTTTTAGGCTATTTCAAAGCTCTAGAGAATTATAAATCCCCTTTGTTTAAATAAGGGGACCGTCCTCTAGAGTTAGTCGAATAAGGGCTGCTGCCCTTGTCGACCGTTCCTGGCGGCTAGCTTCGGTAATATCTCTAGCTAAATAGCTAGAAAAAGGGATTATAACATTACTGTAGCCCTTTTTAGTTAAAAGGGCCTCCATTCGAATCGACCAAATGTCTCAATTAGTAGAGCCCTTAAGTTTAGGGATCTTGTGAGAGGAGTCTATAGCCGAATATATGGTCGGAGATTCCCAAAAAAAGGAAATTCTGTTCTAATAGTTGAATTGAGCTCAAAATTTAGAGTCGATTGGTAATAGGATCGTCCGGAGGTGCCGATAGGTGTCGTAGAGGAAATATTTTCTAAAAAGGAAATTCGAAAGGAATTGGTGCTAACCCGGGCTTATAACCTGTTCAAAAAGGTACAGGAAAGAAGAAGAATACTACTACAAAGAGTAGAAAGACGAGATCAGCTTAAAACTAGTACAATACTTAGGCTTAATATAGGTACAATACTTAGTAGTAAGGAGAAGCTGTTATTATATTGTCTATCTTGTTAGCTAGAATCCTCTAGAGAGATTCTAGCTTATATATCTAAGTCTAGCGGCCTGTGTAGGACCTACTAGATATCTGTTCTTTTAAATAGAGGCCAGACAACCTATAACTTACTATATAAGACGGTAATTTCGTCTATCTAAAACTATTAGTCTTAGTCTATCCTGTGTTGTCTTAGACTATAGGCCAGCTGTCTAGAACGGATCGTACAATGCTCCTTTTTGTCTTAGGTTCGGGCTACTAGGCCCGATCCTTTAGGTAAAAGGCTTGTTCTATTCTAGGCCGGGACAGCTGGTAGGACCTGTCCAATACTCCGGGCCTCTAAGGGTTCCGGCTAACCAGCTAGTTGGTTAATTTTTAACATTATACTACCGGGCTACTTTAGATATATTAAGATAAAGCGCTAAAAGTAGCTATCTATATTTATAATAGGACTCCTTATACTAGATTACTGGGGTTTATTACCCCGTATAAAGTAAAATACGGTAAAAAACTGAATGTTAGTACTATTAAAATTTAGAGCTTAGTTACTTATCTTAAAGAACTTAAATTAAAAAAACTAGACGCTAGAGCAACTACCTATATCCTAATAGGCTACAAATCGAACCAATATAAGCTCTTAGACCCTAATAGCCGGAAGATTTACTAAGGAAGAGACGTCTACGTTTAGAAAGAAAAATTTGTTTAGAACCTACAACAGTTGGAGCTTAAAGAGCTAGCTGACTAAGAAACCTAGATATTAACCAAGCTACCGCCGGGTAGAAAGGCGCTAAAAGGGCGCTAGATACTAAAGATTAAGTATTCTTTAAAGAGCAAACCGATTTTTAAAGTCCGCTGGGTAGCTAAGAGCTGTTAGCAAAGACTTAGCCTCAATTTTATAGAGATCTTTACGAATATAGTAAATTTAATTACTTAACGGCTTATATTAGCCTTAGTAGCAGAGAAAGACTAAGAAATAAAGCAATAGAACGTAAAATTAGTTTATTCTAACGTAAAGTTAGACGAAGTTATCTATATTAAGCAACTAACTAGCCTATTTAACAGAACTAATAAAGTTTATTAAATAAAGAAGGCCCTTTACGGTCTAAAATAGGCCGACCAATAGTAAAAAATCTATCTTTAAGAATTACTAAGGAGAATAGATTTTAAACCTCTAGTATCTGATTAGTCAGTTTATATTTAAAAAACTAAAAAGCAGGCAATTTTAATTATCTATGTAGACAATATATTAGCTGTATTTAATTTTACCGAAACAATCTTTAGAATCTATCAGAAACTAAATAAGACTCTTATAGTTAAGAACTTAGGAAACGTTAGTAAGTTTCTAGAAATTAAAATTATTCGAGATTGTCTAGCGAAAACGATTTGTCTAGACTAGTCGACTTATTTAGCTAAAATTATAACTAAATATTCGAAGAAAAACAGCTAAATGCCTGGGAAAATACTGTAGTCCGTCGGTTTAAAATTAATACTAAATCCTAATTAAGCTAGCAGTGCCAATATTTTTAATTATTAGCAACAAATTAGGTTAATTTTATATTTAATAATAAAGATAAGACCCGATATTACCTTTATAACTAACCTACTAGCTTAGTACATATTAAATTCTAGTAAGAAGTACTAGAGAGTTTTAAGTAGCCTTTAAGCTTACTTAGATAAAACTTTTAACCTTAGCCTTTACTATAAATCTCCCTTAATAGACGGTATAACCGGCTATTATAACGTAAATTGGGGGGAAGACCTTAATACTAGAAGATCGACTATCAGCTATATCTTTTTACTTAGAAACGGAGCCCTTAGCTGAAATTTAAAGCTATAAAAAATAGTCGCCTTAAGCTCTTATAAGGCCGAATATATAGCTCTTAAAGAAGCTATAAAGAAATAGTTATTTATCTAATTAATTGCTACCGAACTGTCTAAAATTTTTGAAGAAAATTCGATTACTACCGTTTTAGCGGGTACTTTTAAAAAGTTTGCGGATAAAAAGACTCGGCGGGCTCTAACGTACTAAATAAGCATAAATTTGTCCGAGTAAGCTAGTTAAATTAGACCGGAGACTCTAGTTTTGTCGGTAAAACTGTTACTTACCGACAGCAATTTAGCAAAAGAACTTATAAAAAACTCTATCTTCTAAACTAAATCTAAGTATATTGATATACAGTATTACTATATTAGAGAAAATGTTTAGACAGGCTAAATAGAGCTTAAATACGTTTTTATAAAGAAACAATTAGCAGACAGTTTAATAAAACTAATCGACTTAGCTAAAATACTAACGTTTAGAACTTAAATTAGCTTATAATTCGGCTAAAATAACTAGTCGATTAAGAGAGTATATTAAAAATTAACTAACTAGCTAGTTAGCCGAAACTCCTAGGAGCCTAGAGTATTAAATAGGTTCTACTAGCTATCTCGATTTAAAATAGAACAAGCCTTTTATCTAAAGGGTCGGGCCTAGTAGCCCGAGCTTAAAACAAAAAGAAGCATTATACAACCTATTTTAGACAGCTAGCTTATAGTTTAAGACAATATAAAATAAACTTAAAGACTAATAGTTTTAGATAGACAAAATTACTATCTTATATAGTAAGTTATAAGTTATCTAGCTTCTATTAAAAAGAACAGATATTTAGTAAGTCTTATACAGACCGCTAAACTTAAATATATAAGCTAGAATCTCTTTAGAGAATTCTAGCTAATAAGACAGACAATATAATAACAGCTTCTCCTTGCTACCAAGTATTGTACCTATACTAAGCCTAAGTATTGTACTAGTCCCAAGCTGGTCTCGTCTTTCTACTCTTTATAGTAGTATTCTTCTTCTTCCCTGCACCTTTTTAACAACTAAAGTAGTAAATATAATTAATTTACTTTCTTTACTTTTATAGCGAGTTTATTAAAGTATAATTCTAGTCGCTAAGAATATTAAATTAAGGTTTACTTATCTATATACTTATTAACCTTAGTAAGAGGTATCTTATATACTAAAGACTAAAAGGTAAAAGAGATAGAATAGATTATAAAAAGTAAGAGGAGCTTAACTAAGTAAATAAAAGATAAAGTATATTACCTAAATATAGTTTAGAAACTTATATTTAAATATTAAGTTAATAAACTAAAGTTTATCTTAAGATTAGCTATTAGTCTAGCTATATAGTCTAAGGTATATGGGGAAGTTTCTCTATATCCGTTAAGCCCGACAATACTTATATCGGGTTTATAGGGAATATAGGCTTTTAAAGCCGTTTTGTCCGATAATGCCTACAGCGGACTTATAAGCTTAGTCGGGAATGATGCTGATAGGGCTGAAATAACTGGCGGTTGTTGACACTTGGAAATGCGCTAGACCGTCTGGAGCTGGTGCTCGTAACATATAGATAAGTATATTAGTAGTTAATTATATAGGAAACCTTTATTATAATTAATCTATCATCTAGTTAGAGTATTATATAGTACCTTAATTTATTCTATTAATACTTCTACTCGTTTTATAAAGTAGCTAAGTATCTGATTCTACTATAGAATCTTACAATTCATCCTTCTTGCTTGCCGCCTCACGCTGCAGTTGCTCCTGTTCACCTATGATGTGACTTCCACCCACAACGCCATCAACTAATTGACTCGCCATTTCGCTGCGCTTCGCCACTGCAGCGATTTCATTATCGTACATTGTCCATTCTGGGACCTGCCGCCTCGCCCGATCCAGCTTGGGCTCTTTTGTTTGTGGATTGTTGCACAGATCTATGGTGCGTGCATCCTTCAGCGATTCATCGCTGCACCATGTTTCGCACCAGAGCCACTCCTGCGGCAAGCTGTGGATGGGCAAGTTGTGCTGCATGTGGTTCGGCAGATCTTGGTCCAAGTTGCTCAAGCTGCCAGGGTCCGCACTGAGGCTGTGGTATTGTTGTCGCAGACGGTCGCCAGCAGCCATCTGTCGAAAGCGCTTCAGATCCACCACGTACAATGCGGAGATGTGGTACGGCTTGCCACGCAGAAAGTTTTCCCAGTACCCCTGCTTCCAAAAACGGAAGCCTTCCATTTCTGTGCGACTATCGCACATGGGAGTGAATCCGTAGGGAGCACCCTCCAAATTATGCTGAACAAGATCGTACATATCAGTACGCACGATCTGATCGGCGTCAACGAAGATGACCTTGTCGAGATCCAGAGGAAAGAGTACGTCCAAGAAGAGAATTTTGTAACCCCAGATCGTGCGTTGTTTCTCCTGCTGCGCGCGCAGCCAATGCGGCCACTTGTACGTAACCATTTCATACGTGAAGCCATAAGTTTGGGCAACAGTAGGCAAGAACGCCTTGAAGGATGGTGAAAGAAATTGCTCGACGAACCAAAATTTGACTGTGTGGTTCGTGTGTCGCATCACGCTGATCATCATGATGTTGAGCATCCGTTCATACAAGTGGCCCGAGGCGACGGAGAAGATGTTGATGTCAGCCTGCTTTGGCGCTGGCGCTGGGATCATGCCGCTCATTCCGAGGACATCTTGACCCCACTTGAAGCCACGTGCAATATAGTCTCCGGCTTGAATATTGGACAGGCCCGCTTTGGCCAGGATGTCATCAGCGAAGCCCGCACTCTTCGCGATGATGTCTGCCGCAGTGTTTGACGACGCCTCGAGAACATCTTCTGTCTCCATTCCAGGCCTGCGAGCCAAGCGAGGAAACACAGTTGATCCCTTGAAGCTTGTCAGCAAGATGTCGGTCGAGTCGTCACCAGGCTGCGCTGCATAGCCCTCCCTTCCTGCGCTTTCAATGGTGAAGATACGGTCGCTTGCACCATGTTTCAATTCGAGATTATACACCCCAGGGTTCGCTTTGAATTGGAAGTAGCCCAGGTTAGCCATGACAATGGTGCCTGCGTGCTCTTTACCTGCTTCGGTGCTGAGGACGAGTTGAACGCCTCGTGGAGGAGCACCAGTCGCACTGTCCCTGCTGTGACCTTCGATGAGTATGCTCTCCAGCTCATATGAGGCGCTGATACTGGCATAATCTTTCAATGAGCTCAGGCGAAGATTGTCGAGGTCATGCACAGACTGCTTCGGAGCAACGAGCCACAATGGTGAGACATCCATGGTCATCGTCAATAGCGCATTCTCAGGTATTCCGGAGAATCTTGCGCTTTCTTTCGCAACACTCCCGGACTGGTCGAAGCGAGGAATGTGGTGTAGCACATGGCGATAAAAGCGTTTAGTAGGCAGCTCCTGTAAGCGCTCGCGGGGATTCAAAAATATCTTCATGTGTACCCCGGTGAGCTGTGATAGCACATCAAGGATCGGTAGCCACCGTTGGGCAGTGTCTGAAGACGGATCAATCGTCGCAACGACGTGTAATACAGCCTCAGCAGAATCCCCGAGGGGGATGCACGTCTCTAAAGTGCTCCATTGGTCGAAGATGTTCGTACGAGGCCCTGGTGCATTGTCGTAAATGCCCTCTGGGACGTCTGAGACTGTTGACAAGGCGAGCAATGTTGAGATTCTCCCAACAGCAAACGGATCCTGCAGACCCGGGGCGACTTGTAGATCTTCCATAGCTGCCAAGGTTGGCTGCGCCCGCTTCTTCTGTTCGTAAGATAATGCAACAGCAAGATCGCTGGCAGTAAGTGTTCGACCTTCGGCTAGAGGGCCGATGCGCCTACCATTGACGATCACGGCACGATCACCCGCATAGAGACCGAAAGCATGGGCAAGCTCTATTGACGACGCATCTCCGCTGCCGTTACTCGATGACTGTTGTTTCATTAGCACTTCAGTGAGATACAACGCAATGCGTTTCTTGTGGGGAGACGTCAGCTCGGGGTAGTCTCTGTCCAATATGTCTTGCATGCGAGCAATACTATCAGTCGTCACTTGTGATTTGGCTTCCGTCGTCTGTGGCAACTGCATAATCTGCAATCGCACCTCAGGGTGAAGCTCCGCGAACTGAGCAGCGTGCAGGACCAGGTCAGCTCCCGACCTCTCGTTCAGATCGGCGATGACCAGCAGGCTGGTAAGATGAGTACTATCAGTAGCCTCGCTGCTCTGGAAGTAGGGCGTGCCATCGAATACAGTCTGATACTTGTCGGATAGCGCCGCAACGTCGAAAAGCGTGACGCTCTTCTCATCCTCAGGGATCAAGAGCGGGTCACGATACTGGGAAGAGCCATTGAGATACAGGCCTGGCAGCCAAGTATCATCGTCAATGGTCTCCTCGAAAACACCTTGCTGGATGATACGAAGATCCAAGGTCAAGCGTTGGGACAGAGTCTGCATCCAGGCCTCGTCGCGCACGACTGGCACGCCGTTGGCAAAGGCAGGGGTCTTGGTGTCATTAGAGCCGAGACGAGCGATGTATTGTTCTGCACTGCTTGCACGAGACACGAGTTCGTTGGCCCTGGGTACCTCACTCAATGACAATTCTTGATGCCCTCGACGAAGTTTGGCACCTTCAGTGACAGTGACGAAGGCCTTTTCATATGGGTTCGTGAGCTGTTGAGCTTGCAAGCTTGACTGCAGATACCGCATCATAGCCGACAGACCGTAGGCATCATAAAGGTGATATACTGTTTGCGCTTGAGCAGCAGTGGCATCATCCTTGACAACTGGCACAATGCCAAAGCGAATGGGAACTGTGCGCTTCACGAAGTTTTGCAGGCTATCAACAACTTCGAACACCTCCTGAGCATCGCTCATGTCCAAAGGGTAGATCACAGTATGAGCGTTCTTGCGCACCGTGGGAAGTTGACCAGGAAACATTCTCTGTAAGTAAGCGTTCACTGTATCCGGCCACTCCGCGTAACGCTTATCCTTCTCCAGGTCATTCAGCCAGATGATAACGTTTCCTCCTTCAGCATCATCGCGGAAGTCGTAGCGCTGCACGTCGTCACTACCCTGAGCGGATACCAGCTTGGGATGGGAGACCAGTCTGATAGCATCAGCCGCTCTCAGACCCTGCGTCTGGAGTCTGTTGATGAACTTGCGCTCGCGGCGGAGAAGATCGAGCAACGTGTAGGCGTCGATCTCTCGTGGAGAGATTTGCTGTCCATTGAGCCAGAGAGCATTGAAGCCCGGTCGTAAAGCGATCTCTCGGTTCGCATAATGCTCGCGTAACAATGCTTTGCTTGCGTTGTGCTGTGCAAGAGCTGAGGAGTACTTAGGGAAATCTTGAGATATCTTCAGCAAAGTGTCCATTGGGTCATCGCTGGACATGATGTAATTTGCGGCGTTGACACCCAAATTGCGGAGCTCCGAAGAGGACAGAGGCTTGACATCTGCCACGTCGCCCCCATCCAAGTCAATGTCTTGTTCAAAATCTGGGCCCCTTTCTTGCTCTTTCGCAACGCCAGACTCGCGGTCGTCAATCACGATGTAGTCTGTCCGCTTGAGAGCGAGCTCCACGCCATACCCACTGACAGTCAGAGGCTCGCCATGCTCGGTAGCATCTGGCCGATATCGTAGGATGAAGCCAGACTGACCGTGCCGTTGCAGCCATGAAGTGTACTCGTCTCGGAAGCCGGGCGATGTGGGATTAATATACAGGGTGAGGGGTGGTGACTTGGAAGTGTCGCCGTAGACGCGATCGAAGTCCAAGACACGAGGGGGATGTGTGGATACGCCTTTGCAGCGATCTTCGATACGGATTTGTCGGTCTTGACACCAGGCCTCGATGGCTTTTTGTGGAGTGTGTCCACGTTCGGTATGTGAGCTGTTTCTCTCCACAATTGAGCGCCAGAAGTGAAACTGGGCTTCGACCTTAGGAGCGCTGGCGTGTGTGGCGACCGCTAAGTCCCAGCTCGCTAACGCGTGTGGGTCAGAGATATGCCCGTCGTCTTGCAAGATGCGGCGGAAGGTTGTGTACGATTGTTCGTCTGTTCGACCATGGGTTTCAAGACGGCCAGCTGCAACAGATGCCAGCAAAGGGAAGTAGGAGGAAGCGTTCTCGGTCGCAGCGGATTCTCTTGCGTGGGCGTCAGCATGGCCCTCTTCAGCGGTAACGTTGAACGTACAGAAGTTCGAGAAAGAAGGGAGGCGCGGGGAAAGAGGTGTGGAGGTCGACGTCAACTGTGGGCGCGGCCGCAGCCGAGGAGGAGAGGGCGCAGAGGAGGGGTAGGAGAATAGTCAGAGGCCGTTGCATATTGGTCAAGGAGTGAATGAATGAGCAGGAATGGGGATGATCATGGCCGAGATGGTTGCATCTTTGGCAGAGTGCCGTTCAGGGCCTAACGTGACGCTCCAGCAGCACTGGAGACGCGCGGCAACAGAGCGTTGGAGCGAGATCGATCGATCTCGAAGATGCTATCTCGAGTGCTCTCCATACTCAAGACGATTGAAGACATAGTTGGGCGCCGTCCACCTTCGCAACTTAGAAATTCCCAAGCGCAACAGCGCCCGTGACACTCCGCCCGCGCGATATTGACGCAGAGAACAGAGCACATTGACCCTCGCCGGCACCCAGCCAGGAGGGGCTTTGAGCACGGGCCAGCCCGAGGCGATCTGCCTTTTCGGGTATATGGTGATGTTTGCCTGCTCAAATCTGCAACTCCTCCTTCTCACGACGAGAACAGGGTACGCCTTTCGACAAACCTGTCCCACCAACCCGATCAGCACGCCCTTCAATTTCATTAAACGCGTGACGCGCCGTCTCCTGGAACACGTCGTAAGTCAACGCATCCCTACTCAACTCACTTCCCCTCTGCTTCCCTCATCCGCCTTGTCCGCCTTCCTCCCTGCCTCCCTCACTTCGATTCTTCGCGACTCACCATGAGTCGGTTCTTACAGGCCTTAGGAGCCGCCAAGGCTGCATTTGCTGAGCATTGGCACGCACAGCCAAATCAAAATCAAAATCCACACCCATACACGAACCCAAACGCCGACCCGCAAGCAGAGAGCACCGACTCTGCCCAGTCCTCCCGACTGTCCACCCAAAGTTCGATACAGAGCTCGCCGCAGTTGTCCTTACAAAGCTCCCCACCCAGTTCGCTGTCGAGTATCGCGGAAAGCTCGATTATGGCAAGAAAGCCAAGAAACTCGAGACAAGGCGCCTCCTTGCAAGGGGACAAGGTCAAGCGGAACCTCGACGCGTCCAACAGCGCGTCCCATCAGGCGTCCCACCTCCCACCTGGCTCACTCGTGGCCGGCACTTCTACCAATACACTCAGAAATACGCAAGACACCATCGTGCCCTCCTCACAACCCCCAGCCAACCAACAAGCAGCGACGCCTCGATCGTCTTCCAACAGACGGGCCGCAGGCCGTGCCACCAATAGCCGACAAGACGACGCCATGTCTCAGTCACAGGCTGAGAGCAGCTTCATGGCACAGGCAAATGCTCATGCGCGCGGTCATCTCATGACCCCAATGCCATCATCAGCTCTCCCCTACGACCCACCAAATCCTCATATCCCGGCTTACTCCAACGATGAGCCAATGAACGCTGATCACATCGCCTCTCTGCAAGCTGCCGTCGACGAACCTGACAACAACGACGGGGATGAAATCGTTCAACAACCCGGCACGAACAAGCGCCGCCGCGGACGTCAGCCAGCTTCGACCAACAAGCGGCAGCGACCAGAGCCTGGAGTGGTCGGCATCAACGGGGCTGCGCCAACGGGCCCCGATGACCCCAAGTTCCCTCGCGATGGCCCCTTCACCGAGGTCGAGAGGGCTCACGTCGATCGGTTTGCCACTAGCTTTCGTCAATTCCACGGCATCAGTGAGGAACATTTGAACAACATTGTGCAGAACAAAGAGCGAAGAATGGACGACGTTACGCGTCACTTCTGGTTAGACCTCTACCGCGTACTCCCAAACCGGGATCACAAAGCAATGCAGCGTCATGTTCGACGTCGCTTCCACAACTTCACTAAGCGAGGCAATTGGGAGCCAGAGGAGGACCAGGAGTTGAGGAGACTGTTCAACGAACGCGAGAATTCTTGGAAGTGGATTGGCGAGCAAATCAATCGCATGCCCGAAGACTGCAGAGATCGCTGGCGCAACTATGTTGTCTGTGGCGATAATCGGCGTACCGATCATTGGACCGAGGAAGAAGAGCAGGAACTGTCAGTCGCTGTCCACGATGCCATCCGCGACGTCAAGACCGCCGCGAAGAAGAGAGCCCAGGAGCAGCAGCTTGCGTTCCGTGAAGATCAAGACTGGGTCGAAAAGATCAACTTCAACGATGTTTCCGTCAAGATGGGCCACACTCGCAGCCGACTTCAATGTCTCCAGCACTGGAAGGCTATCCAGTCCCGTGATCTGGATGACAAGCCAAAGCGTCGAATTAATCGCGTGCGACCCCGGACCAGACCTTCTGACACTTCCCGTGAGGCAAAGGCGCACTACAACCAGATGCTTCCTGGTGACAAGCACGAGATGACCCGCATGGTTCGTGACACTGAGGCTCAGTCTGAATTTGATGTACCCTGGAGTCTATTGGCTCAGCGCAGCACGATGAAGTGGACATTGGCGGATTGGAAGTACGCTTGGTCACGAATGAAGATGCTTGATCCGCGTGGTGAGTTCCGCGAACAAGTCGCTGCCATCGTCGAATGGTATGAGACTCATCATTCTGGCGAAGAACTCGCCCGCAAGTTCCAGGACACTAGTGCGGAGCCTGCCAACGTCTCTGCCAACGGCGATGGAGCTACTGACGGCATGGAAGACCACATGGCCATCGACCCCATCCTCGATGTTGAGGATGGCACTCCGCGCTCCAACCAACAAGCTCAGGCTGTTGCCGTCGCTGAGGCATCTTCTGCAGCCAAGTCCAAGCGCGGTCGCAAGTCCAAGACCTACAAGTCTGCTGACCGTATCAGCACCTCCTCCGACTCTCGCAGTCCTCCTGAG
Organism: Arthonia radiata; assembly: GCA_002989075.1. NCBI lineage: Eukaryota > Fungi > Ascomycota > Arthoniomycetes > Arthoniales > Arthoniaceae > Arthonia > Arthonia radiata. The sequence continues at coordinate 685,750 of PSQN01000003.1, forward strand.
CAATCATCCTTATTGGACTACGTCACCTCATCGCAGCGTCCGGCCGACCAGGCATTTGTTCGCCATGCCAACGGCATGCAAGCTCCCACTGCCCACATGGGTGGTGGATATGAGGACATCGATGGTAGCGACGGCGAACCTGAATTGCCGCCAATCCGACACGAGGGCGAGAACGACACGCGCGCGAGCAATACCTTACAGCCCGAGGAAGCCGCCATTGCGGCGCTCAATGGCATGCGCAATATGTAGATGGTAAGAAAAGCAACACGTTTGGGGAGACTCAGACTTGCAAGGTAGGCTTCAGGCTCGCTCGAGTGCGCTTGAATCTATGTGCTGACAATGCTAGTCACTGCGAGAGTGGTTTCGGCAATTTGTTTTCTATAGTCTTTTGCTTCCAGGGGTCTTGTGAAGGGGGGTCACTATGTCAAGTGATCCTGTTTTCTTTCTATGCTCTCGGTGTGTGAGTGCTGTTCATGGGCGTGCGCGCTATTCGGTCTTGAGGCGTTAGGTTCTTTCACTTGGGAAAAGTTACAATGCGCACCAGTGTGCCTCAGCAATGTCTCCGAGGCGTTGCCCAAGCTCCAGTCTCCGGCGTTTTCGCACTACGCATTACTCAACGCGCTCTTTCATCTCGGTCGTACGATTTCACAGCATTACTTAGCGCGTTCATACGCCAGCATCTTGGGTTGCGTCCAGGAGCATCATTCTGGCGCCAACATCTGCTATTGCAACACGCGGAAAATGTCAAAGGGCGGACAAAAAAGCAATGCAGGGTCCGTGGGTAATGGGCGTCGGTGTGGTGTCTATGGGGGTTCTGTCTGTCTCGTCTTCTCTCAGGCAGCAAGTTCTATGTTGACTTTTCACGGCATGTCTTCTTGAGTGACATGCACCCGTTTGTAATAGTAGCTAGTTGTGGTCCAGTTTCTGTGGGGAGTATGTGGGGAATCTTCGGGTTTCAGAATGGCTCTGGCGAACGCGTTGTCCATGAGATCTGCACACGCATTCTGCACCTCTTCATTCACCTGGGTATATCACGAACTGCGGCAGACTGTTCAAGCATGCTGCATGCGCGTGACTTGCGCGTACCTTTCGCGTGTGAGTGTCCAATACAGGCGCTAGCCGCTTCGAGTCGAACGTGCGCGACCCACGCATCTCAAATCGCCAAACAAGCATGCACAATTCTTTCATCTCAACATAGCCGACTTCGCATGAGCATGTGCGATGTCACTCGAGCGCCGCAAGCACGCGGACTCCACTTCGAGCGCTGATCCTCTGCTCTGCCGATCGCTGAGGGCGGTGACGGAAGGCGTTGATGGCGATGATGTCGACGGAGTCGATGGGGATTCGAGCGGAGCTCTCAAGTCCGAGCCGGAGTTTGGATTTCTCGAGGCAGTCAGGTTATATCCCAAAGCGGTGGCATGGAGTGTCTTCTTCAGCATCGGTGTCATCATGCTTGCTTTCGACCCGCAACTGTTGGGCAATCTGTACGCTATGCCGGCTTTCAGAAGGGACTTCGGGTCGGTGTATAAGGGTGTGGTAGGCCAATTGATTCTCGTGTTGCGCTTTCATGCTATCGAGGACTGGCGATATCGAAGAAGAAGAAGCCCCATGATGGGAGAATAGGATGGCAACTACATCTCATCAATCCGATCTGCCCTGTGTAATAAGCTTGCCTCAACGCAAGCTGCAAAAGCCATCGCCCCTGCTGACACGAGGCCAGTACATCATCCCCAGCATCTGGCAGTCCACGCTCTCCCTCGGCAACCCACTCGGCCAATGCTTCGGCGCGCTCTTCGCCGCCATCCCCATGGACCGCTTCGGCCGCAAGCTCACCTTCATCGCCTGCGTCGTGCTCACCACCCTCTTGATCTTCGTGCAGTTCTTCGCTACCAATCTGAAAACACTCCTTGTTGGCGAGCTGCTCGGTGGTCTCGTGCTTGGAGCCTACGTGGTCATCGCCCCTGCCTATGCGAGCGAGGTATGTCCGTTGGCGCTGCGCGGCGTGCTGACGAGCTGGACAAACGTGTGTTTCGTATTGGGACAGCTGCTGGCGAATGGTGTGACGGCGTGGACGCAGGCATGGGAGGGTCGGTGGGCGTACAGGGTGCCGTTTGCATGTCAGTGGATCTGGTGTGCGATGATCGTGCCGGGTATGGTGTTTGCGCCGGAGTCGCCATGGTGGCTGGTGCGGCAGGGACGCGAGCAGGAGGCGGAGCTGTCGTTGAGGAAGCTGAGCAGCAAGCGCGTGGATGTGAAGGCAGCGCTGGAGAAGATTGTGCAGACGGATGGGTTGGAGAATACACAGGCGACGTACAGCGACTGTGTCATCAACGAGGGTGGAAACAGAAGACGAACGGAGATCTGCGTGGGGGTTTATGCGATACAGGCGCTCAGTGGCATCTTTCTGGTCAACTTCTGCACGCTGTTCTTCGAGCAGACGGGCTTGGATCCAGAGCAGGCGTTCGACATGGGTGTGGGCTTCCTGGGCGCGGGGCTGATCGCCGGGGTGCTCAATTGGTTTGTCATGGGCTACGCCGGTCGCAGGAAGATATACGTTAGTGGTGTCGCCGTGTTGGCGGCGCTGCAACTGTTCATTGGTCTGCTGGGCTGCCTACCCAATGATGGATCCTCCAAGACCGTGGCGTGGGCACAGTGCGCGCTGATGCTGGCATGGAACTTCACATACAACCTTACTATTGGACCAATTTGTTTTGTGATTATGTGCGAGGTGAGCGCCACCAGAGTCAGAGCAAAGACGATTGCAGTGGCGACTGTTGTACAAGCTCTCTTGGGCATCATCATGACTCTGTTGATACCTTACGCGATGAACCCAGATGGAGCAGACTTACGAGGCAAGATGGGCTTTTTATGGGCCCTGCTCGCCGCCATGAGCTGGGCCTGGGCATACAGAACAATTCCAGAGACGCGAAACAAGACCTTTGAGCAGCTGGACCTGTTGTTCGAGCATGGGGTGGAGACTAAGAAATTCGCAGACTGTGATGTCGTTTTTGCTCTAACTGATAATCTGTATACATGATACGAGCCTGCTTAGATAGCGGTCGTTCATCTTGAGAAGCTAGCTATCAGAGCCCAATGTTTCGCGGCTTGGTGTGGAAAGACCGCCGAAAGCCTTGTGGGCGAGGGGCCAACGGGTTAGATTCGTCGTTGACTCTGCAAATGGTGCCAGGGTCTGATCGTCGCATCAGCCAGAAATGTGCGCGAGATGCCACAATCTCTCAGCATCTTCAGCTCATCCTCACGAGATTCAGGAACACCGAAGTCAATGACAGCACGCTCACAAGCTTCCTCATAAGGTTGTAGCCATGTAATAGGTGTTTCAGCAATAGCAGGCGGCAGTAGGCAGACTTGCTCCCATAGACACAACCGTCGAAGGGCAGGAAAGTCATGTCCAAAGAGACTCGTGGCCAGATCTGTGGTGAGTTCACCCACGTTCGCATTGAAGTATATCTCTTCGATGGATCGAGGCAAGTTGCCTTTCACATTTCTATCCTCTGAGAGGATCTCAAATGGATCAACAAGCACAAACCTCAAATTGTACAGTCCGACGAGCGAGCCCAATCGATCGCCGTGAATCGGTATCTCGCCACTGGAAGATGAAGTCTCGCTGTCAAGATCATTGGCCGGTAAAGAAATAGCGACAGCTTCGAGTGTTTCCGATGAGCGCAACAGGGCTTGCTTGAGCTCGAGGTGCGAAGGAGGCCAAGCCCAATCTACATGGGAAGCCTCCACTTTCAATGTGCGCAGGCGAGAGAAGCACGCCAGCAGCTTTGGTATATCCTGTCCGTACTGGTAGGTCCACTCGGTATATGACCGGAATATCAAATGCAGATGTTGCAGGCCCGATGCAAAGCGCGTGCCACGAAGTTGAGAGTGCAGTGGATCCGAAAGATTCAGGTTGAGGCAGGAAAAGCTGCGAAGGTTGGAGACCTCGGTGACGGCGCGGAAATCGTCGGTGGAGGTCCTCACCAAGCTTCCGCGATCCTTGCGGTCGGTCCAGACGTCACGATAAATAGAGATGTCTTCGAGATGTCGTAGGGGCCCATAGACAGCGCGATGGCTCCCTGAAGCGATGCTCAGAAGTAGGTCAGGGCCTTCTGGTTCAATATTAAAGGAAAGTCCGAGTGAAAAGGACCGGAGATTGACGGCATAAACCAGAATTAGTGCGACGGGAAGTTGGGGCAACTCAGTGAGTGGTCCGGCGAGTCCTGAATGCAGATACTTCATGCCCAGATTGTGGCCAAAGTATTCACGCATGCGCATTCTGCCGCCGTCGTCCGTGTATGACTCGTGAAGATCCTCAATGTTGCAACACTTCAAGTTAATCACCTGAAGTGACCGGACCGACGCAGCTCGGCGAGTATTGCCAATGATAGCATTGCAAGCGCTGTGGAGAGCTTGTGGTCGTTGGGCAGCGCCATCGATCTCAAGATGACGATAAACCTCGGTGATGGCCAACTCATACCAAGCCTTTGAAGTGCTCGAGAGCGTGACGCAGGAAGAGCGACGTGAATCAGGGTGCATAGATTCAATGATGAAAAGCTTGACATCCATCGGCAGCAACTCAAAAGGCGACAGCTTGCGTGCGGGTTTGGAGCTGCGCTTGCGGGATCGCTTGCGGGATCGGTTCCGAGCCATGGTGTTGAGGGGCTTGATCGATGGCAATGGAAAATCGAGGCAGCAGAAGCAAAGGGATGAGACGGCTGAGAGTGGAAGGATGAAGGTAATGGAGGAGGGTGGAATTTCATGAAGACCTAAAGGGCGTCATGAGGCTCATTTGGGAAGAGCGGTCTGAGTGGAGGCAGGCGCGACCAGTCTCCTCACCGCCGCTGCCACACTACACCTGCAGATCGTCATATTCGGATTGGCACCACAATGCACAAGATAGCTTTCAGGGAGGCATGACGTACGATGTACCAGCCCAGCGATGAGAGCCATCAAGTCTCCATGATGACAGCTGAAGCTTCGACGCTTGAGGTGGTGAGCATCGGAAGCAACTTAAATTGCACGATCTCTGCTGCTAAAGATCAAGCGCAGACGGAGCTGTCACGCTCGCAAGGCCAACCCGCAGATCGACCTATTGCATCCGCGCCCGACAGTCTGAACGTCATGGAAGACGAGCATCGCAACCACAAACGGAGGCGCTGTTGTGGTGAGTGGTTTTCGTGATGAGTAGTGTACTATTACAATATTGTACAGGCAGTTCTCCATGCTTGGCAGGAAGCGCTCGTAGTCCAAGTGCTGTCATGATGATGAGGTAGGATGTATTATTGCTGTCGTGCCCGGCAGAACCATCCTCGTCTCCTGGTGCTCGCGCGCAGCCATCAGCGCACCCTGATATCGTATCACCCGTCTTGTCTTTTTGCTCATGTACAGTCTGGCTCTCGTTCGCCCATATCCAGTGTGGTTCTCATACAGTCTCCGGGATCAAGAAGTCGCCGAACCCCATTTGCAGCGCCACGACGCCAGCCTGCGGCGCAGTCAGCGCTCGTTCTGTGCCATCCGCGAGACCTGCCGCTACGCAACGCCACAAAATTCAACTCACCACGAACATCGCACTCGCTTTCATCACACTTCGGTTCTCAGGCGCGGCGACGGCATCGAGAACAGCTCGCCAGCTGCTTTGGTTGGTATTGGGGCGGCGTTGGGGCGCGAGGGCTGCTTGCTTTGGGGGCATGTCGCGATCGCAAGAAGAGATGCGTGACGGTTCGAGGCAGTGATGCTTGCAGGGATTAGTCTGTGGATGTTGATTCAGATCTGTGGGAGACGAGAGGTTTGAGCAGGCGAGATGAAGGAACTGGGTGAAGCTCTGGATTTGGCGGAGAGGTTTCAGAGCGATAAATATCGGATTTCGGAGGTTCATTGAGAAACCTCGATTGAAGTGATACGCTACCAAAGCTGGCCATGTTGGCAGGAGGCGAGCTCCTCGCCAGGTTCTCACGAGCACGCACCTACACTCTCATGGCCAATTTTGCGCGTTCGAAGACTGTCATCGATGCGTTGTACCTGGTAGCTTAGAGCTGACTACGCTGGGTAGCCCTGGTTTCCGGAAAGCCACATTCCCGTATCTCATAAGATCATACACTCTGCACAGATGTCCCAACGCTGCCAATGCTACTGGCCACGAAGTACCAGAAATGTTTCATCCGAACCACCTCTCCACCGCCCCCCATCGCGCCTTCGCTGCCCAAAGCATGGCCCAGTAAAGCCCGATGACCCCGAGTCATAACACGGTGCATACGCTGCCGTGGTACCTGTTGTAGCCACAGGGGCGCGTCAGCCTGTGATCTCTTCGGCAACGGCTTCATCGTCTTCTTCCTCGTCGTCGTGATCCTCATCTTCGTCCTCATCCTCGCTCTCTGATGCAAAAAGGTCGCTCCTGTCAAGCGAGGGTGAGTACGAGGAGTGGCATGATGGCACGGTACGAGCAAGGAAAAGAGGGGACGGACCTACCATCTTTGTGATTCAATCCGGTGCACCCAACGGACGGCGATCTTCAGTCGCTCTCGTATGCTGGACGTTGGCAAGACCCGGTACTTCTCCTCGTCGACAAGAGGTAGGACCGCAGCCAACCAATAGGGCAGAGTCGCAGGATCATCCGGCGGCTCGCCATATGTTTCCAGCAGTCGGGCTGAAAACCATCGCGCAGATTGTTGTCGAGCCCGTGCGATGAACGCAACAAGGATGTCACGGAGCGCATTGGTAGACTGTTGGGACAGCTGATCATCTTCGGCAGAAGGCGGCGCGCTCGTTTCCTCAATTTCCAGCTGCTCTTCGTCGTCTAGCGAGACGTCCTCGATCTTTTCGACGTTGCCGATGATGTAGCCGTCCATCAAGCCGTGAGCACGCACGCGAAATCTGTAGAGCCCGTGACACTCCACGAAGGAGCGACCGTCCGGGAGCATCTGATATCGCTCGACCTGCAGCATCGTGCCAACCTCCATGAACTGCGTCCGACCGAGACCGCCTTGTGGCTCGAGGTATCGGTTGTACGCGACCATGCCGAACTGGCCGCTACCTTCGATTGCTCTTCGGACCATCAACCGATATCGAGGCTCGAAGATGTGCAGGTACGTGCGCAGCCCGGGAAATGAGAGGGTGCACGGAAATAGGGCTGTATCAAGGCCTTCGAAAGCACTTCTCTCCTCGACCTCGGCCTGCTCACGCCTCGCAGCTACCAGTTCTGGGCAGACCGATTCCGCTAGATCCACCAGATATTTGTTGCGGCGTTGACGCGCCAGAGAGACAGGCAGAAACAGCTCGCGCCGACACATGGGACATAGATGTGAGTGGTCCAATATCCTTGCAAGACATTTCCGGCAATACGTGTGTCCACATGGAGTCGTAGTCGGATCCAGCATGAGTGAATAGCAGACTTGGCACTCCATCTCTTTCTGAAGCGACTCTTTGACGTTATCCAAGAATTCCTGATCCCTCCCTTGCTCTGTGACAAGATCTGGTGTCGCTTCGTAAGCGACGTCGGATGTGTAGTCAAGAAGACCGTTCAGAGCGAAGTCGAACGTAGCATTGAGCCTGCCCCCGGGCGCAGAGTACATGTGACCTTTCTCCGGCATAATGGAGTCCACGTTGACACGTGTGGCGGGTGATGGGAGCTGGATGACTTCGTCCATACTGATCTTGTCCAACAGTGGCTCGCTTGCTGCTTCGCTAACTTGAGAGCGGACCGCATCCATCAATTTGGATAAGACCACGTTCACGTTGCAGTCGGCTGCTGGGTGTACCTGGGAGCATTCGCCGATAGGGCACATGACGCCATACCGCCGCGCGGGCACTGCAGGGTATGTGACGTGCGGCCGGATCTGAGATGGCGGTAGGCACTCTTTGCAGACGGTGTTTCCGCATGGTAATGTGACTGGACTGCGGAGCGGATAGGAGCAGATGGAGCATTGAATGAGGCGGATGATGGCGCGTGCGTCGCGGTGGGCATCTAGCTGGGATGGCGTCTGTTGCGAAGTCGTCGCGGTGCCGCCATGGTCGCTCATGGATGATTGGCCAGTTGAATGCAATGCGCAAGTAGAATCAAGCTGCGCAGCTCTCAGTGTTGGTGATATGCTTAGACGGTAGATTGGCGTTGGTAACGAGTCATCGCGCAAGCCTATCAGTGGAGGTTCAACAGTTTAGTGGTGATAGAAGTTCAGAAGTACGTTGAAAGACGACGAGGGCAAGGGCGTGCGGGACTGTGCAATGGTGGTTCGCGACTATGAAGTCATCACCGGACGAGAGATGGATGAATTCTCCGGCTTGTGGACAAATCAAGACGTCCAATCAGCGTTGAAAACTGATTTGACGGTGCTGTAAGGGGGACTTGTTGCGAGCAGTGACCACTTGAGACGTAAGCGAAATGGTGAAGAGAGTGAGCGGCGAGGGAAGTTGAGCATCATGTGTGGATGACCACGACATTCTTTCGTCCGGTCTCCCTCGCGCGCTAGTCCCGCTAGCCCCGAAGCTTGGCTCGATCTGGCCAAAGCGTCAACGATGACGAGTTCGCAATCTTTCGATGAATGTGCAAAGACGAATGGACTCTCCTGGGCTTTGAAGGCCGTTGATGATCTGGAAACGGTTTGCAGATGTTGGAGAACACTTGCGGACTTGTCGCGCTTGCGTGGAGTATCAATAATGCGCACGCGACCGTTAGAGTGATCGGAGCATCTCCGAGCCTGACCCATCACTTGTTGTGCGCTCCCCGTGGCTCCCCACCATTTGACTGGTCGACCTATAGCCGAAAGCAGAGTCATCAGACAGACCGATCAGAAGTGACAACTTTACCGAGGGGTGTGTGTACTCGGGGAGTCTTCCATGGTCTCTTTGGAACTGTTTCGTGGTCTCTTTGAGACTGCAGGGTGATACTCATACAGCACCCGTTATCTTGTAGCGCGGAGACGTAGACGGGCGTCTCCAAAGCGTGCCGTGGATCTCACACGACGGAGGTTGTGTGGGTGCAACGGGGATTTTGCAGACAGGTCTGATGTCAAAACTGCATAGGCGGTCTCTTGAAGTTCAAATTGAATACCGTCACGAACCTTGAATTGCTGTAGCTAATCCGTATACATGCTATCGCCGCCCCGCTACTTCATTGTCGGAATGTTTAACACTTTGTCACGGCGACAGGGGCAGCGTGTCTGCGCGATTGACGACTCTATCTATAGCTACAGGCCAACGGTGATCTATTTATAACGATCTTGTTCATTCCATCGCCCTGCTACCACGAACAGTCGTACGCTTCCCTTTCGTCATGGGTCAGCCCGGGCAAACGTCATTGGCATCGATTGCATCCACAGGATCGCAAGTGCCTCTCGCAGATCGCTTCGAGACTTTTCAGGTGATGCTGTCAGAAAGCGTAGTCCGCCCCGTAGGTCTGAGATCTCTTGCGAGTAGCGATAAGCTAGGCGGATGTGCGTATCAGCACGCGGAAGACTTCTCCGCGCCTTGTGTGACATCTCGGGCGCGCTCGGCACTTACCAGCCTTCATTGAATGCCTGCAGTCTCACGGCAATGACTGATCCGACCCAGGTCTGCCCGTACCGCTGCACGTACTCTCGCTCCTTCGCTTTCCCTTCACCAACCGCCATGAACAACCTTGGCAGCTCTACACTACGGTTTGCCATGTCACTCGTCAATAACGCGATTGGCGAGTCACCGTCCTTGTCTTCCATCACCGTTGTGTGCTTTTGCGACTTTGCCTAGCCCAGCATTCGCAGCAGTTGTGCTCCGTCCCTCGTGTTTCGTATAAGCGCATGGAGCGCGCGACTTGCCGGTGTTGCGACGGCCTTCGAGAACACGACTTTTATTGTCATGGCATCCAGCACGCATGGGGTAAATAGACACGCAGCCCGCGCAACACGCGCAACCCGCACAACCCGACGAGGTGAGTGGGAGCTTGACATATCATTACCATCCTGTGGAGTCAAGCAGCCGCCGATGCTCGCAAGGCTCGGCCAGAGCTTGAAGAGAGACGTCGGTGCCACTGCCAATAAATCGTCTTGAGGTCCAGAATGAAATTCAGACCACACTGTAGAAAAGGCGAGCTGAGCACGCATAACACACCCAGCGTAGTCCTCAGGAGCTTGAAGTTAGTATATATGCTCGCCTGCATACTTGGACTAGGGGGAGAAGGAACACTCGTGTAGGGGTCTGCTCTCGACACATCCTTCTGGTACAGCACATCAACTCAAGCCCGGTTGACTGTGAGATTGGGCGCGTACAACGCTCGTAAATGTTCTAGCTGCGGCATGTCTGCCACGCAATGCGTACGCGACGGTTAGGTAGATCAAACCAGCTCCAAGTCTGTGCCACTGTCGCATTGTACACTACGGTGTCAATACTCGGTCCATAGACGGAATAGACGCAACGATATGTCTGCCAACTGCTACAATCACACTTGCACATAGACCGCAAGGGGATCCCAATGCCCAGCCATCCTTGAACGCCATGCAGACCGCTGCCGTGTGAATACATACTTCGTACAAATCATGAGCGTCTCCATCTTCCACGCCTAAGCCGCCACTGCTCGAGTCGGTGAGCTTGGCTCAAGCGATCGTAATGTCGTGTCTCCCTCGTCATCGCCATCATCCTCCTCCAGCACAATCTGTCGGACCACGTCCTTGTGAAACAGCTCCAACACAAAACGTAACGCCTGTAGTCGGAGGTGATATCGATCAATGATTATCAAAGCCTTTTGGAAAAATTGCGGCGACCTGAATGCTGGAACTCTCTTGCTCTTGAGCGCGTGTAGCTCGGCAGCGCGGTTTTTCGCCAGCACGGTGTTACCGAGGTCAGTCATCAGAGAAAGAATCCGCGCGTTCACGGGGTCATCGTCTGTGACGGGTGGTTGGGAAATCTGTGGGATGGCCGCTTCGCCTGCGCCTGGACCGGATGCCGCCATTTGAAATATCCTTCCCACGTCTGTCGGAAGGCAAATGCCCAAAGACTCGCCGAATTCGTCCAGGGCCACGTCCCAGCCACGCTCCGCCAAGAGTTCTTGCCCACAGACACTCCTCGACGCCAGGCCGAGCACAAAGAAAGCCGTGCCTCGCATTGACATAACCTGCGACTGTTCAGCGATATTCACGATGTGCTCGACGACGTCGCTGGCTTCCAAGAATGGGGATCCTAGCTCCATGGAGCCGATATTGCCCACTGCCCACAAGCATCCTTTGACTCGAAGTATCGTCTCTGGATCATTGTGTTCCATGCCCCAACTACGGATGACTGCGACAAATTCTTCAAAATGGCCTTTGCTCCGCAATAGCTTGCACCCCTCAGCCGTTCGCGTAAGTTCACGGTAGAAGTGCGGAGGCGCAGCGCCATGGAATTCATCCTCCACGGCATCTTCAGGCATATTGTGCTGTTGTTGCTGCTGATTTAGCGGAGTGGACAGTGCTTTCGCGACTGATGCCTCGACGAGTCGTACATATGTCTCATTCCGACCGAGAAACCAGTCGTCCATTTCTTGAGAAATGTAGTCAAGTTCATCGAGATAATGGTACCCAATGGACGTGGACAAGAAGCGCAGTAGTAACGGGGCCCCTATCTCGCCGAGATGGTCCAAGGCCGGTCGACATTGCACCACATACTCTAGCGCCTGGACATCGTTGCAGGCCTCTTCGAGGATCTTGACAGCCACTTCGCAGATCTCCACTTGCGGGTCATACAGCTGCGTGACGAGCAAGTCAATGGCCCATATTTGCGTAGGTCCAAACTTGGCTGTAGGAGATGTTGCTTCAGGCGCGGGTGGTGGTGGGTCGACTTGCTGCTCGCTCTTTGTGATTGCATATTTGCGAAGAATGCGCGTGCTGAAAACCCTGATCTCTGTCGAGCAGGCCGTAAGAGCTTTTGAAAGGATGACCCTGAGATGGCTATCGAAGGTATAGTCCATGTTGCTAAGCAGGGCCTTGACCAGATCATCCCGATCTTGCAGCTCTACAATGTGGTAGAACATGTTGGCCATTTTCCATCGCTCGATAATGGCGAGGCCTCGCATGTTGCTACTGATGGCGCCTAGCAACGCGAAATAGCCTCCGGAGAGTGTATCAGTTAATCGGTCGAAGGAAAATAGAGGCGCGGCGGAGGTTAAGCCGCTTAGTCTATCCACCTGTGCCAGACACTCAGCTAGTTGCCGCAACAGTTTGTTCTCTGCAAGGTACTTGCTGCCCTCTGCTGATTGTAGCAGAACTCGCATGAGCGAGCATCCCAGTCGCACGTACCGCTGTTGAGCTGGCCTGGTATTTCGAATGTCGGAGAAGCGATATTTGAAGGGACGAAAAAAACCAATGAGCCGTTTGATGAACTTGACTTGCTTCATCGCATATTCTAGTCGCTGCAGGTTCTGCAAGGGTCCGTCGATGATCTTTTGAATGAGATCCCAATTCCACTTCTGATATTTGGGAGTCGCAACGACCTGAGTGTCAAGCAACGCATTGCGGAACGCAGGTTCGTCGATCTGTGGCGTCAATGTATCTCGCTGTAAATCGGACGGTCTCCTGATCGACGGGGCGCTTGAGTTCGAGTCAATTGTCAGCGCTTGCAGCTTCTGTTTCTGCTCGGTGCGATACAAGGTCCTGTTGACGCTATCAATCTGATATATAAGGCTCGTGGCATTGAAGCGCTCATCGGACTTGAGCATAGAGCCGGCGCAGAATAAGGATGGTAGCACCTGAAGCTGTTCAGTCCAGGTGCTCGGAAGGGCATTGTTGGCCAAGTCTAGTGCTTCTCCCATGAGCAAAATGGCCTTGCGTTTGATGTTTAGTGTCTTCTCGTTCTGCAGAGTAAACGCCAGGGCGTCTAGTAGGCCGGCGCGAATGAATACAGCCATCAGCAGCGCAGTAAAGTGCTTGACGAGCTCCCCGTCTTCTCTATCGCTTATGGAGGCACCCCCAGTAGATTCTCCTCGCATCGCTCCAATTCGGCCGTATGTAGTCAAGCGGCGTCCAGCCAGATATGAAGTTGACCACGACGGTGGCTTGATTCGCATGATGTCCAAGATAATCTCAACAACAAAGTCTCGGATCCGACTTGAACTCTGGTACAGCGACGTGGTAAGCGACTTGATGGCCAGGAAGCCGTTGCCAGACAAGGCGATGATGCCTGGCCACGTCTTCAACATGCTCGAGATGACCTTGGCATTCGTCTTCAGGCGCTCGTCGCTTAGATGCATGCTCTCGTCCGCGAAGGCTGCAAATGGGCCTTGAAGCTCGTGACCCGATTTCAGAAACTTCCGTCCGCTAGGGTAATCTAGCAGGTAAAGGAAAGCGTAGGACAAGCTCTCCGCGGGTAGGTATACGCCCTCGGACAGCGCATCGGTCAAGGCGCCTATGCCATTAGCGGCTGCCACTAGAGACGGTTTACGAACGAGGGTCTCGCAGAGCGTCATGACGCTGATATACCGCAGCCTGTCTTCATGTTGCTCCGAGATCGCTACCAAGGCGCGAAGAATGGGTTGCGCAATTTCGTCAACCCCATCCTTGACATCCAGAAACGCCCGCACGAACTTCAGCGCCTGCTCGCGTTCCACACTGTCTTTGCCTTCTCTGACAAGCGCGAACAGCACGAAAATGTCGGTGGAGAACGACCTCATGATTGTCAGCGATTTTCGATCCGTGATGGCATATCTGATCATTCTGAAGCCTGCAGCAGCCACTTCACGGTTCTCGCTGAGCAGCATGCCTTGTACTCGAACGCCAAAAATTGTCCATACCAGGTCGTATTTCAGTGTGTTGTGTCGTTTGAAGAGCTCCGTGAGATTATTGGCTAGATTGACATAATAGTCCGCAGGCTGGCCTTGCTCTTCTAGAGCTTGTAATGTCTCCACGAGAACGTAGGTGGGCGATTCGTTATCATCCTCACTCTCCTCTTCGGCGTCGTACGTCTGCTGGGATGAGGTGCGTCCGTGTTTGAAAAGCTGAGTGAGGCTACCAGGACGGCCTTTTGTTGGTGACGGTGCACGCGACCGCTCATACTCCACCGCGAGGTTCTGCTTCAACTGTGCGATGCGTCGATTCGCAGAGTCCAATTCAAGTTCCACGCGCTGGCGTCGGTCTTTGGTATTCTTCTTGAAGTGAAGCGCCTCCAAGAGATTTTCAGACCCTGACTTGATCTTATACTCTCGCTCAAGCTGATCTTGAAAGTCTGCCCGCCTCTGCTCCGACTCCTTTTGCTGCTGCTGATACTGTTCCTCTTGTCGATCTGCGCGGTCTCGTGGGAATGTGCCAAAGTAGTCAGGCCTGCTGAGATCACTCCGAATCGTCGTTACGGATCTTAAATCAGAGTTGAAGCTGCCCGGGGGGTTGTGACTTGCCACGGAGGCTGCAAACGCGCCAGGTGGTCGCGCTGACTCCGTGTTGGAGTACGATCGGCCATCGCGCGTGCGTTGGGCGGGCGGTGCGAGGCTATCGCTGTCCACTGACTTATAACGGCTGTGGCGAGAAGTCATCGAGGAGGTAGCCGCTGCGGCCGGAGAGGGGAGGAAGAGAGTGGACGGTCGGCGTCGGCATGTGCCCTGTGAGATGGAACCATAGAGACTGCACTCCGCTGTGAAGGCTCAAGCGCACGCTCGAAAAGGGTTTCGGATCGTTTTTTGAAATCGTTCGGAAACGCGAACGTCATCAGCTGAGGCTGTTGAGGGCACGCGTTCGAAGAAGGGACCGCGGCGGCGTGGTTGTAAATAGGGTATTGCTGCACCTATCATGTGAAGGAAGGATGTTCACGGAGGTACAAAGGAGTCGAGGACGAAGCAGAGACGAGCCTCCACTAGCCTCGAAGAGCACTGCCCATGCTACTATTCGCACTGGGAACTGTCTGGGAAGCCGTTTGTCTTTGCGTGAGCTCCTCTGCCAAGCCTTTTCATCGGGCGGAACCAGATACCATGGGGCGGCCTCGTGGGGCGCCGTGTCCCCCCCCTGAGATGATGTCGGCCAAATGATGCCCACGTAACTAGCCCATTCCTATTCTACACTTGAGCCCAGCCCGTCGTCTTGCCTTCAAGCTGAGGTGCGGCATTGCACTGGCTTCGCCGCGTGGGAGAGAAGCCAGCAGAGTGAATCGGGATGAAGCGCGCAGCGGAAGTATCCGCCAGCACCTGCAGGCCACATCTAGATAGACTGATAAGTAACGAGACAAGTATCGGTTGTTGCCTGCGTCTACTCCGTATTCGTGGCCTCCGATATTGTCACAAGGAGTAGCCTCATAGGAACCATAGTTTCTCGATCCTCATTATGTCTAACTCGCAGCTCAAGTACGCCAAATATGGCAAGGACAACGTCCGCATCATGAAGGTCCACAGAGATAAGCAATCCGGCGTGCAAGAGGTCTTCGAATTCAACGTCTGCACCATGCTTGAGGGTGACATCGTGTCCTCATACACGGAGGCTGACAACTCTGTGATCGTGCCCACCGACACCCAAAAGCAGACCATATACATCATGGCCAAAAAGCACCCCGTGAGCCCGCCCGAGCTTTTTGCCTCCACCCTCGCCCAGCACTTCCTTGAGAAGTACGCACATATTCATATCGCCCATGTAAACCTCGAGCAGGTCAGCTGGAGTCGGATCACCATCGATGGAAAGCCACATCCGCACTCGTTCGTCCAGGGTGGCACCGAAAAGCGTACCGTCAGTGTGACAGCCACAGACGGTAAGGGAATCGAAATTCGTTCCGGTATCAAAGATCTGCTCGTCCTGAAAAGTACCGGCTCGGCCTTCTACGGCTATGACACATCCGACCCCTACACCCGTTTGCCCGAGACCCATGATCGGATCTTGAGCACAGCCGTGGACTCCGTGTGGACGTGGAAGACGTTCGACGCGGTCGCGGAGATAGAGGCACAGACGGCGGCTTTTGACGATGCCTGGAAAAGCGCTCGTGCTATCACGCTTGACTTCTTCGCGAAAGAGAACAGTCCCAGCGTTCAAAACACGATGTACAAGATGGCTGGTGACATCCTGGCTGCCGTTCCCAATGTACGTGAAGTGGAGTATACCTTGCCCAACAGGCATTACTTCGAATGCGGTAAGTGTTGGTTTACACTGCGTCACTGCTTTCGAATTCGCTGACTTTCTGAAGACTTCAGCTGGGTGAAGGGTGAGGACATCAAGAACATGGGGTCAGACGCAGAGGTCTACATGCCTCAAACGGATCCAAATGGTCTCATCAATTGCATTGTCAGCCGCAACGGTTGACAAGCGCCGCCTGCTGTGCCATTATCTTTGGATATTCCGGTACCTTTCTTGAAGGCATGTTATAGCACTGTGACCTGGGAACTCGAGTGGAAGTGAGAGAGTCGTTGCTTTGCAAGCTGGAATCGCCACCTTTGGCGATGGAACCTGTCCAAGATTTCACCTTTCTAACAGGAGTTACGTCGTTGGTATAGTAGAAATAGCTTCTGACCTCCCTGGGTCGATCAAATTTGGGGAGGTTGGGCTTTCCTTGCTCGAAATTGGTTTCAATAAATCCTCGGCAGGGAATTGAATGAGATTTTGCTTGTATGGATGAGCAAGTCCTTCGAACGCTAGATCAAAGTGTCAGTGCGTATGTTCTATCAACGACCTGCATCTTGGGAAACATCTCGAGGCGAACCTTTCAGCCGCGCCAGCCGCTTGTCTCTCAACCGGTTCTTTGGCAGCATCCCTCGGACTGCTCTCCGTAAGATCTCGGCGCCTCCCCATTTTGCTTTCATTTGCTCCATGCTCATGCTCTTGAGACTGCCTGGTCTTGTGGTCTGCTTATAGTATAATTTCTGTTCAAGCTTCTTCCCGGTGACGTGAAGGTCATGACATCCCAGAGCCACCACATAGTCTCCACAGTCTGTCGATGGGTTGTAGATTGGCTTGTTCTTGCCCATGAGCGTCAGAGCTATCCGAGTGGCCAGTCTGCCCAGTGGCACGGGTGTTTCGGACAGAGGCGCATTTGCGTGAGAGGTAGATGTAATGGACGAGGTGTCTTTGGAGTGTGACGGTGCGGACAGCGCAGAACGTGACGGGTGCGTCGCTGCGCCGACATCAACGAGGTGCCATGCTCTTGAGTAAGCGAGGCGTGTCTGTTCGTGGCTTCGTCAGCTCCCCTGCTTTTGCATAATGCGTTGTATTCTAGTAAGCCGCTCGAGGCTTGTGGAGAAGTACCTTTCCGACGACTTGCGACATTTTCGCTCCTCAATCACTTGTATCTCCGAGGAATGAGATAAGACGAATGAAGAGAAGAGTGTCAAGCCTGGCTGTATGGTCGTGCGTGAACATTTGACAATGGTCGAATTACAGGGCTTGGCGCTACCCTGACGTCGTTACCGGCCGACTTTGCTCGACAGTTGGTGGGTGATAGGCTTAATTAAGGCCATGATGCTGCTTGGATTACACAAGACCCGCGAACGACCACGATGGCATCCTCTGAGATCCCATCATTTGAGGTCAGCGTGGATGACTGCTGCCTCCTGCGCTCAATCCAGCTCACAGTGACTCGCAGACCACGTTCAACGTGCCGATGACATGCGAGGGATGTGTCAAGGATGTGTCAAAATCGCTTCATGACGTGCAAGGCATTACCAAAGTGAATGCCGACCTTACGACACAAACCATATCCGTTGAAGGCAATGCCGCACCCTCAGCGATTGTCAAGGCCATACAAGGGACAGGAAGGGATGCCATTCTCAGAGGCAGCGGCACAGCAGACAGTACGCATCAAATGCGACATCGTTGCGAGGCACGGGCTGATCTCGTGCAACAGGCGCCGCCGTGTGCATCCTCGAGACACATTCCACCTCGGTCAAAAACTATGTACGTGGTTTGGTTCGTATGGTACAAGTCGCACCTGCACACACGCTTTTCGATGTAACGATTCACGGCCTTTCGCCTGGAAGTTACCACGCATCCATCCGCGAGACTGGCGATATTCGAAGCGGACCGGAGTCCGTCGGTAGCGTCTGGGAATGGGGTCTCTGGCAGCGGGAGAAGCAGGCGTCGAAACCGATCCGTGGCGTGTTAGGAACAATCGAAGTCAGTAGAGCAGGCTCGGGGTCAGTATTCCTCGACAAGCCCATCCACGTCTGGGAGATGGTGGGAAGGAGCATGGTGGTGAGCCGACAGAACAGCATGCAGGGTGGCAGTGGGAAAGATGGATTTGACAAGCAAGATCCAGACACGCTCGTTGGAGTCATTGCGAGGAGCGCTGGTGTGTGGGATAACGACAAAACAGTGTGCGCGTGCTCGGGAAAAACGGTGTGGGAAGAGAGAAAAGAGCAGAGTGGACGGGGTATGCTTTGATGTTGGAAAGCGATGCCTACACCAATGGGGCGTGCGCTACCGCTTGAGGACCGGGTTGAGCCTCTAGGTTTGGACGAGGATGACATATGATAATAGTCTTGTAGATGAGAGGAATGACAACAGGATGATGTATGCGGCTCTGCTGGAGGAAGACAGGAGAAGGGCAGGAAGTGCCGAGTTTTCGTCTGCTGTGCCTCAACCTCGCATCAACCTCCTCGCCGGCCTCCACGTTGTCGACATGCAAGGCCTGGCCCGCAGCTGCCAAACCTTGAGTTTGATGCTCCAGCCTCCGAGAATGGATTGCCAGAGGATGGCCTCGACGCCAGTCATCAAAGAAAGGTAACGGCCATCACCCGGTCCAGCCAATGAGATGGCGGGACGAGGCTGCCAATGCTGCGAGGCTTCAATGTTAAGCGCCCACGGTCGCGCCCACGGCCGGAGACCTTGTGCTCTTGTCTGTAAGAAAGCCGTCCCTTTGCATTTGCCAGCGGTAAGGGAGGGTGTCTGTCGTAAGCGTCTGCAATTCTTGTCTTGCGTCTGGCTTCTTCATAATCCTGCCCGTTCCTGGACCAGCAAGGCCACGCCCGCCTCCAGGCTTGACCCCATTCTACCCATTCACTTGGACACAAGACATCGTTCACAACCTGCGCGTCGCGCTAAGCTCTTCTGTACAGCCTGAGTGCATTATTATAGAGCCAACATCTCAGCAAGCCGTCGATCCACGGGCAGGCGGCACACCACTCGCGCGTCTCGCGACGACCGCAGCTGTACGCACAAGGAGGCCGTCTCACGGGTGACGAGCAGCGACTATGTCTATGAAGCAGGTACGACAAGTCACTCCGAGCACGTAGGCTCCAAATTGACAAGTCTGCGCCAGGAGCTTGAAACATGGGTGTCCGCTTTGGCACATTACGACCGCAACGAGTTCGAGGAGTCTATCAAGTCGTTCCAGCCCATTGCAGACACATCCAAGATCCGGTTCAATTGCGGTGTGATTCGAGCAACTCTTGGGGAGCACGAAGAAGCCGTAAGCGGGAGCTCGCGCAAAAGGCCACGCACCAAGTGCTAATCCCGACGCTCTAGGTCAAGTACTACACGCGCGCCATTCAGCTCGATCAATACCTTGCCATTGCATACTTTCAAGCTGGCGTCTCCAATTTCCTTACTGGTGACTTCGAAGAAGCACTGGCCAACTTTAACGACACTCTTCTGTATCTGCGCGGCAACAAGTACATTGACTATGAGCAGCTGGGCCTGAAATATAAGCTGTACGCTTGCGAAGCGCTCTTCAATCGCGGACTCTGTTATGTCTATCTGCAAGCCGCCGAGACCGGTATTCAAGACATGACCCATGCAGCAAAGGAGAAGATGGTGGATGACCACGCGGTCATTGACGAAGCCATCAAGGACCGCGCTGAGGTTAGCACTTCCTGTTCTACGGCGTCCGCTTGACGGTGCGTCCTTGTGGTCAAACACTGAGGTCATCTAGGGCTATACAGTGTTCTCAATCCCCGTCGGCACCGTCTTTCGCCCCTCAGAAGCGAAGGTTAAAAACGTTCGCGCGAGAGACTACCTTGGCAAGACACAAGTTCGTTTAGTCGCATCAGTAAATTCCTCCGATCAGAACACACACCCTAGTCATCGGCGCAACATCTCTGCAGACACTTGGTCGAAATCAGATCGTGCTCCTCACGAGCTTTTATATGCCGCCACGAATCTCATCCGCTCCAACCTCGTTTCACGCTCTCGTCAGCAATCGGAACCTCCCATGCATCGCAACGTGTTTCCACCGACACCGCCACCTGAGATCGAGAAACCAGTAATCCCTCCGCGTCCTACTGATTACCATCCGCAACGACCACAGCCGAGTCGCCTGGACACTTTCAACGTCACGACGATTTCACCAACCTCGGCTGCGCAGACACGATCAGCTCCGCCTGTCGACATTGGCCCGCGAGAGCCCAGAAGCCACAGCGCAAGCCGTGCGCCAAAGCCGGAGAAATTGGACTTGGGGGCGGCAGCGTTCGAGCGACGGCGGCAAGAAGAGCAGCCCAGACGAGGTGCAGCGAGAAGCGCGTCCGAACGGCCTGCAGAGAGGAGGCGTGATGATGACTACGACCGCGAGCGCGCGCGGTATCGTCCGAGCCAAGAGAGACTGTTTGGGGCTGTCGAGCGGGACGAGAGAGCTGAAGAAGCAAGCCAGCGGATCGTTCGTGAACGCGAACGAAGTCGAAATCGACGAAGCGAGGGGCGGAAGCAAGACGGGAGACGAAGAGAAGACGACATTGTGGAGGAGGACGAGTCAGAGGTCATTGATGACGGTCCCGGCGTGCGTGGTTCCCTGGGCAGCTACAACTCTGGTCGCAGCACCACGACTGCCCAGTCGACCTCTTCATTGGCCGGCCTGAAGACTTTACGCGTGAAGGTGCACTACCCGTCAGAGACGAGGTACATCATCATGCCCACTTCAATCAGCTTTCGGGAGTTCACCGACCAGATCACCAAGAAGTACAGTGGTGAGCTGCAGGGCAAGCAGCTGAAGATCCAGACGAAGGACGAGGAGGGCGATGTGATCACGGTGGGAGATCACGAGGATCTAGAGCCGTGTATGAGTAACGCGAGGGCGATGGCGAGGAAAGAGGGGTCCGAGGTCGGGAAGCTGGAGGTGAGTGCGGTGCTTGAGGGGTTTGCTGTTGTGCTGACAAAAGACTAGGTCTGGGTGCAGATCGCTTAGATGGTCAACACTTTCGACGACCTCGATTTTGCCCTGCGAATACGACCTAACGACGCTCGATGCTTGCTACGATTCTTGCATGGCTTGCGAAACTTTAACATATGAAGCTCTTTACTGCAAATAAGTCTCGTTGAGCACCATGGTTCAAAAATCCTCGCAGCTGCGCTTTATAGATGAAGACGAAGGAGCTTGTTATCGCCCGCTTGATCTGCAATGCCGACGTTCGCAGCCCAAAGGTCGGCAACATGTTTTGGACCAGGAATGCACCCGGAACAAGGTTCTTGCGTAACCCACTACTCTCCTTCTTAGCATTTGTGTGCTCATCGCCGACTCACTCCTGACGATTACTGATTTCCATTTAGTCATTGTCCGAAGAGAACGTGCTCGGGGAACTTGAGTACGAAGGGATCATCCTCTGTCAACTTGACCGAGGAAACGGCGGCCGCACTGTTGACAGCGAGATCTACTTCGCTACCTGATCGAAGGCAATGTCCGGCTTCGTCACCCTACCGCAGGAGCTCAAGGCTCTTGCTACTAACTTTATTGACGATCGGACCAAACAGAGCACGTGCGTTGCGCTCAGCTTGACCTGCAGAGCCTGGCAATCATCTGCCGAAGACGCGCTATATGAACACGTGGTTCTCACAGTCCCGGCGAATACTGCACTGATAGCGCTCAACTTCTGCTTGACGGTCACGCAAAATCGGCGGAAAGCGGACCGCGTGAAGAAGTTGACAATACGAGAACAAATGCATCATGGTTATTTGGGCTCGGGTCACCAATCAAAGCGACACATTCTCACTGGCGAGTGCATGCGGCGTTTCCAGCAGCTTCTCTCTCGTGTTCGCACGCCATCAAATGACCGCTTCGAAGCATGCGCTGAAGTTGTATATGCATTGATGTTGAGCCAGCTGTCGCATCTCTCATCCCTCGAGCTCGGGATGATGGGGAGGACTAAAATCGCTACGATCTTCAAGACCGCACTATCGGAATGCCAGCCTCATGCATCTCTACTCCATACGCTCCAAGAGATAGCCGTGTTCCAACGCTTCGATGAGAAGCCGTTCAGCGTAGAAGGTAAAGCTGACTCCTCTGCCACCGTTTCGAGTTGAAGAGCAGACTGCAACGTAGTTGGACGTTTGGAGGCTAGAGTGTCCCTGTTGATCATCTTGTCTTCCACATCATTGTTGACCTTCTCTCGAACGCAGCATTGACCTCGAATATAGACATCCCACCGCACTTTACGATTCCGCCAGCCACAATCAGGACGTTGTTTACGCTTGTGCCAATCACGAACGTGGCTTTGCTCAATCCCGATTGCCGCAGCGTCATCGAATGCGGCGCGACCAGACTTATGCGCTCGGAACTGGCGTCAAGCTTGCAACATCTTGCGCTGGACTTCGCCAATATGGACTCAAAGCTGTATGATCTGCCTGCATTTCTGGAATGCTTTCCGCAACTTAAAACCCTGGTCAGTCTCCTACACCGTTGTGTGCTCATTGCGAGCAGAAAAAACTGATACTGGAACCATAGCGAGTTAGTGCAGCAGAATTAGAATCGCTAATTACGCCGTTCTTCCCACTACGTCAAAAACTTGGCGACGCCCTAAGGAAACTGCGCACGACGCTCGTCAGTCTGATTCTCTTACTGCCTCGCAAGGTTCGGCAAAGGTTCAGATCTGCAACTGCCTCTCAACGATCCTGAGTTCGACGCGGCGATCGAAGCAGAAGATAAAGATCTCGTTGGACCTCTTAAAGATCTCGAAAAGCTTCAGTCGGCCATGCTGAATATGGCGGATCTGCGCGAGACGCCAAACGTTGCGAACGTTGAGGACGCTTTGCCGACTTCAGTACAAGACGTGCATCTTCATCGTGTGCATGCCACATGGAACACCCCGGCCATGGACATCACAAAGCTACTGGACCTGAAATCCTCAACGTACCCCAACTTGCGTCGGATAACCACCGACGAACAGTGGCCGCCAGCTTTCATGGCGGGACGTTTCGAGCGACAGGACTGTGAAGAAGCTTACGCGAAAGCCCAGGTTACCGATCAGATCCTCAAGGATGAGCGATTCACATTCGATCGGCTAGGAGACGGAAGCTCACCCTTGAAGTTCTTCGCGGACGCAGAAAAGGAGATGGAGCGGTACCGGACTGGCTATGAGTACAGTCCGTATGACTAGTGGCCGGGTGACGGCGTGATCTCGGACATCGAGGAAGGACCTCCAGGCAGAAACTTAGAGAGGTTCGTGATAATGGAGAGCATGAGCGAACGCGTTGAGACTGCCGTGTAGAACGACCCTTTCCTAGATCTCTAGCACGGCCGAGAAAGCATGCGTAGACCTTGCGCACTTCCAGTGGAGCTTCAGCGCGTTGGTTACCTCCTGCAACGATGATGGCGGCGGATCATCCTCATGCTTGGCTCTCAGTCATATACATAGCATCTGGAAAGCAAGCGCCGGAGACGGCCCATACCAACACAGCGCGCTCTAACGATGCCGGCAATAATGAGTAACCTTCAACACCAAGATGCAGACTTTCACACACCATGACGAACATGCAGCCCGAATAAGAACGCTCACCATCAGGACACCTAGTGCCCACAGTTTTTTCCTCTTGTCTGGGCGTCGCAGAAATGTTGAGAGAGCCGGTTTGATCTGTCAAGACGCGCGTGCATGACAGGGATGCTTGCCCATGTTCGGAATAACGTTGATGCGTGGCGCTGCTTGCCATCTTCCGCACTCAACACACAGATCCTATCTCACCACCTCACCACGACCTCGCCTCTGGACGACCTTGGGGACCAAATTCTATGCGATAATCATGGACTCATGTTCCACACCACAATTTGCTGCTGGCATCCCTCAATCCGCGTTCTGCACAGTCCGGCGGACCAGACTCTGAAGCAACCACAAAATGACCACTTTCACCTCACTCCCTGTGGAATTGAAAACACTCATCATCATCGCCTTGGATGATGATGTCAAGCAACCAACATGCGTTACACTGTGTCGGACATGCAAGTCATGGAAGGACCTCGCACTGAAAGGGTTGTATGAGCATCTGGTACTGGATGGGCTCCGACAGAAGCCATACGCTCCACTGACGTTATGTTTGTGTCTGCTGGAAGACGACAAACATGCAAGTCTCATCAAAACTATGACTATCAAGAGAATCTATCGAGACGATGCATCGACTGGACTGACCAACGAGTACATCAGTCTCCGCAACGAGCTGTCCCGACGCGCTTTGAAATTACTCAAGCGGTGCATGGATCCCATGGAGTTCAGTCTTGGCTTTGTATTAGGCCGGGCGCCCAATATGGAAATCTTGAATCTGGAGCTGCCAGAGAAGCTGAGCCTGGATAATATCCGGTTCTCTGCCGCATCCACCAGTCCGGC
The DNA here is from genome assembly GCA_002989075.1 of Arthonia radiata. Classification (NCBI taxonomy): domain Eukaryota; kingdom Fungi; phylum Ascomycota; class Arthoniomycetes; order Arthoniales; family Arthoniaceae; genus Arthonia; species Arthonia radiata. Next base: position 710,171 of record PSQN01000003.1, read on the forward strand.
AAATGGTCAACACTTTCAGATGCTGAAGGAGATCGCCCTGCTTCAACGCTTCGAAATTGATCCAGAGCTACCACCACCATCCATCCTGGTGCCCCCAAAGGAGCTGCAAAGCCTTCATGATCTCGCCTCTGTCCGATCCTTGTCGCTCCTCAATCTCTCCTTTGAGTCGTTTGGACCTGCAGAGATAACACGGCTGCACCAGTCGCAGCTCGCTGCTGGTATTTCTCATTTGGCGCTAGACTTCGCCGGCGAGGACGCACGACTGCAGTCAATGGCCGCCTTTGTCGAATGCTTTATGCGCTTGAAGAGCCTTCGCATCAGCGCGGCTCAGGTCATGCTATTCAACGAGCCTTTCACGACGCCGCGGAAAGACCTTGGCCGAGTTTTGCGGAAGTCGAAGCCACTTCTGGAACATCTCACGCTCTTGTTACCCGAGAAGGTAGGTGAAGAATCTGACGACGATATCGATGCCGAGGACCATAATATGCAGGCCGCATACTCGACTGAGAGGGAAGACTTTATTGGCCCCTTGAGCTGTTTAAGGCGTCTGAAAACCGTTGTGATCGATCTTCACGATTTACGTAAACGCTCGAATGTTTCAAACGTTGGCGAAGCGCTACCCGCGTCCATTGAAGAAGTCTACGCGCATAGGACTGGCGACGAGGAGGGGCCCGACTACGAAGGTCACGTTATGGATGCGTATCGACTTTTGAAACTGAAGCAGTCTGCGTATCCTCCCCTGACTCGTGTCAGCGTTGATGATGATTGGCTTGGTGGTCAAGAGCGGGACCTTGAGTTTCGCAAAATTTGCGAAGACGCTGCAATCGAAGGTAGCGTAGCTGCAGCCGACAAATGGACGTTTGAGCAACTTGACGACGGCCGGTCACCACTACCATTCTTTGCGGATGCGACGGACGAGCTCGAGGATGAGCGATACCCTAGTGATGACGATGGAGATGATGAACTTGGTGACGACTCCGATCGTGAGACGGCTTCGAGACTAGCGTTCAACAACGTACTGGTACTCTAATTAGGTTCATAGACTATCACCTAGTGACGAATGCATGCCTGAGAGTATGAATTCGCAACGACTTCTTTGGTTCAATATGAGATTCTAACATCGACCTCTATGAGCTTACTCTACATTGGTGTTGATTGACATACAAATTGTGCTGGGGTGACGAGTGGCCATGACTGATCCAACGAACTGACTGAATGACCAGTGGGAATACATGACAAGCTCGACAACTTCCCACCAACATAGTGTCGCCTCAATGCAAGGACAACCATCCGCCACGCCTTTCCATCATGGCAACACTGACGGCTCAGTCCACAGCATCGCTTAGGCAACACCTGTAGACTCTTGTGGACCTTGGAGCTCGGTCTCGCTGCCTTCCTCGTCGCTGTCTGCGTCACCTACGGCGTCATCCTCGCGCTTTTCATCGCTACCACCTTCGTTTGCACGAGCCTCCTGCTCATGAGCAGCCTGCTGGCTGACCTCACGCTCACGCTCCTGGTGCTCGCGAGCAATCTGTTCACGAGCGACAGCCGGATGAAGCGGCATACGATCTCTCGCCGCACGCTCGTCCGCAGTACGATACACGTCCTTCATGATGCCGATGAATCCCATCGCGCTGCCATTATCGAAGCGATGGCGCAGCTCGCCTGTGGCCGACATGATGACGTCGATGCCCTCGCGGTCCAACAGCGCCATGATGTAGCTCTTCTTGTGGCGCTCGTGGCGGAAGCGGAACTCGTCCTCGGTGATCTTGTTCTCGACGAGGAGGAACCAGGTCGTCAGGGAGAGGTTCCGCGCAGAGCGCTCTGAGATCGGCGGCGGGTCGGGAATGGCATGATGGAGGAAATTGGGGACGGTGCGCTGAGTGTAGCGATGCTGGGCGGACTGCTGGTCGAGCGACTCGAGTTGGTTCATGATGAGGGATTGGTTGTTCGCGATTTGAGCGAGCTGGTCCGAGTGGACGATGGTGGCGTTGACGTGGTTGAGGCGGCGATAGGTGTCGTTCAGCGGAGGCAACTGGACGGATGAGCCCGGCTGGGCGAAGTCATGAGGGTTGCCATGGTGCGGTGCTGGAGTGGAACGAGGTTCATGGACGGAGGGGTATGGCGGGAGCGCACGGAAGGGATCGACTGACGGCCCGCGAGAGGTATTGGTGGCCGGGTTGCCCGAGACATGAAGTGGTGGTGCATGGTAGGAGTTCGTAGGAGAAGGACCTGAAGTGTTGAGCTGTGGATGGCGAGAGTGGCCGACCTGGTGAACGTGAGAAGGCTCGATAGGCCCGTACGCTCGAGGAGCTGGGGTCTCGCCCAACCCGCTGAGAGACTCAAGGCCGGTAGCAGTTGAGCGCAAGGGCCCGCGGTAGCTGCTACCGGGAACGCCTGCGTCTGCACTGGTGTATGCTGGAGTCTCTGACATGCCGCTCACGGAAGGTTGGTGAGTGTGGGAATTGAAGCCGGCGGTGCGACGTGACGCAGCGATAGCATCGCGCATGATCGCGTCACTCTCCGGTGTGCATGGTGGAGGACCCACAAGCGGGCGGCGGGCGGCGACTTCGGAGGCGGTAAGTCGCTTGTGAGTACGAGGGGCACCGATGCTGGAGTCAGTCATGCGGCGGTGTTTGGTCGCGCGAGCTGCTGGCGGCGACGACGCTTGACGACGGCCGTGTGCCATATTTGTGGGTTGATTGGATGACCGGGCGGCTTGAAAATTTCTTGGTTTATATATGCGTGCTTGTTGTTGACACTGATAGATGAAGTTTGGAGGGGTGAGGAAGGAGAAGAAACAAAAAGTGGGAGCAGATTCTGATGTTGAGAAAACGCGCTAGCAAACGCGAACAGATACGATTTCGACGCGTCAGCTCAACAATTTGACGAGATTGGAGAAGTGGAAGATGAGAAATCACTTATGTAGAGAAGACAAGATGATGCACTTGATCACGTGCTTGTGAGAAGGGGGCTGGAGTCAAGATTAGTGCAGCGTATGGTATGATGATGCCAAATGTCATCGACAGGCCGATGTCGATCAGGTCGAACTTCACCTACACCAGAGTAGTCGAAGCTGCCGAACCTCGTTCTTATGGATCAAGATATGCTAAATATGTTGTAAAGGAGGTTGTCTTGGCGGATCCCTCGAAGATCGAGCAAACGAATGGTAGTCGCAAGCGTAGAAAGGGCATGTAATAAGTGAAGAACCACCAGATTAGCCTATGTTTCTCATCCACTCGCGATGAACGAAGAGAATAAGACGTCGTACAAGGCACAGTAGGAAGAGGCAGGTCGCGCACTGACAATAGGACGGCTTTTAAAGATGTCTCAGTTGACACCGATCATGGTCACATAGGTGTTTTTCGAGCGGAGCTGCAACATGCGAATGAGTCGTGTCTTCTGCATTTCTATCAGAAGTAGGTCTGACCGAGCGACTCACAGCGTTCATCAAGCCAGTCGAGGAGATCTTTCGCGATGCTCAATTCCACAAGTCCATCTTTACCTGGCTTCGCAAAAAATGATCGTTCTCGGGGTCTCGTCCATAAGGCCACAGGTGTATCGCATCTTCTGCTCTCCGTTGCCGAGGAGGTGCGCGTCCCCATAGAGCTTGTTCCCAACTAGCCAGCGCCAGTCCGGGAAAAGAATAGGGCAGTGTATCTTGTCGCTCAGTTTTGGCGGGGTCGAAATGGGGCATGAGTTGCGTTGGTAAATGACTTCGAGCATGGGCAGCACATGCTGAACCAGATAAGCTGTGTAAAGTCGGTCGCTGTCGTAGAAGCCAGCCATGCTGCCGAGCGCTCGAGACATATTGCTCAGCTCGCCAGTGACGCGGTTGAGATCATCAGATGATGTGACATTGGGTGAAGTGGGACGCTCGGATACGCGGAACATGGGTGCACGAGATGAAGAAGGAGTCTCAGACATGACTAGAATCTAGAAGACGGTGAGCTTCCTGTACCCTCCAAATGGATCCAAGAAGTACCTCACTGCTTTGCTGGGGTCGGCGAGAGCTATGAAGAAAGTGGAAGGCAACGTAGTCGCTAATGGCCTGAAGATTCCAGAGGATTGCCACCAAAGCTGCCGACGACACGTTCCTATATCTGTTGCACATGGAAAGACAATCACAGACCCAAGGACAGCCTCAATTGCATTTCACACAATCTGCAAACTAGAAATTTGGTCACCGTGGCGGACGACACCGGCAGTTTGCATGGACGCCGAGCAGGGAACCAAGGTGGAGCCGGGCAGCCTACAGTGACAAACGAATTCATACAACGGCAAAAAACACGGCCTTCGGCTTGCTTTCATGTCTGTTGGCGACAACGTGTGCGTTGAAGTTGTGAACTGGACAAGCTGGACAGCTTGTCGCAGTGGCCGTTGGGAGAATGAGACCTGTTCAGTGTTGGAGCGGGCAGGCACTGCGATTGGTGGTCACTCGCATGATTCCGATGACTGAGAAACCCAGGTACAGGACAAACGAGCTCGTGTGAGACAATCATCATGGAAGTGCGCAAGACCAGGATAGATAGCAGCGCGCGGAAGCGCGTTTGCAAGTGAGCATGCGAGGGATCCCGCGCCCGACATGCAGCTTGTCGCAGCACCAGGTTCACTTTGGAGAATGATGTCGCTCTGTGCAAATGAGGTTGGAAGAAGTTTGACCACTGAGAGGCTCACGGCCTGCCCGAACCGGTAGCATCCGTCGCCGTTCATCCCCGCCCTTTCGCCCTTCATCCATGCCCATGCTCACTTCATTCCTCACATCTCTGATTCTGTACACGACTACACGGTGTTCAACGCGCTGTTGAACACCGGTCCTGAGGTCTGTGCTACAGCTTGCTACAAACGCGCGACCGCCAGCGCCGATACCGCAGCCGCGAAAGAGGAATGTGGTACCCGAGGCAGTGAGATCTCGGTACTTTGACAGCACCGAAAGCCAATGGTTCACCACAAGCGCGAGATCCACAATCATAATCGCCGCTAGACATGGCTCCCGCTGCCTCATCTCAACAAGCATCAGACGATACTGGTCCTCTCCATCTTGGCATCTCATACCCTGCACTTCTACAAAGTAAGGCCAAGTCGATTCGTTCAGTCAGCGGATCCGAAGTGAGAAGGTGGGACTCATGAGTCGACACGGAGGCACCAACCCTCCGCGATAGCATGTCCAGCAACGCCGATGAGAAGGAACAAACAACAGAAGCACCCAACAAGTTCGAACCATTGGACGTGCCACTACCTTCGCCGGGCAACAGTCACATTGAAGAGTTCGAAGAGGAGGAGCTTGCTAGTGAAGATGTCGAAAAAGGTCTGCCAAAGCCGCAAGACGGCAGCACTGCTGAGCGACCTGATCTGGCGCGAACCGTCTCGACACAATCCAAACCGCTATCCTTGAGAAAGGTTCCTAAGGCCCAGCGCAGCGGCTGGCTAGGTCGATTTTCTTTACTTTACGAGGCCGAAGAGCCCAAGAGCTATCCACGTAACATCAAATGGTTCATTACGTTCCAGATTGCCCTGGCTGCTATTGCCGCACCCATGGGCAGCAGTATCATCCTTCGTATGATGTCCTCTGTTGCTCTGTGTCTACTCTCAGCTGACATGATAACCGCGAAGCCGCGCTCAATGATATCACAGCCACCTTCGGTACCACGCATACTATTGCTAATTTGTCGGTTGCCTTCTACATGCTGAGCATGTCTCTGTTTCCCTTGTGGTGGTCGGCAATGAGCGAGACGGCCGGTCGCAGAGCTGTGTATATCGCTTCCTTCGGTCTTCTCGTGCTCTGGAACGTGCTCGCCGCCGTCTCGAACTCGATATCTATGTTCATCGTCATGCGCATACTCAGTGGCGGCTCATCAGCAGCAGTACAGGCGGTCGGCGCAGGTACTATCGCTGACATTTGGGAGGTCAGAGAGCGCGGTCGCGCCATGGGCATTTTCTATCTCGGTCCTCTCAGTGGGCCTCTGCTGGCACCCATCATCGGAGGTAAGCGCGCTTTCCACACCTTCATTCGGGCCGTCTCAGCATGCACTGAGTGTCAAGACTCCAAGCTAATCGCAAGCAGGTGGGCTTACGGACGCTTTCGGCTGGCGCAGCACCCAGTGGTTTCAGACCATCTACGGAGGTCTGACGCTTCTACTTGTGATACTGGCCCTACCTGAGACTCACAAGAAGTCTGCGACATTACAGGCCGCCGAGGCTGATGCCACTGAGAGCGTCAACGACAACGATGTCGAGAAGGCTGGATCAGCGACCACTTCACTCTCCCATGTGTCCACTCGACGAAGCGCTGCTCTGAGATCGCGCAAATACGCTTCTCTAGCCTATCGCATCTTCATCGAGCCACTCAGCGTTATCAAGTACCTTCGCTTTCCAGCTGTCGCTCTCGTGGTCTATTACGCAAGCATTGCCTTTGGCTCACTGTACTTCCTCAACATCTCGGTGGAGAAAACATTCTCGGCTCCTCCTTACAACTTCAGCGTCATTATCATTGGCTGCCTATACATCTTCAACTCACTGGGGTATATCATCGCGTCCATCTTCGGTGGGCGCTGGGTTGACCACGTACGTCCTTTTCCATTCATCGCGCATGTCGTCATGGCCACTCACCTGATCACAGATCATGCACCGCCGCGCTGAAAAGGCCGGCCGCAAAGATCCACGTACCGGCAAATATCAGTTCCGACCTGAGGATCGCATGGGTATGAACGTATGGGTTGCCGCTTTCGTGATGCCTGCGTCACTCCTGTGGTACGGCTGGACAGCAGAGAAGGGCGTGCACTGGGCAGTACCCATGGTTGCCAACTTCTGCTTCGGCGTTGGCAGTATGCTGTTGTTCGCCGCAGCCACGACGATGCTGACCGAGTTCATGCCGAAAAAGGCATCGAGTGGGGTTGCGTTGAACAATTTCGTGCGGAACGTTTTCAGCTTTCTGGGCACATTGCTGGCAGAGCCACTCATCAACGCCATCGGCAATGGCGCTTTGTTCACGTACGTCTAGCTTCTCTTCTGAGAACGGTTCTGCTTCGCTCTTTTTCACCCCAGCGCGCAGAGCGTTTATGAGGTCAAGTTACCCCTCCCATGATTTGACTCTGGACAAGTATTAGTCTTGTGCTGACGGACATCGAACAGCATCCTTGCAGGCATCGCGATGGCCAGCTGCGTCGTCATCGTGCTCATGCATCGCTACGGCGATCAGTGGAGAGCAGACATGGACCGCCGCATGGACTAACGACAAGTAATGACAGACATGATCTCTACGACTTCTATTGCTGTCTCCTCGGAAAGAATTCCTCTGATTCAGATGAGAGCATAACGCTACCCCAGCGCATGGTCGGACTCAGCGTAAGGCCACAGGGCAAGAGGCAAGACTACCGATACACATGCGCATCTGCATCTCATCATCCGTCCTTCGTCCTTCCGCACCATCCCATTCCCTCGCTTTCAGCTCACAAAGCTCGAGCAGCATATGACTTCCTACCTTCACCACGCCTCTTGACTGCAATAGCACAGCATCTACGAAACCGTCTGCAGCGCCGAACTCCCTAGATTCTGAGACTCCGCACCCCGGGTCTGAGCCACGCCCATGGCGCTGCTGGAGAGTGGTGCACGTCTATGACATGGAAGACATTTCACGTTCTGCAATTGCATGGGACTGATAAATCATCCTTGATAATGGCGTCATGTGCGAAGCACTATCATGAAAAGGTGAGGACGCCAGGACGCCGGGTCATTTGTGAAGCGCTCGAGCCACTGCACCATCATCAACTGACGTTCTAACGCCAAGGAGCATCGTCCGTGAAGCAAGTGGGATCGCAATGGCCAGGCTTTGGACGTATAGGCGTCGTATACGAAGCCTTACGTGATCCTCGAGCTCATTGCGGGTCCGAAGCTCCTCTTAAGGCTTTTAAGGCTCTGTTCTCTTTTTATTTTCTTCTTCTACATTGCACACAGACGACAGTTGGCTCGCTTCTTATATCAGTATGGAGGTGCCGGGATCTGGTCGACGATTCTTCCGAAGCAGAGGTTCACACGATCATGACCAAGTCTCCGTGGCGTGAGAACTGCATCGGACACTTCATCAGAAGGCTGGTGATGCTCGTCTAGATTTTGTTCAGCACAGGAAGCTTCATGTTTCAGATTGTGCAGCAAGTGCTTTTGAGTCATGGACGTCGCTGATACAACAACTATCATCCACAAAGCCCACCTCCTAAAATCGCGAGATGTCCCTTCCAAAAATCCAGTTCACCATCCAATACACCGGTATCAGCACCTTGTTCCGCCAACTCACACTCTTCACCAGATACGCGCCTCTCCAGATAACCCACGCCATGCGCCCACTGATGTTCGCATGCCGCTCGCCGCCTCCGCCCTGGAAGATGGCTCGCCATCCGCCGACGTAGGCCATGATGCCGAGGTCGTTGTACTTGAAGCGCGTGCTGTCGAGATCGCCTTTGTTGAGACGTTTGCTGAGCCAGGTGGCCTTCTGGTTGGCGACTTGGGCGGTGGCGGGGTAGGCGGTCGATTCAATGAGGGCGCAGTCGCCGAGGGCGAAGACGTCGATCATGTAGGCGCGGTTCGTAGGCGTGGTTTGGGCATTCGTGTCGTTTGACGCACTGGTGTTGTGGGGGCTCGGTGAGGTTTCGAGGATGACGCGGAGACGGTCGTTGGTGACGATACTGCCTGTCTTTGCATCGCGCGCAATCGACCATTGAGCGTCTTTGGCAGCCTGGGAGTCACCCTTGAAGATCGTGGATTTCTCAGGAAAGCGATGGACGTGGCTCAGGCTCTTAGCGATGAAGGGGTTGGCCATGAGGCCGGTGCTCCATACGACCATACCGACGCCTTGTGGAGGCTGACCCTTGATGTGAAGCGTCAGACCCGGTAGGCCTGCTTGAGCCTCGCGCCAGGTCTCGGCATCGGTATCATTGGATGCTGGCGGCAAGGGGAGACTGGGCTCCAGAGATTGGACGATGGATTGCGTCTTCACGTCGATGTTCTCACGCTTGAAGGTTTTGATGGCGTAGTCTGAGAGCTTGCGGTCGAACATGTTGAGGACGGTGGGTGCGACGTCATGGACGGTAAGGCGCGCAAGACCTCGTAAGTGCGGGTAGATTTTGTTGAGGTCGTCGCGGATAAGATCGTGAAGCTCTGCGGCGAACTCAATACCGGTAGGGCCGCCACCGACGATGGCGAAGTTGAGCAGTTGTCGACGAACAGGCTCCGGCGTGGTGGGCAAAGCGGCGGTCTCATAGCAGGTGAGAATGGTCTTACGGATGCGGCGGGCATCGCCGACGTCTTTAAGGAAGTGAGCGTACTCGCGGACTCCAGGCGTATTAAACGTCTGGCTGTATGAGCCCACGGATACGACTAGCTTGTCGTACTTAAGGTCAAAAAGGCGTCTCTGCTTTTTGCTTTTCTCCATATACTGGCCGACCTCCTCTCTTTTGAGTGAAGCCTGTCAGCATAGAAGACATTGGACTATGAACAAGTGGAAAAGCTGGACTCACTTGCTCATCCCCTCAAACCTGCTGCCAACAGGGGCTAACCCTTGCCGTGGGTTCGTCACCGCTTCCTCGAGCGTCACCGTCTTGTTGAAGAAGTCGACATCGTCCGCCCACGCCTGGAAGAAGTCGGGGGAGTTGCCGCGACTTCTTCGGACTGGCTCGAGAGCTGTGCGGAACTCGAGCGTGCCGGTGGCGGTCGATGCCAGCAACGGCGTGAATACGAAGTATGAGCGCGGCGACACGATGATGGTCTGGAACCTGCGCTGATCGAGCGTATGGCCTAGGTTGTATCCTGCCCAGCCCTGTGTAGGATGAGCTATTGCGCATAATGACAGCCACATGCTGAGACTCACGCTTCCAAGAACGACCACTCGCTCCCGACCTGCACGAAAGCATTAGCAAAGCAATGGCGCCAATCAAGTAAGCATGGTTGCATGCCATTTTGCTCCCTGTCCAGCTGCTCAAGGCCTGTGCTCTGAGGCTGATCTCCGGTTTGATCGCCTAGGCTCCGTAAATCTGAGACCGTGGCATACTTGCGCTCGGGACATATCGCGTACCCATTATGGCTCTTCTGGAAATGCCGAGCACCCCGCAATACTGTGCTTATTCGCCTGGACTGTAATATTGTGGTGCGAGGAGGTGGACATCTTGGCAGCTTAGGAATGAACGTGTTCAAGGGTTTCGGCATTCTGCAAGAAAGGAAGGAGGAAAGATAGGGACGAATGAGAGACGTTGATGCATCAAGATGGTTTGCAGACAAACACCGAAGAAATCATTGTTGGAGGGCATGAATGCGGTTGGATCCTGGTCGCGACTTCATCAGTTGAAGCGAGGAAAGTCGGGTGCAGCGCGATCAGGTCACCCTTGCACGTGATTGTCTCGGAACAGTTCGGAAAATGGCCAGTGAACATGCAGAATGAAGATCAACGGTGCTTGAGATGGATCATTCAATATGCGTCTGTCAGGCGCTCTGGAGAATCGCATCCCAGCACCCCCAGATAATAATACACCAAACATGATGTGTCGTGGTAGATCCCAGTAGTCCAACCATCGCCATGCTAGTAATCAATCATGCCTCACCCTTCAATAAACACGCGCGGCCACATCGTCCACGACAGCCCCTAACCGTCTTCAACCCCTTCGAACGCTTCTCCCAGGGCCTCCCTCATCGCCGCTTCCATCCCGTCGTCATCAGTCTCGTCGCAAACAGGCACCGCCGAGCCCTTGACTGTGGCGGCATTCGTGACATTCGTGAGACTGCTGGTGCGTGCCAGTGCCCTCTTCTTCCTCCGTTGCAGGTTGGACCCCCGTATCTTCAACGCCTCCTTCACGGACGACGACTGTGAGCTGCCAACACTGCTCCCATCGCTCTCACTCCCTTTGTCGCTGTCATCGTCTCGTCGCCTCTTCTTCGACGGCCGCGCACCGTTGACTTTGATCGTGACGCCAGACGTTTTCGCACCTTCGTCGTCGTCCGAGTCGGAAAACTCCTCATCTTCCTCGTCTGATGCGAAAGCTTCGGCCCACTCCGCATCGTCTTCTTCAGGACTCTGTTGGCCAGCGTCTCCACCGTTGTCATCTTCGTCGTTGTCCAAAACGCTGTCCATTTGGTCCTGCTGCCCGTTCTTCTCCGAATCGGATACCGGCGCATTGGCGTCGACTGCATCAGAGAAGCCATCGTCATCTGCGGTGCCTGAGCTGCGTCTCCGTTTCGCCGGCGGCTCAACGTAGACGGTGTAGGCCGCCTCGTCGACCTTCTGCCACCACTGCGACCCGCCATCCAGTAACCATTCAGGACTCACAATATGAATCTCTTCTTCTTGCCGCTGGCGCTTCTCCACATTCAGTGACGCCGCCTCCTTCATCTTGTCGGTTGGATCACCAGGTTTGCAGACCAGATGCGTAGTGTCTTCTCTCAGCTCGGAGCGGTAGCTAACGTCCCCTTGCACGACAGCGCCAAGTCGCATGGCCATGTCGGCCCACCTAGTCTTCATGATGTCGACGTGCCTAGGCACGAGCCTGGAGAACACGATGCGACAGCCTCGCAGCGGCAGAAAGCGATGTCGCTCGATCACGTCCTTGACGTCTGGAATCAGAGTCGGCCCAGGCTGCTGGAAGTCGTGCTCTTCCATGCGCTCGTCATAAATGTTGTAAAAGGTGTTCTGAATCTTTTCGAGCATAGCCTCGATGCGATGCAGTTCTCTGTCGTCGTCTTTGAGTAATGTCTGTGGGATGGGAGGTCGGCTGGCACTTCGCGTTCGTTCCATAGCTACGCTTTGCTCTTGACTTTCGCCGAGGTCTAGTGTGTTGTTTTGAGTATCCTCGTCGTCCTCGACGGATGCGGCTGCTTCTTCTTGTTCCTTTTCAAGACTCTTTTGCAGTTGGAGCAGCGGTCGCTCATTAAGCTGCGCTGCCAATGTCTCGTCCTGCTCGTGCGTCTTGCGCTGAATGTCGTCCGCGTCCGTATTTTCTTGCATCGACACCATCTGGCCGAGAGCGGACTCATCCCCATCTGGCTGATCCGACGGGGTGTCTTTGTCAGAGCTTGATGAAGTTGGCGAACGCTGGAGCTTGGTCGGTCCAACGCCGTCCTCTTGGGGCTCTTTCTTGTCACTCTGCTCTTTCCCAGCGCCTGAGGTCTTCTGAGTTGAATCCGTAGCTTGCGACTCAGTGGAATTCCTTGGGGCGTCCTCTTGCTTGGGCAGGAAACTGGAATTGATATCACCAATGCCGACAAAGAAGTTGAAAGGCTGCACTCTGACCAGATAGTTGCTCCAGTTCCAGACATCAGCTCGATCATCAATGATCACGACCATGCGATTGTCGACAGGGAAGAGCTTGCGGAGGTTTTTGCTGACCTCGCCGGGAGTCTCAGTCCTACTCAGTATTCGCTCACCAAAGAGCTTCCGATCGGGATCCACAAGTTTGGCAATGTTCTCCGCGTAGGCTCTCGTGCCCATCGTGTAGATGTGCAGCTCATAAAGCTTGGACATGGTCTGCAGAAAGCTGTAGAGGTTAGGTCGCAGCTTGATGTAGTAGGACACATTGCGCTGCAATGCCTCATCATAAAGCTCAAAGACGCGTACATCCTTCACAGCTGGATGGTTCGGATTCCTGTGATCGTCCATCCACTCTTTGATCGTGGGGTCGACAGAAGCGTGGATGATTGTGAGATCGAGATCAACGACCAGAGAAAGCTTCCTCTGCTCGAGCAGTCTTGACTTTGCTTCCTGATCAGTTCGCGCAGCTTCTTCATCACTAATGCGCAGCGCTTGGTGATTGGGTGTTACCGTCGTGCTGGCTCGCATTGTATCAGGCACCGCGGCCGTGTAGTCGATTGTTGTAAGATCCTTGCCGCACTCCACGCACATGCCGCCATATTGGACGCTGTGTGTGCATTCCTCCTCAATCTCAACAAGCGCAGAGCTCGGTCCTGAGATGGATGTGCCCTTCTCGACGACCCAGTTGCGCAACGTGCCATCGACCGTGCTCTCGAAGGTGCTGTAAAACTCCTTGTCGACCTCCTCGATATTGCCAAAGACATCCTCCTCTTTCACCTTTGATCGATAAGTGTACTCGAACAACGCATCCTGGCGCTTGACGCTCTCGTTGGCGCGCTTGCGGAGGGTTGCGACGGTGATGGGGTAATGGAGTTCGGTGGTGGATTTGATGAGCATGGCGAGATTCTCATCTTTCCAGGAAAGTTTGAAGAGTGCAAAGCACGATTGAGATCGCGACTCAGGTCAAGTGCTGCGCAGGCGGAGAGCTGAAGAGATGGAAGTTGAGGAAGACGCGGGGCAGAGACGCGTCACGGCGACGGATGGTGCCTGTTTGGATCAGACGATGAGGCTGTAAAGCTTCAGATAGACTGGACGAGCTTGAAATGCGGAAACCAGGCAGCAGTAATGTCAGGTGTGAGCGCGGAGAAATTCAAGATGGCTCGTTTTGAGGTATGCATTGAAACGCCCCAGGAATCAAGCTGCTTTTGTAAGTGAGCAGTACGCGCTTGGCCCTATTAGGCGTGCGACAGCCACTTGTCTGCTTTCGCTCTAGCGTGACGATCCCGTTCAACGATCATCACCACTTCTTTGACTCGAAGAACATCATCTGCATCGATCGCCTGCTTTTGCTATTGAATCGTACAAACACAGCATCACCGCCTCGAGCTATAATACAATACTTGGTGGATATGTCGTCCGCAGCATCTCCTCACCCATTACGCCCTTAACCAAAAACGGCCCCACGCCACGGTGGTGCTTTCAATCCTTCTCTTCACCAGCTGGCCTCATATTGTCTGCCCACCTCCCTAAGTCCCGACACGCGCTATGCTGCACACACTGCCTGGCTCACCAAGGGTATCATCAAAAGAAAGTCAACACTTCATCCGCTTTTCGAGAGGATATGTCCGTCAGCGTCACAACAAAGGAAAATCGTGCCTCCTCTGCGTAATGTAAGCAGAGGTAATGCGAGCGCACGGCATGAAAGCCATACCTTGACTGTCTGAAAGTTGCTCACCATCCACGCTTGCGAGCAAAGCGCTTGTTCAGCAGCGCGAGGACCTTGCTAACATTGAACTGAACATATTCCAGGTCGAGATCTTCTTGGTTGTCCTTTTGCATCTCCAGTAGGTCGTCAAGCTTGAGGTCGAGCTCCAGCAAACCTCGCGTCCGGCCTGCATCCGTGAAACATTCAGCAATAAACAATCTCGCTATGAAAGATTGAGACTTACCCTTGTAGTGCAGACTGATGACAAAAGTGCCTGGCAGCGGACTGGTGAAGTTAAAGAAAATGTTGGCTCTTCGGTTTTCTGGCACGTTTGACTTTTGAATGACGCCTTCTTTTTCTAGTTGCTGATGGGTGAACTTGTACGGGCCGAGTGCGACGGGCTTCTTCTGCGCCTTGTTGTTTTGCGTCGCGATACCAGAGCGACCGGCGCTTTGATTTCGCACGTTGTGCAGATAGTTCTTGTACGTCTCAAGCTGCTGGACGAGGAACGCATTGTGATCGCGAATGGTGCGGAAGACGGACTCAAGTCGCTTCGTCTCTTCGATGACTTTCTCCTTGATGTTACCAAGGTGGACCAGTTCTTGCTCGACTTCGTCACGGAGTAGGGCGAACCCATCATCCTTACTGATGGTGCCTCCATCCTGCAGCTGGCTGAGGAGCTCGATGCCGCGAATACCTTTTCGGACCATGACGCTGTCATTGCGTGTCGTAGCTGCTGCCTCGGCAACTTGATCGAGACGGAGAGGTCGGCGCATGACGGCACTGTTGGCGGGAAGAGAGCGCATGATCAGGACAAAGGTCGATTTTGCCTCCATGAAGAGGACTTCTTCCTGGGTGATGTCAAGAGCAGCTGTTAGATCGTCAACGGGAGTCTCCCACTTGCTGTACAAAGGTAAGCTGATCGTGCGATTCTCTTTCCGTGGTAGCTGTTCTGGCGCAGGCCCCAGCTCTTGCAACAGCACGCTCAGGTGCGATCCTTCGTCCTTTGCCATCTCAATTGTGTGCTTCTGTAACAAAGAGTGTGTTGCATAGACTTCGTTGAGTGTGATTGACAGCTCCAGGTCGCGCTTCGAGAGCGCAACATAATTGTCCATCTCCAAGCTTTCGTAGAAGTCCTGCACTTCACAAATATCCAGCAAAAACTTCGATATTCGCTCTCGATTACCCTCGAGAAGCGGCTGCAAGGCTTGCATATATGGTTCCTTTGATGTCGACGGCTTGTTCGCCAAGTTCTGCAGGATCTTCGCAACGTATGTGAGCGTCCGCTTGGGGTTGTCTGCCGGCTGCTTGTCGATCAGCATGTACGAAATGGGTGAGATGATAGCTGGATTGATGAAACGCAGGAAGAAGAAGCCGCCAATCAGTGTGCAAATGGTCGAGTCTTGCGCATCCGGGTATTTTCGGCGGGATAAGCTCCTGATCTGCTTGCAAATCCATCTGATGCCGTACGGTATCTCTTCGAGGCCTTGAATGATGGTTTCAAGGAACATGCCAGCAATTTCTGTGAGCATCTGTATGCGAGGCGCAATTGTGGCCTGCACCTCTGGGTGATGAGCTGCTTGCTCCGAGCTCACCGATCGCGGCATGTCTGGGGGTAGCATGCCTCGCTCTCGTTCTGTCTTCTCGATTAGGCGCTCGTAGACTTTCAAAGGATTGATCTCCAGGTCCATGTCTTCAAGCTCGATAAGCCGATTGATGCGTTCTGCCAAGATGACCTTGAGATAGCTTTGACCAGGCCCTCTTCGCGTGTATGTGGTCATCATTCGTGAAGCAGGCGTATTCTGCCGTAGGAGAGATGAATAATCCTGCGTGTGGTCGAACTGGTATGTGAGAACAGACTGCGCGGTTTCGTAAGCATGTGAGTTAATTTACGGTGCGTGCTCCACGCCTACCTGAAACATGGTCAACAAAAGGTGCTCCTCTCGACTCTCGTACTGGTTGCCGTAAATGGTGAACATGACCGTCTGTAGCAGCGAGTCGATCTCCGCCATGTTGATGAATCGACAAAGATGCGCGATATGTCTGGGCTCGGACTGTAGCATGAAGAACAGGTTGCCGTACTTCTGGGTCTTTTCATCGCTTGGGAACACGCCCTGCTGGACAGCTTCGTGGTCGTCCAAATGCGACGCAAAGTCATTTTGCTGGGGCTTGTTAGCTGAGCATTACTCATGATCGCACCGAGCATACCTCTTCTATGCGCAATCGATTCTGAATCAGCAACGCTATCCGCGAGTCAAGATATCTGACATCCTTCTCCAGGACGAAGTTTCTCTTGCTTTGTGTCGAGATCTTCGCCTTCAGATCTCGCAACTGCTTTTGCGCTCGTGCCAGCTCATCCTCGATTTCCATGTCCTTCTCTTTCGCCGACATGGAGAGATAGAGCGCGGTGACGGAGTACCGTTTGCTCTGCCGGAGCGATCTGGAGCCATCGCGTGAGGAGACTGTGCCTTGACGCGAAACTGGATAGAACGAGCCTTCGGAAGAAGTCGAGGCGCGTGATGCTGGCGGCATCATGGCGAGAGACATGGAAACAAGGGTCTGGCCAGTTTAGTGAAGGAAATGTGAGCGGTCAAGGCGCGCGAGATGCAGTCGTTGTGGGGATCTCTTCTGAAAAGTGCGTTGCGTGGATGCAAGAGATGAATGCAGCGTATGCTCCTCCTCTTCTTCTGTCAAATGTCCAGTAGAGTCCTCACGCCCGCTCTGCGGAAGTGTTTTTCCGCTCCTAGCACAAAAGCCACGCAATCTCACCCTGCAATTCTCTTGCGTAACGTTTAACCGTAATGACCAGCACGCCTCGGCAGCTCCCACGTGTTGCCAGCGTCCAGACCCGGAGGACGATATCAAACAGTGTACACGCGAACGGCGCAGCGAGTGTGATTGGCAGCAGGGCGCAGAGCCGCAATCTTCAAATGACGATCAGTGTGCGTGACGTTTGCTGGGATGGGATGGGCGTTTCAGGAGGTGCGCATTCCTGTTGTGACAACAGTCGCCGGTGGAGTGGTAGAGAGTGGATATGCCTCACAAGGCAAGCGCGCGGCCGACGGGCTGAGGCGTTTGTTGGGAGATTGGTGAGAGGAAGCGCGTTTACGGGAGTCGCATTCCAGAGAGGAGGACGAAGTTTGAGAGGGTGACACAAAGAAGGTGTGGACCTTTTTTCGTCGGAGGTCGCACGGGATGATGCCGTGGGCGGTGCCGAAGTGCGGTCAAAGCAGCGTGAGCAGATGACAAGCGGGGCCGATCACTATGAGCGCTATGGAGGATGGCAGAGGCGCAGAAAGAGAGTGGCAGAGGAGGGGGAGCGGTTGGAGACGGGTGAAAGAGGCAGTGTGGTGATGGTGGTGTCGGTGGGTTGATGATGGAAGAGAATGAGGGGAGATCGGGGTGTCCGTAGCGGAAGAGGGTGCACTTCACTAAACGAGTCAGGGGTAAATCGTCCTGCCCTGGCGCTAACCTTCTTTCTCTCCTGGCGATGGCCTAAAATTCCCGATGGCAGCAGGGACGACGACTTGCTCGTCCGTAAACCTGTTCAAAAAAGCAGCTGTTGCTCTTCTTTGCACTGCTCTGCTGTGCATCCAATGTGTTAAATTCCAGTGTTGCGACACAAGCACTTCTACGCGCCCTTAAGATTCCCGTTGCCGGCCCCTACAGCTGCACTCTCGACAAACGTCACTCCCCACGACAAAGGAAGCGCTTTGTCTCAAGCGACTCGATCGCTCTGATATCGCTTTCGACGTCTACTTCATACCCGCCCGTTGGGCTTGTCAGGAATAGGAGTTTCGCCCTGTTCGTAAGCTCGCAGGGCGACAGGCCACGAATATCCCTCATGTCTCGGCACTCGCGGCGTGGATCAGCAATACTCTACAGGAGGCCCCTATATCAGCAGTCAGCCTGATACTTATCGCGTCTCATCCCTATCTTCGACGCCTGTCATGCCTGCACTCCCTCTTCGTTGCGTAGATATGGCGCGCCATGTCAAAAGACATCCCGGCAAAGCATTCAGGCACACCCTACGATACAGCCAGCTGGGCCCCTGGGACCGATGCGCCAGAGGTGAGATAAAGACGCGTGATCAGGTTTAGGTCCGAGAGTGGTCCATCCTCTCCACCGGGACCGACGTACAATGCTTTCGGGATTCTTGGGCGTTCGCGTATCGGCCGCAAACGGTTAGCGGTCGAAGGTGTTCATGCAGGCACCACCCTCTCAAGTATTGGCGGCCAAGTATTGGGACATGGCTGCGTCAGCTCCTTTGACCGAGCAGTAGCTGCGCTCGAACGCTATCGGGAAGAGAGATGAGAGCTATCAGCATGGCCGCTTGTGGACAGACGCAAGCGGCCACGTGTTGGCGGCTGTGCCTGAACGAGAGCTTGTGCTGGTGCCTGCCAAGAACCGCGTGGTCCTCGTGGCCCTGAGCATTATTCGAAATCCCGCGTTGGCGAACGTTGGAGCACATGTCAATGAGCGCTTGAAAGTTCGAAGAGTCAAGAAGCGTGCTGGCCACTGAAATGTACCGAAGCACAACTCTGTAGTCTCCGGAGCATGTATCAGGTGCGAGCGGGGAACGCCGTGTCCATGGATTGAACATCACCGCATGAAATAATATTCCAGAGCGATGATGATGACCTGAGATCTCTTGGTCTTCTGCGCAGTGACATTACAATGGTCGTAAACTAGCAACGCGGTACTTGTACATGAAGCAACCCAAGGCATCGTACGATGCCTGCTTCCAGGCCTGTGCCACGCCGAAGAACCCAGACAGCCCCAAGTCCTGACCATGGAGCTGCAAGATCGTCGCCCCCTCACACTCTCTGGCGTCCAACATGCAGAGATATCACAACGTTCTTCCGATCCTGTATAACACCACCAACATTTCCCACATCCCGTCTTTGCCCAGGATTAGGCTTAGATTAGCGCCCGCTCGCCACCAGATGCCGACTCTAGCGGAGGTGCACCCGACAGTCGACCGCCACCGCGCCACTCCCCAGCTCGGAAAATGGTTGTCAGTCAGAGGCGGCATCTAGACGATGCTGGGCAATAAACCTCCCGCCAAACGTTGAGGTCCAGCTTTGATGAACCGAGAGGTCTCGAAACGCCTCACCGAGCACGTGCAGCGCACATTTCATCCAGCAGTCGCGGCTATACATGCCAGGAGACACACGTAAAAGCCCAGGCAGACTTGTCTTTCTTGATCCGCCATCATATCCTTGCCAAAGCCCGTCAAGTACATGCCGACATAGCCAGCTCCTGAAAACACAGCAAGCAAGACTGCCCGGACTAGCCAGCTCGATGCCGCCGAGAACATGACAAAGGCAACCAGCATTGCTGCTGGTGGACCAAGAAGCAATGACGGCATGGTGGTGATGGGCCTGAATGAAGGCGGAGGGGGGACCGACGGAGGCTGAGACGCAGAGCCGGATGTGTTGATCAGATCATCTGAACAATCAAGGAAGCGCAGCTCCTCGGCAGCGACCGGTTTGACCTTCTTGACGAAGTTACGGTAATGCTCGATGTCTTCATTGCCGGCTGGTGGCGTTCTTTTGACGACAGCGTTGTAAGAAGACAGTGCGTCGTCTTTAGAATCTGTTAGCTAACCTGAAAGGTAACCTTAGTACCAATACCGAACTTACTGTACTGCTTGATTTTGACAAAAATCCGGCCAAGAAGGTCAGTACGCTGATAGGTGAGATCATTGCTGTAGCGTGCCTCAATGCGCCTCGATTCTGGAATACTAGGCGACGCTTTGCAACGTGCCAGGCTTGCGTCCAACGTCTGTAATTGCTCCTCCATCTCGGCAATCTCATCCTGTAAATGGAGCAAGATGCGGTGATTGAGACGTCCGAAGCGGCGATAGAGACCGGAAATCTTGCCATCTTCGGTCCGGGTATGATCAGACACGGAAGAGGCAAGTAAGTCATAGCCAGACGGCTTTCGAGGTTGCTGCGCAACTTGACGTGGATGCACAGGAGCTGGGTGTGCGTACGGCACCATCGTAGTCGGAGGATACCCCTGTGAATTGAGATACGCGGATGGGTGCACCGACCCACCGCTAGCGCTCGACCAACGTCGTTGCCAGGATGAGGCCGTCTCAATGTGGTCTCTAGCGGCGGCAGATGTGCCCTCTGTCTTAGCCTCTGTCTTCGTGTCCGTCTTGGTCTTCGCTTTCGGGTCTTCATCTGCCGCTGGTATTACGAGCTGCTTGTCAGACGCACGCCAACCAACGGACTCTGGGCTGCTGCCGCGCACCGAGATGCCGGAGTCTGAGTGCAATTGATCTGCGCTTGCCCATGAGGCTACACGCAGAGGCTTTGGACTCACGAACGGATCAGCAGAGGAACGGTGAGCTTCCATGGCAGGAGTCTGTGGGCGAGGAGCTGCTTCGTCGCCGGCCTCACTACCAGACTCAGAGGCTGTACCTTCGCTTCCAGTAGGGTCTTCTTCCATGAATGCAAAGACATCCGGTTGACCATGTTCCTGCCGCTCTTTGCGACGCCGGCGCTTCTTGTGGGTATCTTGACCATTCTGAGGCATGTGCTCAGAAGATAATGTGCTCTTCTTTGAGGACTCTGATCTCGTGTAAGAGCTCTGCGTCACCGTTGAATTGCTACCGTTGCTTCCACTGGAAGAGCTCGTAGCTGCGGTAAGACAAGAGAGCACCGACTGCATTGAGGGCGAAGTCAACGATCGAGCTCGAGTCTGCAGCTCTGTGTGTGAGTTCGTATGCTGTCTCGTGACGCGCCCATTCCTGGACGATTGTTTGGCCTGAGCACGTGTCTTGCTTCTGTTGCGTGCGGAAGACGCCGTGGACCTCGAGGGGGTGTCGCGGCTCGATCGTCCCTCAAGTATACGTCCGAGAGTAGGCAGGTAGGATTCGCCATTGGAAGAGAGTGACGACTGAGAACCTGAATGCCTGGATCTCACAGTGCGAGGGGGTTTCGATCTGGTGTGCTTCCCGTGGCGGCGCTGCGAATCTCTCGATGAAGCGGAGACAGATGAAACATCGGAGTCCTCCTCCTCGTCATCATCATGGCTTTCTCTCAGGTTCTGCAGATGCTTGCTGGACTCATGCAAGCTCTTCAAGTCATTTGCGCCATCCAAGGAAGCTCTACGGTAGTGAGCCTTTGCATTCTTTCTAGAAGGCTGCTCGAGCACATGTATGGGCGGCGTGGCTGTCGACTGAGACCTCGTTAGCTCGGGGTATAGCAAATGAATTGCTCAGTACGGTCGCGACTTACCATGATAGGAATGTCCTTCTAGGGCGCGGACAAACAGCAACTGAAAGAGCGCTTCTGCAGGCGTGGTGAGGATGGCCAGGAGCTAAATTGAGCCAGCTGCAGACAGCCGACGGAAGCATGCAGGATGGTGCAAGGCCGACAGCGGGGGGAAGGTCGATAGTTATCATGGTGACGGGAAAGGTACGAGGGACGGGGGGCCGAGACACGCGAAGAGGACGAGGTGTGCTGGTGACACAGGGAACAGGATCTTGGGATGTTTCAAACGGGTCGATCGAGGCTGGGACAAGGGCGTGGACGTGGGATGATGGCTGACGCAGGCGGGAGGAGAGAGGGAGCTGGTTGGAGCGACGGCATTCCAGAAACAAGTCATACCCTTGCCCGCATCGGGCAATATCTTCGGTCCTCGTCGCTCCCTCTACTGCACATGAGCGTGGCATCTTGAGACCCTATTGTTGTCTTCCTTGCATGATAACGGCGCCTCTTGATTTGACATCATCTTATCCTGCTCCGCAAGTACCTCCCTCACAGACACGGAAGGGCACGAGAATCACACGCGTGTATTCGACTTCGAGGTCGGCTGTTATTCAAAATTACGTCGGGTATGAATATATTAAAAAGTAAGCTGTATGCGGCGAGGCTGAGGATCGCCCTCGTCTGCTGCTGTGATGAAAACCTCCATGGAACCGAGAGACGGAGCTTCGGGCTCCTTCAAATCCTGTGCACATGCGCCAGACAGATCATTGAGATACCGTAAAGAGGAGCGTCGTCACGTCGTTATCGAACAAGGAAGATTTCTGGTGCTGCATGTCTTAGCTGGTTAGGTAAGGGAACGTGGACTGCGCATGCCCTGCTGCATAGCCGAAGCAGTGGCGCCACCTGCAAGTACCTAGGCTGAAGACCGCTCAAATGGCCCCTCCAGCTCCTTGCTGCGGCGAGTTACTTCTGCATCGTGCAATGCGCCAATCCACAGGCAGCGGCTCGTGATTTCGGAGTCAGGCTGGAAGGAGTACTTCGAGCTCGCTTCGATCAGTCGGAGGAGATTCTTGACGATCGTCGCCGCGGTGTGTTGCCTTTCGAAATTGATTAGCACCCCACGCTCTTGGCCGTTCTCCACATCCAGGTTCGTAGCGTCTACCAACGCACCACGAGGATTCGTGCGCACCTTAGCTGGTTTCTGCGCATTGTAGATGAGATCATGTGTATAGATACCAATGAAAGGGATGCAACCACCTTCACCTCCTTGCGCCCATGTGCTGGTGGCCTTTTCGATTTCGATTCGCAGGTTGTGGAAATTGCGTTTAGGCATGATAAGGTCCTCAAGCTGTGCGAGCGCGTCCCGTTCGACCTCGGGTACCATCGCCCACGTCTGTTTGAGACGACTCATGTCCGCGCTCACCAACGCCATGGATATTTGATACATGGTCGCCCAATTCCGCAGCTTTCTTGCATGCTGCGCCACGTGGATGTACTTCACGATCGTGGCCACACGTTCTGTGATGTCTTGCGTCAGCACCACCTCAGACTTTACCCAGCGAACCACCAGATTGAACCGTGCAATACACATGTCCACGCCGGGCCTTGTCACTGGGTTGCCATGAGCATCAATCATGTTACTTGAGCGCAGGTAGTCGACCCAGTTGTAATATGCGGTAGCCGTCTGGTTCCACTGCAAGTCGATGAGATCACGCCAGTCTATCTCACAAAGAGCGTCTCGTTCGATAACCGTGAACTGTTGTGCCAGAGCCAAAGAATCGTGAGCGAGGATGTAGGGCAAATGTGCTGCGCTGGGAGCATGCGTCAAAGGGGAGGACCGTGCGCGGGAGTGTTGTCTCTCATCGGGAGAGGCGCCAGGCACTCGTGCCCTCGCGCTGGATGTCTCGCGTGATCGAGTGCCTGGAACGTATGCTGGGTCGACCTGATTTTTGTCGGTAGGCGACTGCGGTGTGGGGTTCTGAGGCCGTGGGATCACTGAAGCAGACTCTGAAGGACGTGGTGGCGGACTGCTGTCCAGGCGACGGGGCGTGTTGCGGCCGGAGTCTCCATTTTCATTGAAGAAGCTTTTCATACCAGGGCTCTTCTCGTTCCCATCAGCAGATGTGCCATCCGGGGTCAGTGAGGAGAGCTCGCTCAAGGTTTCGTTGTCATTGAGAAGGAACGACTGGTGTGTTCGCTCGCTCAGCACAGGTTTCTTGCCAGCTCGCGCGCGCTGCAAACTCTCGTCTTCGTCCACCAATTCGTACGACTCTTCAGAGCCTGGCATGGTCTCACTAGTTTGGAACGAGTCTGCTGGCGCGCCGTAAGTCTCTTGTGAACCCGATTTCGAAGACATGGGCATCTCCGGTGTCTTCGGATACGTCTTGCGCCGAGGCGGGTGGCTTGCACCACGTTCTAACAGTGGAATTGAAGAATGCAAGGCAGATGACTCCGTCATCGAGATGGGTTTGTGCTGCACAACCAACTGCGATGGTGGCCCTGGGATTGCATCAACCGCGTTAGAGGTACCGTGAAGCTGAACGACTTCGTTTTCGCGGTGAAGGCCCCGTCTGGTGTCGTTGGCCTCGCTTTGGGTGTGTTGAGGTTGAAGTGGAGCTCCATCGATTTCCACGCCTTCAGCATTCAGCGCCTCGAGGAAATCAGGAGGAGGGTCGGATGCAGGGGAAGACTCGCCACGTCCTTCAAGCTTTGCCAGCGCGGACTCAATGCCATTGTCTGCATCAGCTGTGTCGGGTAGCTGAGCCAGCTTGGCCACTTCACGCTCGAAAGAAGGTCGCATCGGCGGCTGAGAGGTCTGCGATGCCGCATCGGATTGCTCGTTCGTCAAGGTCATTGACGGTGCGACGTCGGTCCCCGCTGCGTTGGTTGAAGACATACGTGGAGGTATCTCAGGAGGAGCATACAGAATGCTGCTGGTGCCGCGAGCGACATCGGACTGGGAGTGTTGATCCAGGCTATGAACGTGGTTGGCAGCTCTTAGATTGCCGGCGGGTAGCCGTCTGAGCTGTCGCGCGGGCATACGCTCTAAATGGAACGGATCATTGGTCGAAGTCTGCGTGTCGTCAGTCATGGCCGTCGCACCTTCGAAGCTGCCATGACTTGATGACACTTCGGTCTCAGTAACCTGCGGCGACAGCAGATCGTCCGGCCGTGGGATCTGAAGAATGTCTGGCGCCTCTGACGAAGGGCTGGCGGCAAGTTGCGGCTCATCCGTCGCAGGCCAGTTGTAGGTGTCTGCGGTGGTGGAGTCTGTGTAGAATTCCGTCTCGTCATCTAATGACTCTGTGGGCTCAGTGTGGCCTTTGTCGAAGAAAACGGGAACAGACTGCACGCCAGGACCGTGAGGTTGCATCAATGAGACTTGACTGGTGACAAGGGCGATCGCGTTGTCAGCAGGTCTGACTTGGGCCTGTGGCGTGAGTTGACCGTTCGTATCATCCATGATCACTATCGAGCGGCTGCCTTCGGTGACACTGGTATCTCTTACTGTTTGCCGGGGTATTTGCAACATATGCAGATTGTGCTGCTCTTGGACTGAATGCTCTCCTCGCGGGTGTGGAGGTTGTTCAAAGTGCTGGCACTGGAAGGCCTCTTGAGCTTCTTGCACTTGTTGCACAGCTGCCTTGAAGGATTCCTGCACTTCAGCAGCAAGCATGTCAATACGAAGCGCTGCCCGTCCGTCGACAAGCTTTCGCTTCTGGGCACTTGGTTCACGCTTCGGCGGCGTGCGGAAGGGACTGCTGGGAACCCGTGTCTCATCTCGGCCACGACCTGGACTTGATGAACGTGCGCGGCCGGTCGCATTCTTTGCGCTGAGCGCCCGGCGCATCGTCCCGATGAAACGACGTACGCCTGGACTTGGTGAATGAATTTGCCGTCCGCGTTGATCTACGGATGCGGTGAGCTGCAAGGGCTGGAAATCGAAGGACTCTGTCTCCTGGGTGGGACTAGCCGCAATCACCGCTTCGACATAGGGCATCCCGGGCGAAACTGTTGCTCCTCGGATGAGGCTACCTGGCACCATCATCGCTGTTGGCGTTGGATCATTCCCCTCAAGCTTTGGCGTGGGTAGTGGCGCTCGATCATCCCGCAGCGCATCAGAAAAGCTGCCACTTCGCGAATGATGCTTCCTTGCATTTTCTGCGGAGGAAGGCGGCTGTGTTGGCTGTTTCTGCGACCTGGAGAAGGAAGGGAGCGGTCGCGGTCCAAGCGATGGGTCTCGTTGATGCTTGTGTCCCGGAAAAACGCTGGGCGGTAGAGAACACGACGTGGCTTGTATGCTTTGACGCTCCTCTCCCGGCGTACCGCTCACTGAGGAAGCGGAAGAGGTCGTAGAGGACCCCAGCTTGTGGGTTTGATTGAAAGCAAATTCCGGCGCCTCGAACGAATCAGCAGGGCTAGGCTCTCGAGGAGTACCTTCACCTTGCAAGTCAAGCTGGCTTCCAGAACCTCCCAGATGCCCTTCGTCCCAATCAGCTGGTGTCGATCGCGAGCCCAGGTGTCCACCGGGCAGGATGTCTTCGTGCGGGAGTTCTGGGTCCGGCATCAGCAGTACATCCCAGAAAAGCGCGCAGGTGTGCCGCCAGCATTTTTTCAACTCTTCAATAATCCTTAGATCACCCATACGCTGAGGGGAGTCACGTTCAAGGCTTCGACAGAGCTTGTTGACGAGGACACAAAACCGCGCGCGTAAGTCAAAGTTCGACACGAAGTCATCCACAAAGTAATTGAGAATCCAATGTCTCAGAGCCACAAAAGTCCGCACCCGCACGATTCGACTGAACTCATCGGCAGATCGAATGGCGGTTTGTAAGCGTTCCACCAACCTTGTGGCGAGATCACTCGGTGTCATGAATTGGCGATAGGTCAGAAAGAAGTCCGAAAGCAGCTCATAGTCCAGTAATCTTGGAGATGTGATTTGCGCAATAAGCTGCGGGATGCTCGCAGCAAGCAACTGCCCGGTTGCCGTTGAGACGCGGATTTCGGAAACCGCGTGGTTCGACTGCTGGTGCGCGTTGAGCTTGACGACCTGCGTCTGTTGTGGTCCTTGGCCTTGTGACGCGGATGATGTAGCCTGCTCTTTTGACTGTACTCTGTGCAGGTTCCTCTTCAGAGTCGAAGGACTCAGCTTCGCAGCCCCAGGTTGGAATGCATCACCCCGTGGAGAAGAGCGAATGTCCCTGCCATGTTCCTGAGTGACGTTTGGGAAGCTATGATCCCTCTTTGAACTTCCCGTGTTAATCGAGCTTTGCAGGACGGCGCTGCCTTTATCAGTGAAATGAGGCGTGCCTAGTCGGTAATGCGGTATGGAAAGCGACTCGAGCGTTTTCGCATAAGATGGCGCCTGAGACTGGCTCGCGCGGTCAATGACGACCTTGAATGTTCCTTGTGCTGCAGGCGAAGGCGCTTCGAAATCATTCTTGGATGCTGATCGAGCGTGCCTGTGACCAAGTCTTGCGCGTAAAGGAGTCCTTGTCGCGCGAGGTGAGCTTGTCGATAAGATCGAGTGGCGGGTAGTCGTACCCGACGCGACACTCGAGCGCCATGGGTGACTGGACGGTTCTGGTAGATTTGCGGGAGGTGTCGCAACAGGTGGGAATGCCAACGGATGCGTAGATATCTGTGGCTGGCGTTGGACCGGTCTACAGAAGGGTCAGTATTAGATTGCGGATATGACTTGCATACGGAAGCGCGTTGCGAACCTTAAATAGATGAGACCATTGTTGCCGATGTTTCCAGCCCTGAACTCGCGGCCGCGAGAGGCTGAGGGCTCGTGCCAATCAGGTGCAGCCGCCTTGCTCGATTTATTGCCCCTTCGTTGATGGAGGTTTTCCCGGCTGTCTTGAACGCGTCGCAATGAGGGCTTTCGCGCGTGGTCCAGCCGACGAGCGGAGGAGTCAGTGGGAGGCGGCGGGGGGGCCTGAGGAGTCGGGGGGACTTCTATTGCTGCCGAAGCCATGAGCGCAAGAGCGCGGCCTGCGTCGGAGCGTGTCGGGCGTTGGATTGTTGGTGCAGGAAGTGCATGGCTGGACGTCGAGTGCGAGTGGGGCAGTCCGACACTGGCCTCAGCAGACAGGATGCGCCGGGCTCGTGATTCTCCAGTCGTACTCTGTGTGGGACATGTTCACAGCGAAGCGATGGCGGTGCAGCGAGACGAGATGTGGGAGGAGATGGAAAATGGGAGGAAGATATAAATTGGTGTGTACCGTCATACAGCAGCAGCCAAGGGAACGGACGAGCGAGGCATTTGCCGGTCAAACCACGTGACAGCGTTGAGCCCAACCCCAAAATAACTACCCTTCTTGTACCACCCAGACGTCCCAGACCTACACGCAATTAGCAGACTCGCCTCATAGGACTCGCCGCAGCTGATCAGCTGTACGACATGGGCACGGCGGATCTTGTCTCGATAGGCTCCTTCCGGCCGGGCAAATGCCCGTCCGCAATATGATTGACAGGCCCACCAACCCGGTTTGCGCACGACTGGGGTATCATAGCTTAATGAGAACGCTGGGTCGCACGACCATTGGGTTTGAATGCAATGAATTCATTCCATCAGTTTCTATTTCGAGCATCGAGGTTGTGCTCATGCGTAATGATCTTGGACGCGCAATGCCCACTTTGTCCTGGATGGCTGCGCTGTTGGCTGGCCGGACTATCCATCAGAAGTAGGTATACTGTACATTGTTGTCGCCCTGTGCTCATGTGGGCATGATGCACGCCGCATCGAGTGACTGCGAATCGACTGAGAGCTTAGGCGACATTCACGCGCGCCTGAGCGGCCTCGCAGCTCGTGTCGTACCAAGTCATGGAGAAGTCGTCAAGATAGAACGGGACTGGCTCGCCATTGACCGCCGCTTCAATCTGAAAGCCAATGAGACCATTGCCGGTGACAGCCTGATCCCATGGCCACAAGCCGCAGTCACCATGAGAGCAAGGCGGAACTTGAGCAGTACCGCTGGCGACCTGACGAGGACTCTGTGTCGACTCGTGCCACTCGAACATGGTGAAGGTGACGCTGCAGAAGGCGTCTCCCGGGGCATCACACGTGAGCCACAGCGAGTGCGTGTTGAACCAGAAGCGGCTGTCGCTTGGATCTGGACCTGAGGTGATCTCGCCTGGTAAGCTGCCGACAGAGTCGGAAGAGTCGATGTCGGTGGTGCTCTCATTAGGCTGGAAGTATGCCTAGTGCTCGTTATCAGGAGTGGGTCCTGCAAAGCTTTCGCACTGTCTCGCCGTTGCTGCACAAGAGCCATTTGGAGCCAAGCTGGCCTGTTGCTGGTCCACACCACCCCGATGTGCAAGGTGCAAGAACACAAGACTTACCACGTTGGAAAGTGAGTGGGCTGTGAACGGAGGCGTGCGGTAGCTGAATCCACTCGAGAAGGAAAGGGCATTGTGAGGGTTGAAGATTGGAGCGGATGCGGAGCCATCGAATTGAGGCAGATCATCAAACTACAGCGAAGTGTCAGCGACCGATCACATTCCCTGAGTGCGGCCTGACTCACGCTCAACATCAAGTCGTCTCGGTAGTATGGGATGACACCTGGGCAGAATTCGGGGGATGAACCTGTACCGCTGGGAGCTTGAGAGGTTGAGGTCGTAGCACCGCCCGGCGCCGACCATGAAGTTGAAGATCCTACCAAGGAACCGGAAACTGTCACGCTTGTAGAGAACCCCGAGATCAGGGAAGAGGGTGGTGTGTCAGCTGTGGTTGATGAAGCACTAGAGACGGACGGCGAGAATACATGGGTCGCAGTGCTGTTCGAGAATGTCCATGTGGCTGAGATAGGGCGCCCGGTACCTGCAGTCAAGGTGTAATTCGAGGGGCAGGAGTTTTGAAGCTCGACGGTAGACGACCTAGACGCTGCAGCAGCGGAGACGCTGGTTGAGAAGGTAACGTCGCCAGAGGACGAAGGTGACATATAGGCGCCGTCGCTGCTTGAGGTGGCGGTGGTGGAGGCCGCAGCCGATGTCACGGCCGAAGAGGAGGTCGGAACAACGCTGTATGTCGACGGGCTCGCGGTAGGGAGGAACTGCGACGGAGTGTCCGTGGAGGTCGGCGCCGGCCAGTTGAAGTTGGTGCCCGTTGCGATAATCACAGTGCCGTCGGAGGTCCAGCTGAAGGTGACCGGAGTAGGTTCCCCGAAATGCGCCGGAGTGGAGGGTATGGAGAGTGCAGAGTAAGTGAAGCTGCTCAGACAACGTCAGCTAAGTTGCAAAAGGCTGAGCTTGAGGTCCCAGCAATCTCACATTTGAGCCTGAACAAGCGCAGTCATGGCCGCTGCCGTGGTGGCAACGAGCTTGTAGGCCCGCATTATGTTGCGGTGAGTGGATGCTGAAGCTTCGAAAGGAGCGACGAGAGTGGGAAAGAGCTCGGGAAGGAGTGACTAGGTTGAGACGGAGCTGGAGAAAGATGCAAAGGAGTGACTGGGAACAAAAGAGTGTTGTGAGTGAAGAAGAAGAAGAAGAAGAAGAAGAAGAAGAAGAGTCTGCACGACGAGGAGACGAGGAAGAAAAGGTTGGTGAACTGCAATTTCATCATGCCAAGACTCTGAAACACAAACAATGAAAGGTGATGATGGTAGGGGAGGGGCACCTTTGCAACGGACCTCTTTAGATACTTTGGTCAGAAAAAGAAGAAGAGAGGTGAGAGTGCAAGTGGTGGAGGTCAGGTGATAGAAGTGCCGTGTGTCGAAGACTTCCACCCTCCTCTGTGCTTGGCGTCGCATCCAGATCTCATTCCATCTGTGGGTACATCTGCCGGTTTGACCATCATATTCTGCTGTGCGCACTTAAATACATTGCAGCGTTTGGCGGTAATGAGACAGCTCTACCTCACTATGGCTCGAGCGCCGTCCTACATCCCAACGCGGGTACCCGTCATAGTGACAACTGATGCTATCCGCCGACTGTTCTTGAAGATGAGAGTACAAACTCTACGGTTTCAAGCCAGTCTCGTACAATTACAGAGGGTTGTTCCCGATTCATGACGGAGCCTTGCGACTGGCAATCCAAGTCTCCATGATTCCGTGAGCCTACAGACGGGAGACAGGACTACGCAAGATGATTGCTTGCTTACCCCGAGGTGGTGAAGGCGATCAGGGTCAAGCATAGTGCAGGACTCGCCATATGACCTGACTGACTTTCTGGAGGGTCTGTGGAGGATATGGCAACTGAGCATCGGTCGATGACCAAAAGTTGGCCTTTCCATTGGGGCTGCTGAGTTCTAGGGTACGAGGACATCGAAGATCGCTTGTTCCCATCATTTCCATATACGACTACAAAGCCGTAAGAAAACGATGTATTTGGTACAGAGTATTGCCTCCGTATCCGGGCGAGCGTGTGAACTCAAGCAGCCTTGCGACGGCGCCGTCAAAGACACTGCGTGGACCCGTGCATGTTCGGGACGCTCTTGAGTCTAGTCTACGTCGTGAGCTCAGACGCGACCACGGCTGCGTAGATAAGAGCACTCAATGCCGTCGACGGGGCGTGCGGTGAGCTTATGCGGTTGGCAGCGGCCTCATGAAGGGTGAAGTGAAGGTACGGGTGTCATGTGAACTTGGAACGTTCCATTGTCTGCTTGGCTTGCCGGTCCGGTTGCCGCCCATCTCATCGCCCGATCAGCACAAGAAAGTGTGGAGTAAGAAAGGCCAACAAAGGCAGCGGCGCTTGAGAGACCCACACCGCGCCGCCGAGCGGAGTTCGCCGGAAAGAGTAGCGCTTCGCTACCGAGACATTCTCAAAAAGCCGTGCCGTGTCTGATGCCGCTCTCGGTCTAGCTTCTATACCTCGGCCAGGGCACATTTTGGGAAAAGGAGGCCACTGCGAAGCTTGGCCCTAACCGCAATGCACACATGTGTCATGAGCACGCATGCATGGTGCACGCTGGGGAGCTTTAGTCGGGCCAAGGGACTCTTCGAGAACCTGGAAAACTCTACCGGCAATACGTTCACCACGCATATGTATCAACCACTCGACTCATGCGGGGACTGTTCATGAGTAGTCCAAGACCTCGTTCAATGCTGCCTCGATCTTGGAGCTGGGTATCTATGCAGTATCCACACTAATGTATGTCAGCCGGCAAAAGCATCACCAATGATTCAAGCTGCTTTCAAGCTGACCACCTGGAACAAATGCTCCCTAGAATATCGCGCGTGTCGTCGTCAAAGTCGTTATGCAATCAAAATGTTCAAGCCCATGTTGTCCATCAGCGTCTCCCAGTTCCACGAGTCTTCATCCCCAACGTCCATCATTCGCCAGAGCTCGTGGACGATTTCGCGCGTGTGCTGGATGTTACCGCACCCTCGCTTCGTCTCCAGGAGGTCCAATGCCGCGTCGATTGGCGGTCGATGCCGGTGCTCAAAGGCGGCGCACCCAAGCAGAAACACGGGCATCAGTAGAACTGGATGCACCGCATCATCACCTTGGACTCGTCGCAGCAGTGCAAGACCGCTCTCAACACCTTGTACTAGACTATCGTGCGATCCGCGGAGGTAGATCGTGCGATACAAATAGATCCAGGTACACTGTCGGTACAGCTGGCTGACAAATGTGCGAGATGCGTCGTCCTGATAGGAGCCCGACCATTCCTGCAGCTCGACGTCGATGACTTGGGCGTTGTGAAGCGACTGCGAATCGACGAACGGGTCTAGTCCCTCGGCGTGGCGCCTTCGTATACGATCGCGGAGATTGTAAATCTTCGATATGCTAACGAAGAGTCCGTCGAGCACACCGAGATATGAGCCTGCAGCGGGTGGAACGAAGTTTGGTAACTGGAAATCTTCATCGACAGATGAATCGCGCTGCGTCGAAGAAGTGATGGAACACGATATTCGATGATAGGCGAAGAACCCTGCCATGAACTCGCGAAATTCCGTGTTTGAGGAGTGCTCGCTCATTGCGAGGCTCTGATAGCCTGCGTTGAGATGCACCCGATGCTCGCCACGGGAGTCGCCTTCCACAACGGTACGCATGCAAAGCATGGCAATGGTGGCCGTGGTCGCATCATCGGTCTGCTGTGGTGCAGATTCGGTCTTTGGCATATTCGCCAGTTTGTTCCGTAGCAGGTAAAGCGCGCGATCGAGGTGGTGGAATCGTCTTTCAATTACCGAAGGCCGCAGATCGTCTGGCATTTGCGACCTCACAGATCCGCTTGCAAGCTGGAACCCCGATAGGCACAAGATAGCATGCATTAATCCAAGGTCGCTGAGCGCCATGCTCAAGATCATAGTATCGAAGCGAGACTTCCTGCGATCCCACAGGCACAGCGACTGACTCAAATTGAGCGTGAAATGATCAAGAAGCATGCGATCCGCTTCGTTCTCAACACCGTGGATGAGCTTGGGAAGCGGAGGCGTGCGACTCAATGTGAGATGTTCAGCAGGATCGCCAGGTGCGTCCAGCGATTCTTCACTCCTGCCGGCTCTTTGGCGGCCGCTCCTCCAGTGATCCGGCGGGTAGAACCCCTCACAAACCTTGTTCATATGCTGGCAATTTAGACCTGACCACGACGGTCAGCTTGACACAAACGCTTTCACAAGGGACAGGACATACAAGCAGGTCTCGTCTCATCACATTTCTTTTTGCGCTTTCGACAGGTGATACAACCTGTGCGCGAGCGACCGTTCTTTGGCTTGACAGGAACGATAGGATGCTTTCGTGGGCGTCCACGCTTTCGCTTCTGCGTCAGTTCCGGGTCGGTGGGCGAGGCCAAATGCTCGTATGATTCCGTGAGGGTTGGCGAGGACAGGTCGGTCGCCAAACTATCGGAAGTCACACTGTCCACGGGAGACATGATGTCGACCGAGCGTTGGTGCGACGAAGGGCTCATGCTCAGAGAGGCCAGGCTGAATTCGTCCATCTTCAGTGTTGAAACACTTCGTTCGTAGGTACGCGCTGTGATGGTGAGGTCCCTCATATATGGACGGCCGCAAAAGACCTTGCGGGATACCTCGAACGGTCCGCCACAAAGCAGGGGCTAAAGTACTAACACGGTCAGTGCTTGAGATATTGAGAGGGCAGCCATTCACGACGAAGCCATATTAGAGTTGCAAATCATTACCGTATCGCGCGCTAGGCGGGCCTCTGGAGGGTCACGTACCAGAGCCTGAGCCACGGGCGCGGAACGGTCGGATCTTGTGTGACGATGCGGAGTTGGACTCTCACTGTGGGTGCGCTTTTGAATGCTCCGAGGTTGTCAATGTTGGGTCAGTGGGGTCTTGCTGCAAGGATGGCGCAATCCAAGGTGCGCACAGCCTGCATAGCTTGGCCGGATGCCACAATCAGGGTAGCCGTGGAGAGAGGGAAGGGGAGGGATGGGAGGGGCTCGTGGGCGTGAGAAGATGGCGCTGGGAGTGGATTTCAGAGAAATGATAGATGCTTTGACTGATCCAGGAAGAGAGATGCACTAAAATATGCGCATCGGGAGCTAGTTCGCTAGCGACGCAACAACTGTCACGCACCCGTTCGCACGCACGTCCCGCACAGGCTGGTTCTGAATCGCACCAATGCTCTGGTTGGGCTGCCAGCATCGTCCGACGTCTCTCGGTTCTGTGTCTGTGTCTTGTACGAGTCCTTCTCGAAGCATTGCGTTACTCTGTCAACGGTCCGTCACCGCCGCGTCAGAGAACAGCAGCCATAGCGTGGTGAGGGTTTTCAGAAATTCCCCAGCCGAATTTCCCCAGCCTGATCGGGGCGGATTACACTCTTTTACGAATGAACAACAGTCAGAGGGAGCGTGTCGCAGGGAAAGATGAACAACATTGTGAACCGGGTGTTCGGGTAAATGGGCGTCCTACGGAACGGCAAGCTGCTTTTGTGCGAGCTTGCTGCAGCAGTCGACGCCGATGCAGCACAAGTCTGGCATTTGGGACGAGAGACCCTCTTGCACTGCGCGCTGGAGGGTCAAGATCGGTGATGGGAGGCGTTCAGGATTACTCCGGGTTAATGTGCAAGACTCAGCGAGGGCGCCACCACGCGCAGATCCTGACAGTGCTGGTCGGCTGTTGGGGGAAACTCTGGCTGAGGGGCCGTATGATGGATGTGCCGCAGGCTTGGGAGCTCAGAAGCAATGCGGATAGAGTCATGTCTTGGAAGGAGACATGAACATGCGAAGAATCCTCACTGTAGACGCGTTGATGCAGAGTAATGCTGGATGGAACGAGGATGGTGGAGGGAGTACCTGCAGCAACCCCTCGAGCAGGGTGGTCCGTGCGCTAGCCTTCGTTTGCCAAGAAACGGCAGGGTCTCAATCCGGGATCACGAATTCGCGATCATCCACCTTGCCTTACATCTGCATGGACTGCGCATCGTCGCACTCTACTTGAGTATGTTGAGCATTTTCTGGGTCGAACTGCACCGCTAGCTGAAAAAGCTGGCTGTGCCAGGTCCTTCTGCCGCGCCCGCCGCGCTGATCGCTCGTCTTTCATTGCATCCATCGATTCGCCCAAACACGACATGTTTACCTTCACGTCGCTGCTTGGCGCACAATCGGAATGCACAGCAAGCCAGTCGATCCTCGAGTTTGACGGCGGCGTCAAGGTCCTCATCGACGTTGGCTGGGATCAGTCTTTCAGTGCCGAGAAGCTCAGAGAGCTTGATAGGTACGACGCGTGGCCGCAGGCGTTGAGGAGTGCGCTTACCTTGGCCGTAGACAGACTCCCACTATCTCGCTCGTACTCCTGACGCACCCTACACTTGCGCATCTTGGAGCTTACGCACACTGTTGCAAGCACATACCGCTCTTCGGCCGCATTCCCGTCTACGCGACGACGCCAGTCATCTCCTTCGGACGAACCTTGACCCAAGACATCTACTTTTCCACACCCCTCGCGTCATCCACACTGCCTACAAATGCACTCGCGGAGCTGAGTAACGATGTCCCATCACGAGAGGCCTCCGACACCCACATTCTGCTGCCGCGGCCGTCCGATGACGAGATCGCGAGCTGTTTCTCCCACATCCATCCTCTCAAATACTCGCAAGAGCATCAGCCAGTCGCTGCTTCAAACGCGCCACCACTGGAAGGTCTGACGATCACCGCGTATCCTGCTGGTCACTCAGTGGGCGGGACTATTTGGCATATCCGGCATGGCTCAGAGTCAGTGGTGTATGCGGTTGACTGGAACCAAGCAAGAGAAAACATCATGTCGGGAGCAGCATGGCTTGGTGGCGGAGCGACATCAGGTTCGGAGGTCATTGAGCAGCTTCGTCAGCCAACTGCCTTGATATGCAGCAGCAAACGATCGCAGATGGTCAGCACGGCAGGTGGCTGGAAGACAAGAGATGAGCAGCTGCTTGGCCATATCCGCGGTACTGTGAAGCACGATGCTACTGTCCTGATTCCCTGCGACTCGAGTGCGCGCATACTCGAGCTTGCGTTCTTGCTCGAGCGCGCCTGGACCGAGGACGCCGAGCTCAAGAACGCGAAGCTGTGCATGGCGAGCCGTCAGTCGGATGCGACGATGAAGTATGCGAGGAGCATGCTTGAATGGATGGATGAGAACGTGGTGAAAGAGTTTGAAACCCAAGCTGTTTCGCGGTCCGCGCAGGGACAAACAAGCAAGGGAAGCCAGCCATTCGATTTCAAGTATCTAAAGCTTGTTGAACGCAAGTCCCAGCTCGACCGTGCTCTTGCATCTTCTGGTGCCAAAGTCTTCCTCGCCACAGGTGATTCGCTGGACTGGGGTTTCTCGAGGGACATCCTAAGCAGCATGCACAGCAACAGTGATTCCTTGATCGTCATTCCCTCGACATCAAATTCCTCGAACTCAAGCACTGCCGCTGATGCGGCGACAAGTCTTCTTGATCTACTCGCCGCTCGCGTCTCGGAAGAGAACGCTGTGGTACAGGTAGAGGACCAGTTGGACACGCGTCAACTATCGATCATGCCTCTCGGGCCGGATGAAACTGCGGTCTACCAACAGTATCTTGCGCGCCAGAGACAGCGATTGGACGCCAATTCTGTCAATACTGGCACGGCTTTGGAGACGTCAGCTGATGCTGTTGAGGACCGGTCGTCGAGCTCGTCATCGGAGGAGTCAGACGATGAGCACCAAGGCAAGATGCTCAACATCTCAACGACAATGCAACACTCAAAGCGCAAGTTTGGCGTGACCGACGAAGAGCTCGGCATCAACATTCTTTTAAGAAAGAAAGACGTCCATGACTTTGACGTCCGAGGTAAGAGAGGCCGCGAACGTGTCTTCCCTTTCGTCGCCAAACGCAAGCGCAACGATGAGTTTGGCGATCTTATTAGACCAGAGGACTATCTTCGGGCAGAAGAACGTGATGAAGTCGATGGACAGGATTCACTCGACGACGCGCAAAAGGGCAATGCTCAGATCGGGCAGAAGCGACGTCTTGATGGTAAGCACGCCGGACCTGCCAATGGCTCGCTGGCGAGACCTGGAAAAGGCAACAAGCGACGCAAAAGCAATACGGATGAGGATGGGTCGAATCGGCGCAATGGGCCAAACGGTGCGCCAGATGCGGCGAGTGAGGGAGGTGAATCGGAGGAGTCAGACTACGAGCCTGCCGAACCGATCACGGTCGGACCTCAGAAAGTCACGTTTAGTCGGCAGCAATTGAGCATCAAGACAAGAGTGGTCACTGTGGATTACATCGGCATTCACGACAAGCGCGCACTTCAGAACTTGCTACCATTGATCAAGCCGCGCAGCCTCATATTGACGGCCGGTGCAGCAGAAGAAACTCGACTTATGGCAAATGATTGCGAGCGACTGCTGTCTGACTCAACAACCAAAGGGGATGGAGGGGCGTCCCGATCAACGAGGATCTATACTCCGTTGGATGGCGAAAGCGTCGACGCGAGTGTGGACACGAATGCCTGGTCCCTCCGACTCAGCCGTGCTCTTATTAGGAGTCTCCATTGGCAGCCATTTCGATCGCTTGGTGTCGCAACGATCGACGGCCAAATCGGGAGCTTACAGCTTGATGACGTTGAAGATGCCTCAGCTGCGAAACGTCAGAAAGTTGAGGGCAATGGCGAGGATGTCAAGATGGAGTCACCACAAGAGCCGAGCTTGAAAGTGCAAGACCTACTGCCAGTGCTTGACGAGCTGCCACTCGGTGCAGCGTCGAAGTCTGCGTCTTTCGCGCAGTCCGTTCACGTGGGTGATTTAAGGCTTGCTGAGCTGAGAAAGCTGTTGAGGGATCGTGGCCATATGGCGGAGTTCAAAGGCGAAGGTACCTTGCTTGTCGATGACTGCATTGCAGTGCGCAAGAGCGGTGTCGGCAAGATCGAGATTGAAAGTGGTGGTGGCTACGCTGTGCTCGGCTCGTTCAGAGGTGGAATGAGTGAGGTGAGGCAAAATATTTACGAAGGGCTAGCAGTGGTCGCTGCACGGTAGAGCCGCCAGCGTGCATGGCCTTCAACTGTTGATCGAACGTCCTGGCGATTGTCAGCATCGCTTTGGTGATGTTGATCCAGGTTCAAAGTTTGAATACTCCACCACGCCTGTTTGCGCCGGGTTACAGCTTATGCAAACGATGAGTGGCAAAAGACAAAGCCCACGCTTACCTATCATAAGTGTCCTCGCCTCACTGTGCATCGCCCCTTACAATCAGATCCGTACAATAGCTCGACTCAGAGAACTTGGGTGAGTGATGCGACGATGCTGACCACAATTGTAAACCTCCTATGAAGGTCTCATGCCACGGTTCAAAGCCAGGTCACCGCCACGCATCAAACACCGTGAGCCGCCTTCACCCACGATGGCGACGACAAACGCTACGAAGACATGTTCGTTCGCCTTGTTTCCAGGTTTGCAATGCCCACCAAGCCTCCTCTTTAAAGCGTCAACACCCGCTCACTGTCCATCGCGCTCCAAGTTCTTCAAGCCTCCAGTAGTGTCTCAAGCTATTCTTGTTCTCGCATCCTGAGTCGTTGTTCAAGCTTCATTACCGTAACCAAAGACCACCACCAATTCCCAACAGTCATGGTGGCCCACTGCGGCTGGAACCCCACACAAGGCTACTACGCCCACGCACCCGCCTCCTACGCCTCCTGCCCACCATATGGCATCCCCTATGCACCACCGGCTGGTCCGTGGCCCCCTCCCTGCCCGCCAAACCTCCCTGCTCAACCCTCCTATCACCAGCAACCCAGCATGCCCTGGCAGCAAACCTGGACAAACAAATACTCACAGACCAACTACCCCCCAGTCTTCCCTTACTGCGGCCCGCCACCACCCGCCCCAGCTCCATGCCCTCCGCCCTGTCCGCCCGCCTGGCCACTTTGTGCACCCCCACCCAACGCACACCCCAACATCCTCCCGCCGCGCCATTCCGGCCCTCCCGCCCCACCGGCCGCCAAACTCAAACCGTCCATCACGCCCCCCGACGACGACGAAGGCGTCGACACCCTCTACCCGCGCGACCACATCCAACTTCGCATCCCCAACAACCACGCACGGATTTGGAGAATGGGAGATGGCGTCCAATGGGGCTTCAAGTGCTATAAAGTGGGCACGAACACGACGGTGAATGCGATCTGCGGCATGTTGGGGAAGAAGCCGGATGAGTGGAAGTTTGTGGAGTGCTGTGAGATTCCGGGAGGGTGGCGGAAGGGGCGGACGGTGGAGGGGAAAGAGGTTAAGACGGTGGAGGAGGTGGGGTGGGCGGGGAGAGGGCCGGTTTGGGCGAGTTTGGTGAAGGTGAAGTAGGTGGATTCTGTCGTACTTATAGATAGATCGAGTGTGGTAGTTGTGAATCGGCGAAGAACTTTAAAATTGTCGACTGAGCGAAGGGCTCGCTGCACGTTTCTGTCTTTTGTAAAAGCTCTGTGGAGGATGCGTGAGCCGCATAAGAAGGATCAACACGCGAGAAAAGTAGAGAGCAGTGGATTTTGAAGGAAAAATGAAAGCGTTGTAGGAGCAAGGCCAATCCATATGCAAGGACCATCCGCTCTGCACGGTCTCTCATTCTGTGCAACTGTGCTGCAGCTGCCTGTCCTTAATTGCGACGGCTAACACTTGGGCCATGATATTGATCCGCTAATCGATCTGTCCGCATCTAACATGCTCTCACACTCAGTTCATCTGTCGGACTAGATTGTTGATCCTGTCCTCGCGGTTGCCGAGGTCACCACCCTCCACGTAGTGCTTGAACTTGCGCTTGCGGAACCCACCCGTCGGCGAGTTGAGCTTGAACGGCCACAGGAAGTTGCTCGCCTGCTTGAAGTTGGGGCCGACGGTGAAGATCTCGTGGATCAGATCCTCCATGCACACGATGCCGTACTTGCCCAAGTGCTCCTCGACAACCTGGTTGTCACTGAGCGGCACACGTTGCGGGAACGCGAACTGGCTCGTCTTGACCTTACCGTATCCGCGCTTGTAGATGAGCTCGCGCACGCTCTTGAGGTTGGG
Source organism: Arthonia radiata (assembly GCA_002989075.1). NCBI lineage: Eukaryota > Fungi > Ascomycota > Arthoniomycetes > Arthoniales > Arthoniaceae > Arthonia > Arthonia radiata. The sequence goes on from PSQN01000003.1 coordinate 749,795, forward strand.
GTAGCCGTAGGCGACGAACGGCTCGACGATCCGGAGCATCTCGGCGGTGGCCTTGGTGTACTTGATGAAGACGGCGGAGTTGATGTGGAGGAGACGGAGGAGCTGGAGGGTCTTGCGCTTCTTGGGGTCGATCTTGTTGATACCCTTGATGCGCACAACAAAGATGAGCTTGGGCTCCGCGTCGACGAAGTAGTTGCCTTCCTCCTTAGCGAGGCGGCGGAGACGGATCTTCTCGCGCTCGGCGGCCCGGTACTCGGAGATGTAGGATTCGGCGCGCTTGAAGACGACTTCGCGCTTCTCCTTGTTGGCCTGTGACGAGCAAAAGCATTAGCAAGTACTCGTGATCATGGACGCTCTATCACAGATGATGTCGTCGTGATTCAGACCCGAAAGATGGTTAACGTTGCGACAGCATCGACGCGAACGCCTAGTCGACAAGGTGTGGATAGAATCTCATCATCTTGACTCTTGCTTGGTGTTCATGAACGAGTAGTGTCATTGACGTACCTGCTTGCGCTTCTGTTGATCGGCCTGCTTGGTCTCGCGCTCCTTCTCTTGACTCTTGCGCTTCTTGAGGAGAGTCTCGGGGACCATGATGTCGTTCTGTGACGGTGTTGAGGACCTGTGTGGACTGTCAGAAAAGACCATGGTTGTGAAGTGCTTCGATCCGAGCGAGAAGTGCAGAAGAGTCTGGCATTCCCGACTGGAGGTACTCGATTGAGTCATTTAATCAGTGAGGACTAAGCGCGTCTCCAATGAAGGAAGCGACATCGTTCCTCAGCCGACAAAGCCCCGAGCAGATGCTCAGGAAGTGGAAGTTGCGGTGCGAAGCCGAGCATGGAGGCATAGCTTGCGTTACAGAGGCATCCTTGGAGTTTGTATTTGAGCGAAGAAGCTTGCGCCTCGACACCAAAGCCCAGGTATGCTTTTCAGCATTTGCACATCGAGCGCAGGGCTTGATGGTGCAACCCGGAAGGTATCGAGCTGGCGGAGACATGAGACAAAGCATCACTCGAACCGATCCAGCGAGTGTGTGTAAACCATGGTCTCTTCTGCATTTCTGGCTTGAATCTGTTTAGCTGAATGCGCGGATGTGCACATACGTCTTGCCAGCAGCAGGCTTGCTAGCTGGCTTGCTGGCCGACTTGGCGCCAGGCTTAGGTGCCATCGTGTCGGCTTGCGTCGAGCGAAGTGTGGACTGGGTTGGGTGGAGGGTTTGTCGGCGTGTTGAAGAATGAGCGTTGCAGTTGCTGCTCGAATTCTGCTCCGAAATGTGTGCGTCTTGATTGGTACTAGCGTAGAAATGTCTTGGCATTGACTTTCAGCGAAGATCATCATATTTTGCTCTACATTCAGGATTTCTTCAATCGAAATGTTTGTGATACATGTTCCTGATGTAATCTCTGGTGTTCTGTCAAATCTTTCCAGATGGTCAGCGACCGACGCCCGCTTGGCTTATCAGCCCTTTCCCGCAATACGCTGACATCCGCTCAATACGCCTCACATGGCAATCAGCTCCGCCAGAACCACCTGCAGTCGCTGCAGACGCAACTGTCTGTGTTCCAGGAACTGCTTCATCAGTTCAGCAAGACGCATGCCAAAGACATCAAGTCCAATCCGCAATTCCGGGCAGAATTTGCTCGCATGTGCAATGCCATCGGCGTGGACCCACTCGTCTCGTCCAATACGCGGAAGCCGACCTCCGGTGAGGGTTCCGGCAGCTTCTGGGCTCAGATGCTAGGCGGCAGTGTCAATGACTTCTATTTTGAACTCGCCGTGCGAGTCGTTGAGGTGTGCCGGGATACGCGTGCCGAGAATGGCGGCATCATTGCTGTGAGCGAGGTGGCGCAACGCGTACAGAAAGGAAGAGGCATTGGCGGAGGAATGGAGGTGTCTGAAGACGATGTGCTGCAAGCGGCGAAGTCATTGAAGCCACTGTGTTCGGGCTTCTCAGAGATGTCCTTGGGCGCGAAGATGATGATTCGCTCAATACCCAAGGAACTCAATCCGGATCAGTCAGTGGTACTGGAGGCTGTCCAGGTGCTTGGCTATGTCACAGTATCGATGCTGCAGGTAAACCTGAAATGGAATCGCGCTCGAGCGAAGGCCGTGCTGGAAGATCTAGTTGAGGACTCGTTGCTATGGGTAGACACCCAGGCCGATGAGACCGAATACTGGACACCTGCATACATACATGAGCCGGGAGTTGCTGAGGGCACAGTCATGCCATAGATCAAGCGAAGTGTATCAACATTCTGCATTGGAACTGCGACAAGGGTCTGCATATCAGAGTCGTCAGCTTCTATGGCGTGGAATTCAGCAGCGAATGAGGCCGTGCTGCGACTGGAGCTGGATACAGGACCAGACCTGACCTCTGAGTAATTATCAGTCTCGCCAATGAGGCTTACCGTCGCCCTCTCGTTGCGACGTGCACAGTCACGTGGTGGTCATGGACGATGGAACGCAACCACGCTCCGGACCAAGCTGGTCTCGAAATCCTCGTTTTCGTCAAAGCGAGAGACGTAGCGCCTGCGTGTGCTACGATCAAGTCGGCGCTCGAATGTCGTCAGCTCTCAGGATGAAACATAACCAGGAGACATGGGAGCCATTGCCTAGGGGAGACTCGGACCAGCCATAGATGGGCCCGTGGGAAACAGGATGCGCAGTGGTGGGTTATTGAGATATTTGATCCTTTGAGATGACTGATAGACAGGAGCTATATCGCACCATTTGGGTATTTCTTAACGCCTTTCGCTCCATGCTTATGACATGCTACTCATGCTTGTTCATGCTTGTGCATCATGGCTCGTACAACTTCGTATAGGTGATAAAACCTTGCTGCCCTCTTTTCATGACCGTGAGCTTACCTGCCTTCCTTATACTGTCTGTATCGATGACTCCCAGACTTCCACACCTCAATGCCGCAAAGCTGATGGCCAATCGATGCGTGCAAGCAATGAACAGCATCGACATCCGTGCTTTCGTCAACTCACGCTCGCGAGGGACTGGCGCCAAGCGGGCAACCACTGTTGAAAAGGTTCCAAGTCTTCCCCACGGCTCGATTTGCGGTGGAGTAATGTCGCCGATTTCTGACCGAGTCTCTGCAGGCCGGGTGACATGGGCGCAGCTGATAGAGGAGGTGCATTGCTCGTGTCTTGTAGTTATGGCGATGACCTGAAAGCTCCTCAGCTGTGGGCAGGCTCGATGCCGTTTTTGCTTGTAGTGAACGCTGCGGATGGAGTGATCTACGAGTGATCAGCGAAGATTGCAGTAAGGTCATTCAGTGCCAGCCCTGGTTCCCCATCATGTATCCCTCTTCGATCGACCGATCCTCAAGGTTCCGGATCAGAGCTGCATTGGTTCGGCTTTGACCGCGCTGCCGTGTATTGCGCCGCGACCCGCCGGGTGTTGAATCGGGAGGACCCATCTCGGGTGGAGGATAGTAAGCTGGACTTGGCTGCAATCGGATGGGCGCGTTGGGATCCAGGTGGCTAACGACACGCTGCAGTGCCGGCGGTATGCCTCCGCTTTGGTGGTGATCCATAGTTGTGGCCCGCTGTCTGCTTGCTCTTGCAGTTGCTTGAGCATGCAATGAGCCTTGTTGAGGATACGCTCCTTGCATCTGCTGTGGCTGCATCATATTCATGGGCTGGTTGTAGCCTGTACCGGACTGCGCGGGGTATGGCGGAGGTGCGCCTTGATGCTGTCCATACATGCCGCCATACCCTACAGGTGACTGGACCGGCATGTGCGGTGCTTGCTGATACTGCTGCATCTGCATGGCGTTGAGTGCGGCGGCATTCTGTGCTTGAATTTGCGCAGCCTGCTGAGCTTGGTGTCTTTGCTTGCTGACAGCTTCGGCTTGCTGCTGCTGTTGGACCCCAGGAGCTGGTGATCGACTTGAGGTTTTCAAGTTCATGGGTGGGACGAACGGCCCTTGAAACTTCTGCTGTGTGATGAAGGGATGCATCTTGGCTTGCTGAGGCGTCCATCGCTCGAGTGGGTTAAGGTGCAGCAAACCGTGCACAAAGTCAATGAAAGCCGTGCGGTTCGCCATTTCTATTCTGCGTCAGTATTGGCTTTTCCTTGACTGTGGAAATCTCGTGGTACTCACCCTTGTCAACTTCTGACTGCTTCATGTTCTTTCGCGGCAGAGGGTAGGTCTTGATGATCTCAGTCAATGTGGTAGCGTTGAAATACTTCTTGCTCGGCTGCTCTTTAGTGTTGTGCTCTCGTGAGTACTGATCCATACTCTTCAAGCGGTAGCATCTTCGTCCAAACTCGTCATGACTCTTCTCGAAAAATTCGCCTGACTGCTTGCCCACTTCGAGCATCCATGTTGGGGGTTGCCCGAGCATCTCTGTGATCCGCGACACCTGGTTGTACTCGGACGACCCTGGAAACAACGGCAGGCCGAGGAAGAGCTCCACGACGATGCAACCCAGTGACCACATATCGATGGCAGCTGAGTATGGTAATCCAAGCAATACTTCAGGCGATCTGTAAAATCTTGACTGAATGTAGGTGTACACTGTTTGCCGTTCGTCGCATGCTGAGCCAAAGTCAATGATTTTGATGATAGGACTCTCCAAATTCTTCAGCAAGATGTTCTCGGGCTTGAGATCACAGTGTATGATGCGCGCCTTGTTGAGAAGGGTGAGCGCATTGAGTAGTTGTGACGCAAATACTCGGACAAGCGTCGTGCTCAAACCGCGAAACTGATTCTGCTTGATGAGCTCGTACAAGTTGACGCTGAGAAGCTCGAACACTAAGCACAGATGTTGTCGGTGGATGAATGTGTCCTTCAGCCGTAGCAAATGATGATCGTCGTTCTTATCGAGTTTGCTGTTGAGAAGATCCAGCACAGATACTTCCATCATACTTTGATTGAAGTATGCTGTCCTGTTTTTGACCACCTTCACAGCGATAACTTCTTGAGTCTTGAGATTCTGACATTTCACCACTTGGCCAAATGTCCCCTGACCAAGCACATCCAAGATTAGGTAACGATTCTTGTGTCCCGTCTCTTCCGAACCAAGAATGTCGTTGACATACAAGATGTAGTCACTATCTTCATTGTCGTACCCATCGTTCTTGGAGCCTTTGCTTGGTTTCGTCAACACTCTCCTCGGATTGCGCGACGACTCGTACTTGAAACCGGGGTTGCATATTCGATAAGTCGCGGGTAGATGTGTCGTCAATGCTTGCAGAGGACTCAGAAAGCCGCCTTCTGGGTTGGCTCTTCGAAGAGGCGGTTGCGCATTGACTTTCGGTCGCAACTCGGCTGTGCTTGAGCACTTTGTGAATTGCGGAGGGGTGCTTATGATCTGCGGGGCCATCGCGGTACTAGGTGTCAGATGATCGTGTCCGAAGGCGGGGTGCATCTGACTGGCGGGTCGAGAACTATAGTAATGGTTCTCGGGACTGAGCGGAGGTTCAAGGGGAGGTAGCTGGGAGGGCTGTGCTCGGTGATTTGCTACAGATTCGAGGATTAGCCGTTGTTCTTGATACACGTTGCTAGACCGAGGGTCTCATTGCCCACAGAGCGACAATAGACCCGAGTCTGAAGCGGGACAAGGACATGGTGAAACGTACACGGGGTCGTGAAGTGTGACTGAGATTGCGACGAGTAATGTGAGGACCTGGTGGGAGAAGGACCTTGTGAAGAGTTCGGAGCGTATGGACTGTAAGGTACAGGAGGTGACAGCTTCATTGGAGAGTAGCGACGCGCAGCAGCAGAGGTCTCTTCCTGCGGGATGAGCTGCGAAGAGCCTCGATGTCGATGGTGAGACCGCACCGGGTAGTCTCTGGCCATGTCTTCATACTTCTGCTTGTTGTAAGGGTCGAGATCGGCGTCATGCATGGGCAGATCGCCTTGATCGTCCCCTGCGTATGCCATTGTTGCTGGTGTAGCGTCGCGGCCAGCAGTGGTGCTAAAGGGGAGCGTCCGCGGAGGGGCAGCTGGTTCCGGCGCGAAGAAAGAACTGCTGCTACGACGCCCCCAGGGCACGAGAGGCCCGTGTGTGAGGCGACGGGTGGACAGCGCAGAAGTTGTGGACTTGTCAGAGCGCGGAGACAACAGAGAAGAGAAGTAGAAGGGGTAGAGCAGTCATGGGCGCTTCTGATTGAAGATCCGCAAGCGTTGGGCCAAGGCGCTTGTAATTGGTCGAGAAGCGTAAATGCCCGATAAATTGGGCAGCCTTTTGTTTTGGGATTCACTCCCACACTCCTTCATCAAATCACTTCAACGATCTCTCTCACGCCCACTCTGATAGTCACGACTGGCATGATCCAGTCACGGCCACCCAGTACAATAGTGTACCTATTGTCCACGCATGAAATGAACCAGTCCGGTCGGTCGCAAGGGCATTCGGGATGCTGGAAGCCAATGGTGGACCCAATGATCATTCTTCCCACCCTTCAATATCTCCCTGGCTGATGATCGGTCTATCCTCACGTTCTGTAGCTGGAATCAAATAATCATTGTCGGATCGTTCGAGCCTCAACTCGACTGTTCATGGTCGCTTCTTTCTTGCTGCGTTGCCAGCCCTCTCTTCCGAAGCCTCCGCAGAACCCAGTCTGAGAATGGCATCTCGAGCTACAGAGTTGATGATCCTGAATCTATCGGGACCCAGGTGAACACCCCCAAACCAACGCGTCACGACTACCATCGTATTCCAAACGTCCATGAGCTCAAGAAGGTGCAACAGCCGCGACCCAGCAGCGGTCTCGCCGTCGTCGTCGCAGTCTCGAAATGTTACGCCACTCTCTTCGTCTTTCATTCTCCACGCAGTGATGTTGTGTGTCGCTTTCGCGGCTTTTTTGTCAGTCGCCAGCAAATGCTGCATGTTCTTTTTGGCCGTGGTCGGGTCTTTCACTCTGGCGGCTCGAGCAACGAACACTGACTTCTTCTCTGTCACTACATCCGAGATTGACCATTTCGGAACGACTACACTGCTAGGCTCGTCAAGGACATCAGTTACGTCTACGCTCTCTGCAAGCCCACCGTCTTCCGGGCTTTCATTACCATGCGCCAGTTCATCTTTTTGGTTTGTATTACTTTCCTTCAGCTCTTCGATCAGCTCAAACATACATGGCTCTCCCTCTCTAAAGACGCGATGCAAAGTTTGTCGAGCCTCCTCCGCAAACGCAGATGCCTCTCCCTTCCTTAACGATGCGCCGGAAGTCTCAGGACCTTCCATTAGGGGAATTTCGCCTGGGTAATGTGCAGGAACGCGCAGTCGTAGTTTGATGCTTGCATTGGGAACCAGGAGGAATAAACTTGATTCATTGTCTAAGGACAGAACATTGGATCCATATATGGCATTGACGGACTCGATCTCGTCGGCTAGCTCTGCATTCATTGCGGCTCCGTTGACTGGTCAGTACCAGGAGAGTGAGTGTTGGAGGTACCGCCCGTGGCGCGGTTGTGTGGTTGTGTGTTCGTCAAAGCGACATGTGGTGGTCGATCGTTGACACGAGCGTGGGCTATGGTCGGAGGACCTGCCATCCAGGATACTCCGATCGACGCACTGCTACAGTCATCCAAAGAACGTCTATGAGCGCATTGAGAGATCTCGAAAGCGGGCTGTGTCGTAGCTAAATGCACCCCGATCCTCGCAATTGCGGGTCGCAAGCAATGCAGCGCACCGGGCAATTCGTACTCTCAAGAGTAGAAGCCTGATGTAACAGTAACGCGGTGGTCATCCAGCTCGACGGCGGGCGCGAATACTTCGACCCTGGGAATATGTTTCCGCAGAGATGCTCCTTAGTTGATTCACTCAAATGCACAGTTTGGATGCTATGAGGCTTGAGTAGAGAGAAGTGTTTGCACGTGACGTAGATTGCTGACGCACGGGCCCACGAGATTTCGCCCCACGAATATTGCAGGCGCGAAGTGGGTGAATCTTCATGACTCTGTCTACTTTGCCATAACCTTCTCCCACAATACGCCAACTTCTTATTGGAACCTCACAACAAATCGCACACACTCAGCAACCATGTCTCGCTTCTTCAAAAGCGGCGACAGCTCTAGCGAAGAGAGCTCTGATGACGAACAGGAACTCTACTCAGATCAAGAGAAGCCAGCAAAGGACAAGAACTCCGAAGAGGAGAGCAGCGAAGAGGAGGATGATCAAGATAGCGAAGAATCTAGCACTGATGACGACGTAGCTGCCGGACCAAATCGTTTCCTCGTCAGCGACAGTGAAGAAGAGTCCAGTGAAGAGGAAGACAAGCCAACAGTCGTCAAGAGCGCAAAGGACAAGCGCTTCGAAGAGCTGGAGGGCACCATCAGACTCATCGAGAATGCTGAAAAGATCAACGACTGGAATGTAATCTCAACAGGTGGGTTCTGCTTCGCATTGTATGAGATTGACAAGCTGACGTCTGTCTCTAGAATACGACAAGCTCAACCGACAACTACCCACAGTACTCAAGACCAATGACAACAAGGCTCCCAAAATCTACATCAAAACGGTGGCCGATCTTGAGCACCAAATGACCGCGGTTTATGAAAAGAACAAATCCTCTGACAAGAAGCTCAGCGCGCTATCCACCAAAGGTCTGAATGCTGTCCGACAAAAGATTCGCAAGCTCAACAAGGAGTACCAGAAAGATATCGATGCCTACCGAGAAGACCCAACGTCTTTCATGCATGAAGAGGTCGTCGAAATTGCACCACCACCCAAAAAGCAGAAAGCACCGCGCGAGCAATTCGGCGATGGTGAGGCGATTGAAGGTGCTGATGGCGGTGGCTGGGAAGGTGTCGGCAGGGACGGCAAAGTCATGAAATACACGGCAGAGAGTATACTGAAGCATCTGCGAACCATTGTGGAGTCAAGAGGTCGCAAGAACACAGATCGCTTGGAGCAGATCCGAATATTAGAGAAACTGCTCGACGTGGCGGCAACGGACTACCAGAAACTGCGAGTGCTGCTGTCCCTGATCTCGACAAGGTTCGACTTGACATCGGGCACCGGCAACTACATGTCACAAGAACAGTGGAAGCTGGCTGATGGGGAGTTCAAGTCGCTCCTGAACCTCCTCGACAAGAACATCAACATTGTCGTCATCGAATCTGCTGAGGAGTGGGAGGATGATGAAAAACAGCCAGCGATCGAGGAAGGCAAGATCTTCCAAGTCCCAGGCAGCATTACATCGTTCGTTGAGCGTCTTGACGATGAGCTTATCCGATCGCTACAACACATCGACCCTCATACGGCTGAGTACATTGAGCGCCTCAGCGATGAGACGTCGTTATACTCCAACATCGTGCGCACTCTTGTGTATGCTGAGCGACTGCAAACGGCTGTCGAGCATCAAGCCGCTCAAGATCATCTGAATCGCCTTGTCATGCGTCGTCTCGAGCACATATACTTCAAGCCGGCATCGGTCGTCACGATACTCGAAGAACAATCATGGGCAGCCATCCCTGAGTCACAAGACGTCAATATCACACCTCGCAATGCCAGCAAAGATGTCGGTGATCTGGTCAAGACACTTTGCAATTACCTCTACGAACACAGTGAAGGCATCATCAAAGCTCGTGCTATGCTGTGCCAGATCTACTTCATCGCCCTTCACGACGAATACTACCGCTCCCGTGACATGATGCTCATGTCTCACCTTACAGATACCATGCACAACTTCGATGTCACTACCCAGATCCTGTTCAACCGCACCCTCGTCCAAGTCGGTCTGTGTGCTTTCCGCATCGGCCTTGTGTTCGAAGCGCAGAATACACTCCAAGAGATCTGCGGCTCTGGACGTCAAAAAGAGTTACTTGCTCAAGGCGTGCAAATGACCCGCTACTCTCAAGTCACGCCCGAGCAAGAGCGCCTTGAGCGCCAACGTCAGCTACCATTCCACATGCACATCAACCTCGAACTCCTCGAATGTGTCTACCTCACCTGCAGCATGCTCCTTGAGATCCCCTGTCTGGCACAAACCGGCTCATCTCCCGACATTCGCAAGCGCGTCATTAGTAAGACGTACCGCCGTATGCTCGAGTACCATGAGCGACAAATCTTCACAGGCCCTCCGGAGAATACGCGCGACCACGTCATGCAAGCATCCAAGGCGCTGGCAGCGGGCGAGTGGCAGAAGGCAGCCTCGTACATCTCTGCTATCAAGATCTGGGACCTGATGAAGGAGCCGGAGAAAATCAAGGCCATGCTCGAAGCGCAGATTCAAGAGGAGGGTCTGCGGACCTATCTCTTCACGTACGCGCCATTCTACGACACTCTCGGCATCGATACGCTGGCGTCTATGTTTAGCATGGAGGAGCGCAAGGTCACCGCTGTCGTCTCTCGTATGATCAGCCACGAAGAACTCGCAGCGGCTCTGGACCAAGTGGGCCAGCAGATTGTGTTCCGCAAGGGCGTTGAGCTGAGTCGCTTACAGAGTCTGGCATTGACACTGAGTGACAAGGCGAGCGGGCTTATCGAGACGAACGAGAAGACGCTGGAGCAGCGGACGCAAGGCACTGCGAATGCGTTTGAGCGGGATCGTGGGCAGGGAGGACGTGGACGTGGTCGCGGAAGGGGACGCGGGGGCTTGCAATTCGGTGGCAGGGGTGGTGGACGAGGTGGTGGAGGCGGGCAGTTCACGGGTGGTGTGCTGGGCAATGCTATTCGTACGTAGACGCATCAGTGGGTTGAAGTGTCTGTGGATCGCATTAGTGGCGCTCACGGAGTCTCGTCGTATGGCCTATGTGAGAATTCGAAAGCTGGTCAGCAATGTTCATCAGAGTCGCGTCGTTTTCCTTCCCAATGTGATCACGGGTTTGCGCCGTCCCACGTTATTTGAAGCACAGCAGCGACCACAGGTGAGAATGGGTAGAAATCAGTATCAGTAGGTAAGTAGTAGTGGTCATCCACGACTGCATCACTGTGAGATGGTGCTAATATGTGAACGAAAGGCAGGGGGGAACGTTGGGTTATTGGTGATATCAGTTCATTGCTCGCACGCCCAATGTGAGCGCGCTGTCTCTGCCTCACGTCCGCGGTACTCTTGGGCATCTGCTTCAACCATGCACGCCATAGTGCGTATCATAAACTTGCCCTGATCATCCTGCAGATGCACGCATCGCCCAATGCACCACCATGCAACAACCACCCTAACGGTACGACTTCTGGTATTTCGACCTGGCACCCGGACCACCAAACTTCTTCGGCTCACACCGTCGGTTGTCGGCCACGAGGAGTGTGCGGTCGTATTGCGTGTATGCGGTCTTGAGCTGGTTCTTGGCGTACTCGTCGACGTATTTCTGGTAGTATGCGACCTGCGTTGTTTCTGTCAGCTTTGCTTTCTCATCCGCTGAACCCCTACCCATTCCTCCACCATTCGTCCTCTGCGCTGTTGTCATATCGCGTAGCGCAGCTCTTCTTTATGGGGTCCAACAGACGAAATGAGTGTCCACATACAATGCTCTTCGCAATCGCCTGCCTGATCGCGTAGATCTGCGAGACATGCCCACCGCCGCTCACGCGCACCCGGATGTCGACATTGGCGAACTTGTCGACGCCGATAATGAGGATGGGCTCGTAGGTCTTGAAGCGGAGGATGGCGGGCTCGACGAGGGAGAGAGGGCGGCCGTTGACTTTGACGAGGCCTTTGCCTTGCTGTTTGGGCGGTTAGTCGTCGATTTCGTCTGCGGATGGCGTAGGGACAGCGGCAAGGGGAGGCTGGTGATCAGTTGATGGTTGGAGGGCGCGTTGGTCGTACCTTGCACAAAGCGACGGCGGTTGCGGTTTTCTTCTTGCTGTGAGGTTGTTAGTCGCGTTGGTCGTCTTTTGCGACAATGCAGCTTCGTGCAAGTAGCAGAAGGCGGCGCTGATGCTGATTGACGTACCCGAAGCACTGTACGCTCTGCGTTGAGGACGACATGATGAATGGGTGATGCGAGAGGAGCTGACGATGTCTGCGCACGACGGTGTTGAGGTCCTCACAGCAAGTAGTGCATCTGCAAGTCTTGGCGCTTTGCCGGGTCCGTGCACGGCTTAGGTCTTTGAAGACCTAGAATTCTCTGACGCGGATAAACGATTCGCCGAGCGTCCCTTCTTTTGACGGTCTCTCAGCAGCAGAGCTGGCAATGGAAACGCAACTCTTCGCTTTCGGCTCTAATGGCTCTGGGCAGCTAGGTGTCGGTCACAAAGACGATCTTGACGTTCCTACAGTCTGCAAATCCCAAAATGCCCTCGCTTTCAAGGGTCTCGTTTCGATCAGGGCTGGCGGCAACCATTCACTCGCATTGACAAAGGATGGCGCTGTACACGCTGCAGGCGCAGTTGAGGACGGCAGAGCTGGCATCAATGCTACAGGAGATATAGATCCACAATCGTCTGCCGGCACTATTTGGCGAACAGTGACGATCGAAGAAGAAGATGACCAGAAGATTATAGATCGCTTCGCTTTCATCTCCGCGACATGGGAGGCCAGCGTCTTTGTAACACCTGATCGTGGTGCAGTGTATACTTGTGGTAGTAGCAGTAAAGGTGAGCTTGGGCATGGTGAAGATGTACATCAGCTTCGCCGTCCCCAAAAGATCGAGAACTTTCCTACTGATGGCAGGAGCATCGTCGACCTGGCATCCTGCATGGGTCACACTGTCGTCGTGCTAAGCAATGGAGAAGTCTGGGGTTGGGGTGCAGGACGCAAAGGTCAGATCGGAGAGCCTTCGACGACAGTCTGGCGCCCGCGCAGGGTCGAGGGCGTTCCTTTCAAAGCAGACAGAGTCGCGTCTGGTCGGGAGTTCACTATCATAGCTGCCTCGCCGGAGGATGGGCAGCTTGTTGTCCTCGGCTCTGACAAGCATAACGTGAAGTCAGCAGCACCAAAGTACATCAAGGGATGGAAACAGATCGTGGCCAGCTGGTCCGGTGTTTACGTTCTCTTTGATGACGGCGGAATGGTGTCTTGGGGGCGCAATGACTGCGGACGGCTGTCAGTTGAGGGCTTGCCTCCGTTGGAACAAGTCGCAGCAGGAAGCGAGCACGTGATAGCGCTTACAATGGACTGGAAGCTGCTAGTGTGGGGATGGGGTGAGCACGGAAACTGCGGCAAAAATGCTACGGAAGGAGAAGTACAGAACATTCCCATGCACTATGGTGAGGACCTGGCGATTATTGGTGCCGGCTGCGCCACAAGCTTTTGCGCTGTCATTTGACCTGCCCAGACGGCTGGCCTTTTGTCATTCGCTCATGTTGCATCTACCTCCTCTGAGAGCCTCGCCTCTGATTTGATGGCACTTGAGAACCATACTTTCCATGTCATCACGATGGCGTAGACAAGTTTATGATCAGCGAGTCCACGAGACTCACGCGAATACTCTGAATCTGACTCTGGGCAGTCTGGCGACTGGATTCAGAGCCTCGCCTCCGACCACATCCGCTCATAGCCCTTCTCCACGCAATATCGAACCAATCCACCAAGCGTTTGATTGCTGTAACCGCGCATCTTCCTCAGTTGCGCAATGTCGCCAACAATGTATAGAGCATCACTCCCGCGCGAACAGCCTACGAGAGTCTGACTAGGCTCGTCCATGAAACCAATGTTGCGCCCAACGGTAAGATCCATGATGCTGATAACGTTTTCCCTGCCTTGTACGCTCTTAAATGTATGTATCTCAACCGCATACGTATCCTCGTTCTTGCCCTTGTACCTAGGATCTTGCTTCGCCAATGCACGAAGTCTGTTCTCATGGTTCTGCTTCTGTAATGTGTACGGCGCAAGGAGCAGGCATTGCTGTGGCTTGAAACCCTGATTTACGAGAGACTTGACGAGCGCCAGAGAGGCATCGGCGGTCTGCGGACAATGTTTTCCGTTTCCGACTGACAGGCATTCGGCCCCCGCCACGTTGATGAATACGACATTGGAGTTGGAGCTGAAGGATCTCTCGTTGTAAGCACGCACTGCGCGCGAGAGCTCTCTGTCTCGTGTTTCGGGCCGACCCACAACTCGACTATGGTAGAACAGCTCGGAGACGAGATTAGCGATGTCGAGCGTGCAACGCCGCTGAACGTGAAAGTGCGCAGTTGCGTAGCCGAGGTCATGAAATCGCTGATGAATAGACTGTTTCCACTGATCCAGGACCGGGTTGCCATCTCGATCCTCGTAGTAGACACCATGCTGATTGCAGTCTCCAGCAAGCACAATCCTACGCACATGCGGATAGCTAGCTCTGACAGCAGCGAATTGAACGTTGTTGATCTGACTTGCCTCGTCGCTGACAAGGACAGTAGAGTCGAAGCCAGTCCGATATGTGGCGTCTAGGGCTTGCGTGTAGGTCAGAACCACGACGGCTGCGTCTCCAACAACATGCTTGTGGAGCTGGAGTAGATCGTTGCGGAGCCTGAGTATTTCCTGTCGCGAGAATGCTCTATTCAAGTGAAAAGAGACAAGCCGTTTTCTAAGTTCTCGATATCTGGACTTTTCATGCTTGCCGCCTGGCTCGATGAGACCGAGATATTTTGCCATCATCCATCCAACAGATTTTTCTCTGTCTACGACAGCTTGGTTGGAAATTCGGTATTTTCGCCTACGAGTCTGACCTGTGCTTTGCTGAACTGCATCGACAAGGCTGTCGTCGATGCGGAAACCTGATAAACCAGGAGCCTCACCTCTCTCCCGTGCCCTTGTTTCGGCGTTTTCGTTCAAGAATTCCTGCTCAGAGTTGATCTTGTGACCCCTCAAGACGATAGGCTCTTGCGATATGCCTAATATCTGGAGTACGCTCTTCAAAAACCTCTTCAGACGTTGGGTCGTGGCGTCGCAAGTTGCATTCATCGCAAGGGTGATGAGAATCTTGTTATAAGAGCCGCTGTCAGCTTTGCGAAGAATGAGCGCCAGAATTATGCAGCACAGCACATGGGACTTGCCAGAGCCGGCACACCCATCCAGAATGCAGACACCGCCCGGCACTGATCGAAACAAAGTCAAAGCTTCTTTCTGCTCGGAGAACTCCTGCAAATATATTTGCTCACTAAGAGCACCTCGGAAGATCTTGTCCAAATAGTCGTCGAGCTCTGCCCGAGTGCCTTCCAGATTGCCGAAAAGATCAACCTTGGGCAGCACATCGAGCCGATTGCCGAGCAAGATATCTTTCATGGCGGTGGAAGATTCCTCATTCTCGGTCATCATGTTCTGACAACGCTCTAAGCCCAGACTGAGATAATGGTGCGTCGTCTCAGACACTTTGGTTGTGATGGTAACGCTCGAGCTACCAGTCGGGAGCAAAATCTTCTTCAAATCCTCTTCAATCTTCTCGAGCTTCTGGCTGTCCATAGGAGCTGAGACCGGACCGTAGAAGTTTTCTCCGAAGGATGACTTACACTCGAGGCCACCAACAACCAGCTTCCGACCGTTAAGTAGAGGATTTACCCGGCGTACAGAGCAGCGATATCCAGTAGCACCATGAGATTTATCCCCAACTTCCAGGTGGAAAATGTCCTTTTTCTTGATCGTGAGAGCATCTTTATTTCCTTCGTCTCTTTCGGTCCGAGGGAACACAAGGACAAAATTCATGTGCTTTTTATCACTGGGGATCTTGAAGAAATAAGCGTCAAGGCCGCTCTTCACATTGGGCTTTTTCATGTCGAGCTCGTGCTCTTTTTCAAGACCAAGTACAGCTGTCATCAAGAATTCGGCGGGTGTAGCGAAGCAGGGGCCGGCCAGCTTTCGATAGCCGACAGGAGCCTGTGGCTCTGTCCCAGGAGTCAGAAGAGCATTGGCAGATATACCTAGCGGAGCTCTTGTTCTGTAAGCTTCGAAAGTCGCATTTTGCGGCGTGAACCATCTCCTGTGAAACCCTTCCTGGAGCTGCTGTTTCATCTGAGTCTTGATGGCGGAGATCTCTCTAACCATGCGGTCTGACCTTCTTACAATGATCCAGAGGCTGTCACCAAGGGCAAGGTGCCTGCGAACCGACGACACGACAGCGGACTGACTGCCAAAGTCTTCTTTCGTGGTGAAAAGATTTGATGCGACCAGAGTGTGTGGACGTTGTATAACTGCGTACCCAAGATCGTCACGAGTCACTCCGATCGCTGCCGCCAGTCGGTCTGTTAAGAGTGGTGTATTGGTCTCCCTGCGAGTCGCAAGGGCTCTGAGTTGAATGCTATCGTTGACCTCGGAAGGCTCTTTCACGGTATTGATGGCGGTAGCAAACCAATGCATATACACTTTCTGTCTTCCACCGGCTGCGTCAAAAAAAGATACTCTAATCTGAAGGGCGATGCCGGACGAATGCTCCTTCTCCTGAATCGTGAAAAGATCCACCCGAGTGCAGTCTCTGTGTGCGCTTGGGACACTGAGCGAGCCAACTGGAGTAGCTGAACCGCTGGTGTCTCTGACGACAAGTACGCAACTTTGACGCGAAACAGGGATACCAACATCCTTGAGATGATCTTTGTTCCAGATCGCACCCTGGGCAGGTATTTGAGGCGCCATATTGCGGAGTACCCCCCACAGAAAGAGGACACTGATAATCCTGCTCGAATTCACAAGAGGAGCGTATGTTGAACGGATCCAGAAGAAGATTGAAGAACCAAATACTAGTCAGAGGCTGCGTAGTCTTGGAAACGTCTTGAAATCGAAGAGCGAAGCACTTCACAATTCGTAGCAAACGTCGAAATTGCCGACGTCATTGTGGAGGCACGATTGGCCTTTCTGCGCCTCATTTCATCACTTCCACATGGGAGGAAGTGTCCAAACACTTGCTAGCACGCGAGGCTGATGCTGAGATGAAACACGAAGTGTTGGCTGTGGCTCCGGTGACACCACCTCGGAAGTGTCTGGAGCTTATGTTGACATGTGCAAAGCATAATATTGCCTTTAGTAGATACGTAGTCTTCGTCGTCTCCAGTTTCTTCTCTGGGATAAGCACACCTCTGATCACTTAGCTTGTAAGTCAGAGTTGACGGGGTAGGTCGCTGCCTGCATGAACTTTCGCGTCGTGGGGGCGTGGGCAAGAGCTCACCCGCAGCGCCATTCGATGCTTAGCCCATGCTTCAAGGTGGATAATGAGAGCAGACGGAAGAGCGCGGGGCCCGGCGAGGGAGTTGTACTTTCGCTTCAGTGCCCGGCGTCAGTAGTGAGCACAAAGGTGCGAGCCACCCGCCTTTGTGTTCATGAAACCAAAACAACTCCACTCCCCACTTTACAGTCGGCGACGCACAAGATCTGATTGTCACTGTATATCCGGTGACGGGGGCGTTCAGCTTCTTATACATTTCCCACTGATTCTCACATCTACCCATCGTTCGAAGTTGTCACCTCTTTGCACGCCCTTCTGAACACATCCGCAAATCGCTTGCAGTCCTGGAACGTATTGTATAGAGGCGCAGGCGCAACACGTATTACATCCGGCTTCCTTTCATCTACTACGATGTGTTCTTTCTCTAACGCCGCGGTAACATGCTCTAACAGACCTGAAGCTAGGCGCACACTCAGCTGCGCACCTCGCTCGGAGGGATTGTGTGGCGTAATGATCTTATATGGCAAGTTGTGGTCGGTACCAAGCGAAGCATCGTGCTTACCATTGCTGCTGGCTAGGAAAGGTTCCAGTAAACAGTCCTCCAAGTATTGCGTTAGCCTGATCGACTTGCGCCTCAGAATATCCATTGAAGTCTTCTCGAACACGCTCAAGCTGCCCATCAAAGCACTGACATCCAGTACGCTAGGATTGCTCAACTGAAAGCCGGCTGCTCCGGGCATGGCGTCGAACATGTTGTCCATGGCGAACCTTGAGGCCTTGGTGCTTCCCCACCATCCTTGCAGCCTCGGCCTGTGCTCGGGTTTCTCAGCTTCACCATTGGCAAGGGCCGGCTCTCCGTTCGATGCCTTGGGCATCGGGATGTCAGTGTGCCTGGAATGGACGAACAATGAACCAATGGCGCCCGGCCCTGCGTTCATGTACTTGTAGTTGCACCACGCGGCGAAGTCGACGTTCCAGTCATGAAGTGAGAGTGGTACATTGCCGACAGCATGAGCCAGATCCCATCCGATGACGATGCCCTTACTCTGAGCGTGCGCAGTAATGCGCGGAATGTCAAAAACTTGACCAGTGTAGAACTGCACCCCCGGGAGGAGGATCAAAGCAGTCGTCGAGGCATGAAGATCGATGGTCTCCAGTATGTGTTCGGTGGTCAGACATGGCGAGTCCTCAGAAGGTGGCTGAATGAGCACCATGCCAGCGGTGGTGTCGACGTGGTGGTGTCGGAGCTGCGACTCGACAATAAAGTGATCTGATGGAAACGACTTGGCTTCAAGAATGATCTTGTATCTTGATGGCGTGGGTTTGTAGAAGCAGGACAGCAAGAGATGGAGGTTCGCAGAAAGAGTCTGCATAACGGCGACTTCGGACGGCAGAGCTCCCACGATCCGCGCCATCGGCTTCTGCACAGCTTCATCTATGTCAACCCAGGGTGGTATGCGCGAGTCTGTCTTCTTGAAATGGCCATAGACGCCCTTGGCCTGCCACAGATGGAGTTGGTCATTCACGTATGAGGTGGTCGCTTTGGGCTGAAGGCCGAGGGAGTTTCCGCAGAGGTATGTGCACTCGTCGTTGTTCGAGGAAGTGACCTGTGGAAATAGACGTCAATTTCGATCACCATTGGGAGCAATACGGCAGAACCAATTCACTCACAAACTTAGCATTGTTTGCGGCGTCAACATGATTGCTCTCGAGCTGAGCTGGCGAGGGGATCCAAAAGTCGTCACGATATCCAGGAAACCCATCTGCAGCGTCGAGCCCGACCGGATCCATGTTGGATATCGACTGGTCTGATCGTAATGTCTGTGCTGGTGTGAATTTGAATCACGGTGGGCGAAAGAAAATGTGTGAAAGTCGCAAAGCCTGCTGGTACTGGTAATGTGGTAAGCTGACTCTCACATTTCAAACTGCTATCAAGCATCTGTCCATGAGACGTCCAATAGAAGCTTCTCCTTAGACGTATCCTGATCAAATCGGCGAAAACGAGGAACCTATACGAGAGGCGCGAGGGCGAAGAGTGCTCGGACCAGTTCACAGAAGACTCAAAGAGAGGCACGCACTTGAAAGGTCGCGGATGAGCAGAAGAGGTTTCCTGTACAGAGCTATAGATCAAGGTTGCCAGACGCTGCGCATCGCAGGTCGCTGCAATGCTCAGTCCATGACGGTGTGAAGTAACGAAGTCCAAAGCGCTGTCTCGGAGATGTGCCGCTCTAGCGCGCGTCGAGCGCTTAGATCTCGGGCTACTCAATAGCGGCTTCCGAGGCGTGGCGTCATCTTACCTTTTGCTTATTCACCTCACGTCTCATTTGATCGTTCATTCGTTGCCCATGTCCGCTCCCACAATTCTTTGCAGCACATCTATGTCTATCATGGAGTATCACGCATTTGCACGGTCTCAGCGTCAATTAACTCTTCGCGCCGTACGCTCCGCACGGACAACGCGTTCTTCTTTCCTCCCTAAGCCGCCACAACGATCATTCCACACTGCGAGGCTCTCTCCAGCATCTTCACGGCCAGCATTATCCCACACTCGAAGGCCTTACATTTGCGAGCAATGCCTCGCGGCACGGCGAATCCCTCCTCGACGAGGCCTCATATCCTCATCAGCACAACGTCAAGCAGCCTTGCTCAATCCGCGCTACAACGAGGATGGTCAGGAAATGACCCTTGAATTCACGCCGCGAGCAGCACATCGACTATCGCAGATACGAGAAAAAGACAAGAATCCCAACCTGGCGTTGCGCGTGACAGTGGAGTCGGGAGGCTGCCATGGTTTTCAATACTTGATGTCACTCACAGACCTGAGCTCGGATACGGAGCATCCAAAGCCAGAAGACAGCGGCGAGACCGTGTTTGAAGGAAGCGATGGTGCAAAAGTAGTATTGGACGAGAGCAGCCTAGACCTTCTTCATGGCAGCAAGGTGGATTACACGATGGAGTTGATCGGGTCGCAATTCAAGATCACTGGCAATCCACGAGCGAGCAGTAGTTGCGGATGTGGGACGAGCTTTGATGTCAAAATGGACTAGAAATAATGCATTACAGGAATGAAGAACCTAATCATGGAGGTTGGGTAGCCTTCGACCTGTCAGCGCACTCAATATACATCAGTGATCCGAGTCCCCCTCGCCATGCGACAATATTCAGCGGCTATCATGGCATTCGGCATCCCACTTGCAGGACGCAAAGGTCGATGAAGCGCGCTCTCAACAGACAGCTTGTTACTATTCGATCCCACGTTCGCCAAAGTGCCGCAGACTCGCACCTTCAAAGTGGCCGGCTAAGATGATGGCCAGCATGTTATGCTGTTGCACTCAAGTGTCTGCCATGTTCTCTGCTGACTTACTGGCGCTGCTGCGGTCGTGCCGCAGCCGCGAGGAATCGAAGCTTCGTCGCCGCTGGCAACCTCTGTTTACCACGCAACCGTTGCCTGGGTCAACAGTCACGCATTCTATCTCGTGCTCTTCCTCTTCCTCTCTGTGCGCTCAATCATTACAATCATACTCACTCCATACTACACATCGCTGCAATGCAAGAGAACATGGACGTAACTCCAATCGAGAAACATGAGCAATCTTCAATCAACGCGCCAGCTCCCGAGCCTAGCCACATGCTTTCATTGAAGGACAAGGCGAAGGCAAACGAGCATCGCGTGTGGCCAGTCATGCTCGGCACGTCTCAAACGGAGCCAGCTGTGACCTTACCACAAGGTGACTCCAAGAAGAAGCCTCTCAGTGAGCAGAAGCAGCGGCAGCTTTTCCGTCAGTCCACAAACACTGGGCGGAGCGGCGTGTCTCCTTCTGTCTCGTCAAGAGGGTATGGCACTGTCTCTGCACGCGATAAGTCCACGACTTGGGCCATCGCCGTCAACGAGGGTGTTCAAGACGATGAAGACCTCGCCGTCGACCTCGAGCAGATCCAAGAAAGTCTTGCGAGAGTCCGTGCGATCTCTGAAGCTCTCCAGGAGACTCATGACGTCCATGACTGTCATGAGATCACTGGAGAGACTTCTGAGAGAATCCCAGAAGCTCACGAAGGCAGTGCACGCTCTAGTAATCCGATGGTCATCTTCATGCCCACGGCCGAAGAGGCTGCCTCCTTCGCTGATGACTTCCAAGTGGTGCTGCGTCACCATCCTCATCGTGGCGCTGTCTCGCACGGTACTGCCGAACTCCCGCCTCACGTCGACGAGACGCGTGGAGGCTCAGCTTACCGCGGTGAAGACGCGTATGGCTACTTGCGAGGCAGACATCGCAGACCAGTGCAACCTGGGTTCAATGATACCGGCACCGAGATGCCCGTGCATTCGCAAGATGTGCGGCGGCCTCGGCAGGTCGGCTTCGCGGATCGCAGGCATGCGCGTAATCAGAAGTACAAGCCCAATGCACAGAAGAAGCGCAAGCAGCAGGGCAAGCGCTGATGAGCCTTGTGCTCCGCAGTGCTTGTGACTACTGATGCGGTCTTTGTGCATGTGTGCTATGCTGGCCGCGCTGATCCTGCCTTGAGAGTTGTAAGTTCGCTACGCATGCTCTACGACGTCCAGGTATGTGGAATCATGCGGAGAAGATGAAGAAAAGTACGTAGCCGTAGGTCAACAAACACAAAGATGTCAATGTTCCATTCCAGTCTGTGCGACCTTTTTGTTTTTATTCTTTCTATCATGATCGCTGCGCTGTTCTGATCACCTTCCATGGACGCACATGCGTGAAAGTAAGCAACACCGCCAATGCTGAAGGACACAGTAAAACCGTCCGCGACCGTCTCATGCAATTGAGTTGTTCCATTTGTTATCGAGGTTGCGCATTTCACAGCTTCGCCTTGTCCGAAGTGCATCATCTTGATCCAAACATCTTCGTGGAGCGAATCCGAGGGTCGCACACAGTTGTCGCCGTAAAGGTACCACCAAGACCCTCAATGTTAACGATATGCCGGCGCCAGCAAGGCTCTCGACGACAGTGATGCAAACACTGCTCAGACACGCATCGCCTAATATACACGACGCAGCGGCACGGCTGTCTGCCCTCTGAACCAACTCGACAGCACTTTTCCTACGCCTCCCTCGCGGTCAGCATTAGCCGAACATCGGATCATCATCAAGCATGGCGCCTGCTCTTTGCTCTGTACTTGCGCGTTGTCCTCGAAGACGGCAGCCGAATCAAAGATTCTGATGTAGGAGCCAGCGTCACTGGTAAGTTAGCCTTTGTTCTTCCTTATTTGGAGCGATGCCAGTGTCTTAAGCGTCTCTTTGTCTTCAAAGAAACCCGGAAGTCAGCTTTCCCTGCTGTGAGCGTAGGATACCAGCAACACCGTTAAAGTATGGGGAGCGCGATGCAGCGTCGTAGGTAGAGCACCAGCAGCCGGTGCGTGAGCAGCGCCGGGGCTGTTAGTAGGAGGGTTGTCAGCGCCCAGGTTGTCAGCGCCCAGGTCGTCAGCGCCCAGGTCGTCAGCGCCCAGGTCGTCAGCGCCCAGGTCGTCAGCGCCCAGGTCGTCAGCAAGAGGGTTGTCAGCAGGAGGGTTGTCAGCAAGAGGGTTGGTAGTAGGAGGGTTGGTAGCCGGATTGCCATCAGACGGTGCATCCCAGCCGGTGCCCCAGCTAGAGTCGACGGCCTCGTTGAAATTCTCCTTAACCCCAGCAGGTACTCCACTCCAGGACGTTTTCAACGAGCCATACTCCCCGAACAGTACTAGATCGTCGTGATCAACACCTTCACCAATGTCGACGATCTTCGGAAGCCGCATGATCGCAGGGATTGGTAAGTCCTCATATTTGGCTTCACGAGGAGGTTTCTCGGAGGAAGTGGGATGTCGCTCTTGGGCTTGTTCTTAGACTTGTTCTTCCCGCTCTTACCACCTGAGGCCTTTTCTTCGCCACCAGTGCTGTCGCTGGTCCAATACTCAGACTCTTCTGGGGACTCTGGTCCAGACTCGACGTCGTCATGACCGGCATCAGTGGGATCAGCGGCAGGTGTCTCGACGCGTTCTGGAGTGATTTCGGAGCTAATGGGTAGTATTGGAACAACGGACTCCTTGGTAGGGTCGTCCGGGGGTGGATTTGGGGATCCTCGGAATCCTTGACCTTAACAAACTCAGATGGAATCCCGGCTGATCCCGTGAAGTCTTCGCAGGCGCAATTAAGTACAGAGGCGTCCTTGCTCACGGGCTTGGGGGGTGGAGGAGGTTGTGTAAGAGCTGAAGGCTTGCACGGCGGAACACTGGGTGCTGCCTCGGCTGGAAGAGGGGTTGTTGCCTTCACGGATGATGGAACGAGCGAGGGTCCGTCGTACCTCTTGAAGTTGGCCGGTTGGATCTTCTAGCCTTTAAATGCGAGGGGAGTGGAGGTTGGGTTGAGCTCCGAGGTCACCGCAGGCTTCAAGATTGACTCGGGAATAGGGGTATTCTAGGTAGCCGCAAACGAGGTGGATTCGCCGACCTCGAAGACATTCGGATACTTCCTGCGGATTGCTTCAGGTCCTTGAGGGGCCTTCTGGAAGCCGGCCTCCTTGACAATGCTGGGTACGAAGCCCTCGTTGTGTACAGCTTGGAGATTTGACATCGCGGCGAGGCGTATGGATGGTAGACGCATGCCAGACTATTGATTAACGCCTTTGTATTCGATGTAAAGCTTCTTGCGAGAGTATAGGTTGTCATCAGATGCAAGGGCAGGCCTCCATGAATCTGGGTAAGTCTCAGAGTAGCCACACATTTCGTTCTGTGCCTCGAAAGTCGTTGTCAGGCAGCTGAAGCGCTGGCGCTGTCCTATAGCCCTTTGTTTGGAACTTTATCCAAATCCAGAACATGCTGTGCTGACACCTTTCTTCTAGGTTGCGGGTGATAAATAGTAAGAGGGTCGAGAGCCGGAGAGTGAGCTGCTGGAGCGTTATTAACCGGAGCGTTAACGGCTAGAGCATCAGCGACCGGGGCGTCAGCGACTAGAGCGTCATTAAATGGGGCGTTAGCGATGGAAGGATCATCAACCGGAGCGTCAGTATTAGCAGCATTAGCAGTCTGACATCGAAGAAAATACATTTACATTACATAGAGAAGACGAGTTGTCAAAGAGGTAACACGAGATAAGAGCAAAAGCCAAGAAAAGTTTTTTTATTAAAAAGGAAGCTCGGTCACAGATCATTGCTTTTCTCGACCATTTCATCAAGCTGGTCACTCATTATCGATTTCGTTCACGCTCCACCATCCTTCATTACTATTATCACCGATGAGAAGGCACGATCGTTTCTTCCAGAACAGCAATCAAAACGAGTGCATTCAGTCTCCAAGCAGTTCTTCCGAGCTGGCCTCAACGTATCGGAAGCCAAACTCTCCCCGAAACTCGATAGAAGTGGCTTGTGGGCTACTCTGACTTCTCACCTAAACCAGAGAACATGGAGCTTTACCCTTTTTCACAAACCGCTCCGCGAAACACTGTAACTCACGGAGACGCTTCACAATGGGTCGCATCTCCGCCGTGGCATTTCGACGAGACCCAGCCTCCACAAGGATCTGATCCACCGTCTCATACACTAGAGTCGCAGTGTCTTGCAGGCGGAATAGTTCTGGTGACGTGACATGAGCCGCATGCTGCCAAAACAAGCAGAGCTCGTCCGAGTACCACGCATGACCCAGATTCCCAAGAGGGAGTTTGGAGCGCTTCCCTTGAGCCTTGAAACCGTACTCACGCCAGAGCTGCAAATCAAGAAGAGTGTACTGCTGGTAGGCATCGTCGAACAGGGTCTGCAGGTAGGTTTGCATTTCATCCACGAGCTGCGGTGTGTATTTGGGAGCCGCACTCGAGGCCAAATCCATGGCGACGTCGGCAGTCGCGGTGTCGGAAAAGACCTGAGTCATGCTGTACTGCAACGTCGCTGAATTTGATCGTTCAGCGATGACCTTGATGTTGATTGCTTGAGACGTCTCAGCAGAATTTGCGGACAGTTGATGGGATTAGAAAGGGTTGACCCGTTTGGAAAGCTGTCGTGAATCGGCGTGCGGAGGATTGGCATGTAGAAATGCTGGGCAAGCTAGTGAAGAGGTGAATAGTGAGGTGCATCCGGACAGTGCGGGCACGCAGCTTCAGTCATCACAAGCAGTGTACCATTTGAGGCTTTGGGTGGTCAGCTAGGTATCTCAATCATCTCAGTTAGCGGGAGACGCAATTCGCAAAGAGGTTGCGCAGGGCCAGTGGATGTATCATGAGGAAAGCTAGCGAACCTTGCCGCGTTGCATGACCACTTGAAGAAGACTCGACGTGTGAATGACATTCACCAGGACTCGGCGGGAGTGTGGACCCTTGGGAGCTGAGGGTAGGTGGTGTGTCAACGGAAGAGGCATGAGCAAGGTGTCGCCCAAAGGGAGGTTGATTAGCTGCCTTGAGGGTCTTGAAGTGCGAACTGGATGCCAGATAGAGACGATGAGGAGATGAATAAGCTGCCTCCATGGTCCCGAAGCTGGACATGGATGCAAGATATCAACAGCGGGAGGTTGATTAGCTGCCTTGAGCGTTTGAGGGCTCTCGCGTTGACAAGACAAGCAGTAAAGGGGTGATCCAGTTGATGAAGAGATTGGGGAGGTTTCCCTTTGAGTAGAGACATTGGACACTTTATCGTAGAGAGCGGGGGATGGATAGAGCGCTAAAGACTCCGACTTGATCCTTGAGGTGACTGCTGAGTTAAGGATACCCTGGCCTCTGTCTCTGCAGGTTTGATGTAGCCGCAGCACCACGAACGTGAAGGCGAACAGGAAGTGTCTACTAGGGCTGCCTGAGCGGCCATTCTCGACGATTGACAAGTGTTGCCAGGCTACGGCCGTTGATAGCCTTTAAGAATCCGAGATTGTTGATCATTGATTACGAGAGCTCCTTGACGACTTGTAAATGGCAGGCGAGCCGCACAGTCGTACAGATGAATGCCAGGTGTGCGCTTTAGACGGTTGAGGCGACGGATGCGTTGAAAAAGGAAAGGCAGTAGGCTTCAGCATGCTGGAATTGGCTCAGTGACCGGTGTCGATTTGCTTGAGATGGCTGAGTCAATCATTGTGGACAGAGTCAAGAGAGCGTGTTGACCAAGGTCGACTTGACGGAGTGGGCGGATTTGGCTAAGTGACAAAGACAGGACTGCAAAAATGGCTGTGTGACCAGTGTCGACTTGCTGGAGCTGCTTGAAGGCCAGTATCGACGATTGACATGTGTTGCCAGGCCAGGGCCGCTGATGGATTGTGAAAATCCGAGTTTGTTGATCAATGATTACGAGCTCCCTGACGACCTATAGACGCCAGGCGAGCCGCACACCCGTACAAATGAATGCCGAGTGTGCGCTTTAGACGGCTTAGGCGACGTAGGCGTCGCAAGAGAGAGAAGGGGGGCTGCGATTTTTTGTAGGTTGTTGATTTTTTTGATGTTTTTGGTGTTTGAAGATCTTGATTGATTTGATGGTGAGCTTATCAGAAAGACCCCCCCCTTCCAGTCACTTGGCGTGGTCATCACTCCACACCAAGCGCCAGGGGAGCCCGCAGACCTGGCCGCGTGCAACCAGACCCGCGCTTTGGACGCCGTGAGGACAAAGGAAAGAAGAGGAAGCTGCAGAAGAAGTAAACAGCGGTTGCTGTGCCAAGACTGAGCGCATTTAGAAACATTGTGGCACCGCTCGCTGATCCTCCATTCCCGGGACGGCTCTGTTAACAGGAGTCCAGCAATAGCTGTATGCCGGTCTGCGGCATTCAAACATACTCATACACACATCGTCCATATATGCTTTTCTCTCACAGCGCCTTTACACTCTTCCAGAATGGAGTCCCCATCAACGCCTCATTCCCACCCACCACCTCCCTCATCAGCCTTAACTTCTCTTCCTTTCCACATTTCGGCGTGGCTTCAATCCGCTGCTTCCACTCCTTGAGCGCCGCCTTGAGCAATCTCGCGCCCTCAGCAGCTTGCTCACTGTCCGATCCCTTCTCCCCCTCCTTCAGCGCCTCCTCCGCAGGCTCCAACTCCGCCGCTTTTCTCCTCGCCATATTCACGACCTTCTCCGGGAACCGCACCAACTCCGCAACATGTATGCCAAAGCTCTGATCGCTGACGCCAGGCTCAACCCGGTACAGCAGCGTGACTTCTCTTCTTTTCTTGCTCCCATCCACATCCATCTGTTCCCTGCTCTCATCCACATGTGCCACTACATGCAGATTTCTTACCTGCGGCCACGTCTCCGCTAGCTGCGTCAGCTCGTGAAAATGCGTCGCAAACGCCGCGCATGCCCGCACACGCTTGACGATGTATTCTGCAATTGCCCACGCTAACCCAAAGCCGTCGTACGTGCTAGTGCCTCGGCCCAGCTCGTCAATGACGATCAGACTGTCTTGGGTTGCTGACTTGAGGATGTTCGACGTCTCCAGCATCTCCGCCATGAACGTGCTGACGCCCTTCAGTTGGCTATCGCTGGCCCCCACACGTGCAAGGATACAATCAAACATTGTCACGCTTGAGCCCTCAGCGCAGGGGATGAAACAGCCGATCTGCGCCATGAGCGCTATGCATGCTACCATGCGGATGTATGTGGACTTGCCGCCCATGTTCGGGCCTGTAATGATGAGGAAGCTGGGGCCGGAGGAGCCGGGCGCGAGTGAAACGTCGTTGGTGATGAATGTGACGCCGTCTTGCATCTCGAGGCAGGGATGCCGTGCTTCAACTAGGTTTGTAGCGGCGCCGTCAATGGATTGGGCTTCGCACTCGGAGGCTCGTGGGTAGAGCTTAGGTCGCGTGTATGGTGTAGGTGCGTGGATAGAAGCGTGAGCAAGCGAGACAATAACATCGAGGTGGGCGATCACGCCTGCGAGCTTCTCGACGACGGGAACATAAGAGGACGCAACGGCGCAGACTTCGCTGACGAGGGCGGATTGCGTGCGGTTGTATGTCTCGCTCAGTGAATCGAATGAGCGGCGCATCTCTTGAAGTGAAGAGGTGGTGAAGTAAACGCCGTTCTTTTGGGTGGAGATCTCAGGGTACTGCTTCTTCGCTCGTATGCATGCGGCTTCGGTTCTCGTTAAACGAAGGCACCAGCCGTGCACTTTGTGATTCTCGAGAAAGAGCTTCTTCTCAGGGTCTTGATTGAGATCGTCAGCAACGCGGCGATGCTCCGACTCCATGTCCTTGCGCAACTTCTCGATCTTCTTGCGGACAATCTTGAGCGTCTCGTCCCACTCGGATTTGATGATGAATTCGTGATTGTCAAGGGCGGCAAGATCGACAGTTGTTTCGACCATCTCCAGCAATTTGGAGAAGGAGAGGTTGTATTCTTTGAGCTTGATGGTGTAGGTGGCGTCGAGCGGGTCTTTGTGAGCCTCGTCCATGACGCCTTCGAGTGTAGCGATGAAGGAAGGCAAGCGGATGGCGACTTGGTACATGCGGACGACGTCCTCGAGGGTGGCTTTCTTGCGCTGAAACTTCTTGGCGAGGCGATAGAGATCGGGAACGGAGCGGAGGTGCTCCTCTTGCATTGTTTGGCGAAGCTCAGTATCGGAGACGAAGGCTTCGACGAGGTTCTGGCGTTTTTCGATTTCGGTAAGGTCCATGAGCGGTTGCTTGAGCCATTGCGCAAGCAGACGGGAGCCGATGGGCGTTTTGCAGTGGTTCAGCAAGCCGTACATGGACATGCTCTTCTGTCCGGTTCGTGCATCTGGCATGAGATTGAGCGCCTTCAGCGCAGAAGCGTCGAGCTTCATGTACTGGGAGAGATCATGTTGGTAGAGATTGTATTGGCCAAAGTTCGAAGGGTCAGTCAAAGCGCCGATGTATTTGATGAGCGCTGCTGCGGAGCCCATGGCCAACTTCAAGTCTGTCTGGGGAAGCAGATTGGCAGAACGCTCATCTTTAAGCAGTCTCGTCAGGTCTTGCTCGATATCCTTGGTCTGGAAGTCCCCTGCCGCTCTTTCTGCTATCGCGCAGCCGCAGTTGTCTGCCACCGCGCGTAGCTTCGACAGCTCAGCATCCTTCTTTGTCGGATCCGTCGTCAAGATGCACTCCTTCACGCCCAGTTGAATCACCAGCGACTCGAAGTTGGAGTAGGCGTCATTGTCCAGGAACTCCGAAACACCCAGCTCTCTCACACTGGCATCCGCAAAGCAAATGCCGACGGTGCGTGCCTCCGTTGCCTTGGCCACGACCTTGACTGCCATGATAATCGGCGCTGTCTCAATGTATCCGCCGAGGTCATCTTCCACGTCTTGCAGGTTGCCAGGACTAGCTTTCTTGATGGGCTTCCAGTTCATGCGGCCTTGACTCTCCCATACTTCGATGCGCTTGCCGAGCTTGAAGAGTGCTTCTCGGAGAAAGGTCTTGTAGACGGTGAAGGTCATGGAGACAGAAGGCAGGTCACGTCCGATCGGCCGGACGACGGAGGTGGTCTTGTAGATGGTGCGAGCGACGAAATTGGCATTGTCGCCATGAGCGGAGAAGTAGTCATTGCGGTTGAAGATGCGAATGGTATCGGCTTCGTCTGGTAGGTTGCGGAAGAACTTGACGAAGCCGTTCTCGTCTTCGACCTAGCTGATTGTCAGCACGCAGACGGAGGGCTCAAGGAAGATGTTGATGGCGCACCTTGAGCTCCGGCCTAGACGCCATGTTGGCTTTGGACTATCGGCTTGTGGAGATGGCTGCCAATTGGATGGCAAAGATGGGCATCGCAATGCGCTTGGGAGACGCGTCGAAGAGAGGACCACGCGTCTCGCGTAAATCGAGGAGGCTTGGCACTGACGACCCCTACCCTGCCCTTTGAATGATCGGGGTCCTGCACAGACATTGAGGCATCGCAAACCGGACGCAGCAACGACTCCCCTGCAAATACCATTGCGTCCGACTTCACTGCAACCATCTCATTCTCTGTTGACCGAAACCGACCCACAGTCTCGAGTGCTCTCTGTTACGGTAGCTTCATGACGCTCCCGCGGCAAGCAACAGAGCAATACAGCTGCATCGATGGCTGGACGTCTCGTCGGCAATCATCCTGTTCTGAGAGGCACAGTACGCTTCTATCTTCATGCGCAATCGCAACTACAACATCACGAACATACTTTCGTCCTTGAGAATCCATTCGAGACGAAACAACAATTCCGCGCCCGCATACGGTAATGTTTGCGCTGAAGCCGCTTCTTTCAAACAAACTCTTCATGCTGGCCCAGCCGCACACAGCCGTCAGCGGATGACGAACTGTACTGCTGCCGCAAGCAATGACGGGCTTGTTTGCATTTCTGCTCGCCATCTACAACGAGCGCGGCAAGCACGGTAAGTTGACGGCATGGATGATCGCGAACAACAAAATGCGGGGAGATGGTGTCGCAGGTGGGTGGGAGAGTTCATCGTCCCGTACCAGCCCGCATGCCTAACCTTGATTCACTGCGATTTGCATTTCCCAGTATAATCATGCTTTTGGCCGCAAGCGACAATGCGGCTTAAGCCTTTGCTCTTAACCTAGCGGCCGCCACACGTGGTCGATTTAGCTGCAAAGGATAACGATCTAGAGGCGGCCCATCCCGCGTTGAGCTTGGCCGTGCAAATACTTGCAGTAGTGTGACCTCTTGTGGACGGAGGGTTCAGAAGAAGACGCAATGATGCATATGCCGTCCTTCTCGATAGCCACGCGAGCTCTCCCGCGGGGTAAGGTGGCCTTCAAGCGATCGCTTCTAGGCGTGTAGGTGCTGACCTATTTGATCGCCGCTGGACCCAGAGCTTGGGATCAGTTGAGTCGGAAGTATTTCACGTTGCTTGGTACGCCTGCTGTTCGCTGCTCTTCTCCAACACTTCAAGATGGAGGGCATCATAAACAACTCGGTGGGCTTGGCCAACAATATCGATAGCAAAGCGCCAGCGATCACTGCTGCGAACGTGATTGGCCTTGTCCTCACCATCATTCCCGTTGTCCTGCGTATCTGGTCGCGCAAGGTGTCCAAGGTACCAATCCTCTGGGTATGCTCAGTCTTGGTGAGACGTATGACTGTTAAATAACATACTAATGCTCCTGCTCAGGATGACTGGCTGGCAATCACAGCAGTGGTAGGTCTTTTGAAGTCTCCTTTGTAGTAGGACGTGTCTGCGAAGCATGAAATAAGCAACGCTGACAAGCCTCTTCCAGCCATTCACGCTGGGTATCTCTGCTTGCTTGTTTGCATCTGTGCGGTATGGGCTTGGCCAACACCTGGATCACATCGTGGCTATGGGAAAGAAGCGGCCGACAGGAACAGTGACGGTTATCATGAACCTGCTCTACACTGTTGGTATCACTTCGGTCAAGCTATCGGCCTTGTGCATGTACAAGCGGATCTGGGGCATCGCAAAGCCGTTCAACGCTGTGTTGAAGATCACCGGCGCTGTGTGCATCTTGTGGATGGTCGTCGTGTTCACCCTGGTGCTGTTCACCTGTGGCCCACCGGACGAGGTTGGCGCAATCCCTCAAATCAGCGGCAACAAGTGCATCTCGCACTTTTCCGTGTACATGGCAGCACCCGTGACCAACTTGGCCATCGATCTTGTCATCCTCGTTTTGCCTCACTTTCAGATCTGGAAGATCCAAATGAAGCAGCAGCAGAAGTGGCGACTGGCTTGTATCTTTTTCTTTGGTTACGGGTGAGTCAAGACTACCACTATTGCAGGACGGTCGCATTCGCCAGTACGCTGACCATCTGCCAATTCACAGCGTTGTCAGCATGTCCGTAGTGCGCTTAGCTGCGACTGTGGTGCTGGATCGCCACAGGAGTGCAGACTCCACTTGTAAGCGCTTGATGCTTCCTCTTGCATTTAGCGGATGAACGAGAGTGCGTATGCTGACGTAGTTGCAGGGTCGTTGGTGACTGTTTGCATACCATACGCGCTCGAGATACCCACGGGTATCTTCACCATTTCTTTGCCAGCAATTGTACAACTCGCAGGTCGGTGGCACCGTGCGGGCTTCGGCAGCATGTTCAAGCCATGTGACTCAGAAATCATAAGACGTAGAGCAACGGCCTTGAAGAACTCGAAAGCATCACGAACGATCACCGCTGATGGGCTCGAGATGAAGAACGGAGGCTTCCTACGACTAGACAGCGGGAGTGGCGACGATTTGCAAGTGCTTAAGAGCCACGATAAGCTGCAATTCCCCGAGCCAGTTTTTCGATCGGCTTTTTGGGACATGCACATAGGATGCCATGCAGTATGAATCGAACCGATTTGAACGTCATTCCACTCTCACACTGGGTCGTCTTCGCTGTACGGCGGTGGAGCCTCTTCTCCAGACCCTGGTCTTGAGATTGTTCCGTATCCTGAGCTTGCATTGCCGTCAGACCGTGGAGCGACTCGCTCATTCTCCATGTTCGCCGCCCAAAGGGCAGACCCTACAGCTGTAGTGATCAAGAACGCCATGCTCGCCATTGGGATCAGCTGCAACGCAGTGGCCACAACGCCAAATCCCGTGTATGGGCCTCGTCTTGCCTTGATGAAAGCTTTCTTCTCTTTTCTTGAAAAGTCTCTGAGCTTGTGATAACGATATTGCAGCAGCGGACCCGCGCGGTAGCCAACACCCCAGAGGAATAGCGGCACGCCTGCCCACGGAATGAGCGTGAGCGGCAAGAGCAGTATGAACTCAATTGTTTGGCGAAAGCTGAACGGCGAGAAGACGCAAGAGCTGGTCGGTTTGCCAAGGCGTTGTCGTGGGTCTCCTTCGACGGATGGAAGCACAGGGCGGCTGGTCTGAATGAGGTCGCTTTGGCCTTGGGCGACCATGGTGGCATCGAAAGCGTCAACTAGTGTCTCGTCGACGAAGAAGGCCTCGAATAGCAGCTGGGTGATTGCTGCAGCCTCGCCGAGACACAGGATCAACGCGTTGAAGAACGCGCCCCATTTGTGAAAGATGGCGAGGAACAATGCCTGTGGAATGTAGGCGAACACGAGTATAAGCACGAACACTGCGGTGCTTAGTAGAGTCACCGTCAGCAGTCGCAAGCGAAGAAACGGCCAAAGAAAGCGGTTGCGCGAAAGGTAGGCGATGCCCTTGAGTGGGTAGAGATAGGCGTGAGATGATGCCGGGCGCGATCGCCAATGAGGCGGACCTGTGCGAGATGGCATTACGCGCCGGTTGGTCGCTAGAAGGGGTCGAATGTACTTGTGAGAAGATTCCGTGTGAGAAACAGACGTGTTTCGCAAACACTGGACGATGTAGCGCCGCGAAGGTCACCACGCGCGAGAAATGACGTCACTGCACAGGCCTATACTTGGACGCGTCTGCCAAGTAGGATGTGCACATATAGCCAGCGAAATCATCGTTTGCATGGTCAAATGAGCTTGATTGACGTCTCAACAACTGCCGCGGCGAGGCAAATGAATGCTGCCGCTGCTCTCACATTGCTGATTATACGTATACAGTCTTCTCGCCGGCTGGACAAAGCTCCTGGACGTAGTCTGACCAGAGAAAGCAACGCTCCCCGCTGTGCTATGCTGTATTAACCATGCTATGCTTTTTGTGAAAAACTCGGCGCTCCGTCTCAGTGACACGGAGTGCACCTGTATCGACTGCCTCCAGCGATCAAGTTTCGTACTCTGGCACCAGGTAGATGGGAGCACAATTCGACGGCAAGGGGTCGCGTGAGGCGTAGTATGACTGCAGCCAAAAGAGCTGTGGTATGTCGTGATGCACCCAGTCACAGGCGATCCATCCAGCAAACCCGTTGCTCTGGAGCCCGTAGTATGGATCTGTGGAGTTGCCTTGGCTGTTCCACCAAAGAGAGCCGTTGGCGGTCTGGTTGAAGTAGAAGGCTCCGTAGGTGCCCTCGCCGAGGCCAACGTTGATCTCTACCGGTGAGAAAGCTGCACTCAGGTCAGTAAGAGTCATTCGTGAAGGTCAAGAGCAGCACAGCATACTGGAGTATTCCTCAGAGGTCATTATCATGCTCCAAGGGATAAAGCCGTTGCTGAGCGAGCTCAGGTTGAACTGGGCATTGGTGCCGTTGAGAAATCCTTGTGAGGAGGTGGCGCTGGCGTCGAAGGTGACATCGCTCAATCCCGCACCAGTGTGGTAGCTGCTCAAATAAAGGTTGTCAAACTCAGGATGTGAGCTCTCAGGGAGCGTCTGCGCTTTCAGATGGTAGAATTGAGTGTCGGCTGGCGGGGGAGGAAAGTTGGCTTGTGGAATGGGGAGTGTGGTGGAGAGAAAGGCGAAGGAGGTGAGTAGGAAGGTCATCAACATGCTTGAGAGCATTTTGATGAATGAAGAGCAGATAGATTGACGAGTGCTCTTGGAGACTAGTTTCGTTCTGATCCGCACCTGTGCTTGTCGTGATGTGGGACGACGATGAAGAGAAGGAGGAGCGCTCCGAAAGACAGGTGACAGTCCAGTCAACATGTCGATCCAGCCCAGTGACCGTTGTCCAGCACGGTCCTTACCTTAATTTTAATTTGCGACCGCCCCGCTCAAGATTATGTCACGGCGCAGTTCAAGGTACTCAAAATTTGATCATTCATACAATCATCTGCTGGGTGCCAGTCCTCTTTGTGCGACCTTATGATACGATGTTCGTCGACCCAGCAGAAGGCGCACCGGCGAGTTGGTCTGTTGACAAAGCCATTGGCGGCTTGGCATCCCAATGCACGTCACGCCACTGTGCGATTGAGGCTAACGTGCTGACTTGCGTTGTCAAATGCGGAGAGCCTGGTTGAGGCAAGTCACGGGGAAAGCTATTAAGACAAAGGGCAAAGGAGAATATCATACAGCAGATCAGCATCGGAACCGCCGCAAGAGATCGTTGGGTCCCAGCTTCATCTCATACAACCATCACGACCAAACAGCATCACCTCTGCTTCTTGGACCCACGACCGCTCGGCTTCTTGGACTTCTGCTTGCCTCCACTTTTGCCGCCACCACTCGAAGATGCCCCAGACATCATCACTCGCACCTTGCTCACAGGTACCACGCCAAAGATCTCGGCTTCTTTCCATCCTTTGATCGCCTCAATCTCCTTCGGCCAGATCCGTTCCACGTCCTCTGCCTTTTCGTCCACTGCCTTCTTGTTGGCCGCGTCGGAGTTCCACTTGGCCAGTATGCTCCGCACAGCTTTGCCCTTCTTCTCGCTGCCTGGCTGAAGCTTGGCTTTGTATTTGTAACGGCCCAGAGCACCCCACGGAGCACAAATAGGAATAGCCTCCAGAATCTCATCGCCTGGTAGAGGGGTGCCAACCAGTGCGTCAAGGTCCACGTTGTGGTTGATTTCGACCTCCTCATCCTCATCGCCACCCTCGGCTTCTTGCTGCAGCTTTCGCTCTTGCGCTTTCTGATGCTGTTCGCGTCGACGCTGTCGCTGGGCTGCTAGCTCTTTCTCGCGCTCCTCTTTCGCAACGGACTCCTCCTTTTGTTTCTGTTGACCAGCTGCAGAACCTAGTAACCGCATCGCCTCGGCTCGGTCCTCTTCATCCTGTTCAGCATACTTTTGTGCCATCTTCTTCTTCTTACCCCTCTTTCCTCTGATAGGGATCGGACCTTTGGCCGTTCCAGCAGCAGCAGCAGTAGTTGAGGCCTCATCAGCTTGTGCTGTAGGCTGGTCCTCGTCCTCAGACGCTGAAGCCTCTTCGTTAACGTCCTCTTCAGCTTCAGACTGAGGTCTGACATCTTCGCCGTCGGCATCTGCTTGTGGGCCACTGGATTGAAGGGGATTCGTATATTGAGCTGCTCCTCCATCGTCATCATCGGGCTCCGCATCGCCGTGCTCGCCATCTGACGCGGGAACGTCGTTGACTTCGGCGTCATCTTCATGCTCTGACTCGGCAATCGCCTGCCCAACATCGCCATCGTCAGTCCCGACGTCTCCTTCACTATCATGGTTCTCGTCAGGCTCGGTCGTCACTGGATCTGTAGCACCTTCAGACACGCCAGCGCCATCTTCGGCCGAGCTCGCAGGCTGCTCCTCTTGCACCCTGTGCTTCACGTGTCGAGCTTTGCTTTGCTCAGAGATCTGAAACAAGACAGCAAAGCCGAGAAGCAACTGAGCCGGGGGTAGGAAGTTCTTCTCGCCCCTGACCTCGAACCGGCCAGGCTGAAGGTAGTCGCCAGTTCTCGCTTTCTTTGACAATTGGCTGGGGGTCACCCACCAAGCTGACATCACCGCCTTCGAGTCCCAAGCGGTAGACGTTGCTACGCACATATTGCCTGCTTGTGAGAGTGTGCCAGGAGGTATTGGGTCGTCAGTAGAGCCTGGGCGGTTCTTGACAACGCAAGGCATTGCTGCATCAAGATCGGCATGCACCCAGACATCACCGGTCTTCAGATGCTTCTTTTGCAGCAGATCACTCTGCTGCGCATCTCTAGCACCAAGCACAAGATAACCGTCTGAGGACACGAAGTAAGTGAACTTTTCAAACCAAAAGGCTTTGCGGACGGGTCGCAGCGTTTGTTTCTCCTGCTTGAGCGCACGCTTGAGGTCACCCTCGACTTTTCGTTGCGTGCTCTTGAGCGCCCTGGCAGAAGCTTGCAATGTCTTTTCCTCCTTGGATGCTGCCGTTCTCTTCTCATCATAGTATTCTCTAGCATTAGACCAGGGACTCAAGCTGAGATCGACATCGACTTGCAGTCGCTTGTCGGTAATTTGCTCAGCGGACTCTTTCTTAGAGGCCCTGGCCTTGGCTTCATCCTCCTCGCTGTCGGAAGGATCTACGTCAGTGCTGCCATAGCCCTCATCGATGTCTGCTTCTTCTTCGTTGCTATCCCACTCTGCTAGCTTGAGAGTGATTGTGTTCTCTTTGAGCTTGAGGGGCAGCTTGATCACGTCTGCGACCGGATTGTTGCGCCTCTGCTCAAGCTCCACAAGCTTTTCAACCTCATCCCAATCCATGCCCTGCGCAATGAGACCGTTCACAGCATCCATAGCTTCTTGCACGCGCTCGACATTGGCTTCGATAGCCTGAGCCTTCCGGACATTGATCTCTTGCACCTGGTGTAGCCCCCCGAGACGTTTCTGTTGGTCTTGCTTTGCGTGCTCAAGCTTCCTTCGAGCGTTGGCTTCCTTCTCCGCCAGGCGAGACTCCAGCTTTTGACCTTCAATGGACGAGAAGAACTCGTCAACAGTGCGATTGAAGCCTTCGAGCTCCAGTATCCGGATAGATGCATCCTCAGCTAGATGTTTGGGTCGAAACGGATGGAAGTCTTCATACATCACGCTCGTCCTTGCGCCCGAGGTAGAAGTGTCATCATGTCCTTCCTGTTGCTCCCTGCTCGCTACCGGCTTGCCAAAGATGTAACCGGTCACGACGTCTTTTGACATCACGTCTTCCATAAGCCTTTTTGCCTCTTCCATAGCTAACATGAGCTTATCGAGAAGACTCTCGCTATTCAAAACGTCCTCGGGTAGGAGTTTGATGTCGAAGCCCGTCTGCCTCAACGAGTGATCGAGCAGCATCGGAGGGTATTCGTTGATTGAGGCACCCAACGCTTTCCTTAGTGTGTCGCCGGCCTTCTTCTTGAGCTTCTTGTTGCTGTTTTGTTGGCCTTGGCTCTGCCTATCAATATAGAGCTTTAAGCCATTCCTGAGCCTGTCTTTTGTCATCTCTGGGACTCCCTTGATGTTCTGCCGCTCCGAGAGATTGTACTCGGTGCCAACGCGTAGATGCTCGTGCGGAGCGCCCTCATTGACGATCCTCTGAAGAGCAATCACCTTGAGCTCGTTGTCTGTGAGCACGATGTTGCCGCCTGCGTAGAACTCGAGGAAGAGGTGATATTGCCCGTCGGAGAACTCAAACTCCAGGATGCGGTCAGTGCCAATTTGAGCGATTTTTGTCACACGGCGGGATCGAAGGAATTTGCGCAGCCGGGACACGAACGCAGAGGGCGTCCCTGCGGTAGTGCGTGCATAGCTGCTGAGGTGACAGCGAAACCCTGAGTCGACCACGAATTGCTCTTTGCGACTGCTGACGGCAAACTTGAAAAGGAAGATGCGCTGTTTCACTGTCAGGTTGAGCGTATAAAGATGCGGAAAGCACTTACTGAAGAAAGATCGTAGATGTTCGAGATTCGCAAGGATGTAATTGCTTTTGAGAGCTCGTGGGCGATGACTTTGATGTCCAGAGAAGAGAATCGTTGCTTCATGATCGAATACGTCGCATGCGCCGGTTAATATTGCAGGGCAACGAGAAAGCCAGCCATGAATGTGTCGAAGAAGATTCATCCCACGCACAGATCGCGACGTCACTTGTGCAGAAAACGCGAGATCGAGGGGCTGAAACTCTGTTACTAGCGCAGACACTTCCTCCACGCTAATCCAATTTGAGGTTTTGCTCATCGACAAGATGGAAGAAGAATACTGCCCAGCAACCACTGACCGACAAGACTGGCCTAGTACACGTCGACCGAACCTTCAATTGAGCATCGGAGTGCCAATTCCCGATGCGAAGGGGCTTCGGATCAGCATGGGGAAGCCCCTCATTTCACTGATGGCGGCGCATCTACGCTGGCCATGAATTCATCGCCCTGGTGTCTAGCGCAGTGATTGCGGGATAGACTTCCATTTGGCACCGTAACTGCGTCAGTCTATCAAGCTGACGCTCGTTGCGCAATAGTTTCGCTTGACGAGGAGGGATGTGCTGTGATCGACTGTGACGGTCGTGCGCTCGGAGTATCCATGGACTTCCCTCACAGGCCTTGTCGTAATCTTTCGCTCAGCTTCATCTTGCCAAACTCCCAAGCATTGAGCAGGCCTTGTTCGGACAGGTCTATGCCGCGCACATTCGCGATGTCTTGCACCGGTGGTCTGCTCACACGGGAAGAGACGACGACTGGGTCGGTCTCGAGGATGATGCCGTCGTCACAAATTTCGTCAATCGCGAGCGATACAAGGTCTGCCGTTTGCTCCTGTTAGCTTTGACAGTCGAGCCAGAAGGAAACACTGAGTACGTGCCATAGTTCTCAATGATGGTACGTTTGTCCACACTGCTCCTAGGAACTCGTCAGCAACATTAACTAGCCAGTGCACCAGCCATGCATACTTTAGCAAGATGTTGAGGGAATCCCGCAGCGCAAGCAGCGCATTGTATAATCTGCCTCCTGTCAGCGGCCGGACGAGAGGTCGGACTTCTTGACAGCGCACAGTATTTCGTTCTCATCCGAGCCACCGACGACATACATCTGTATGTCGCTTTCGCCCTTGTAACACACACATCGGTTGTCGTAGAGTATCACATCGCCAGCAACCTTGTTCGTCTTCTCCAATAAACCCTTCTCAAATGCTTTCTGATCTTTCAAGTTGGGGTATGGATTCGATCCTGGATAGTTCGTCGAAGTGCTCGAAGGAGCATGTGGTGCGCTGTAGTATCTAATGAAGCATCAGGCACACGTTATCGACCGTGGAGAAGTCTTCAAGCTTACTTGGCGAGAATTCGGCTGTTGTCGCTTGGGCAGAGGATGATGATGGCATTGACCGAGAACAGCGTAATCTCAGGCATGTTGTCGCAAGGACTTGAAGTCACTCTCAGGCGCGCATGCAAAGTTTCGCAGGCTGGACAATTATCAAAAGATGCAGAGCAATTCCCTTGCGCGCATTGAGTATACGATATACCCCGTTTAGGTAATACGGCTGATATCACTTTGGCAAACATCAGAAGGCAATGGGGCAATCGTTTACGGACATGAGATACTGAAGCCATCCTAATCAATATACTTTTCCATGCTTGTGCAATATTCTAGGGTGCATTATTGCACAGCCTAGACAAACGAAAGGCCGGCAACAGCACGGTCCTACTTCTCCCGCGCACTGGGCATTCACATGTGAATGTGGATCAAATTCAGATGAAAGCGTGGCCGTGTTGCAACGCCGACTTCCTTCCCTCGCTCTTCGTTGTTGGTCCTATTTTGCTCTCCTTGGACAGCGTACTTCACCATGATGCGTTCTCTCAATGACCGACTTGTCTCTTCGGTCCCACGCCTTCCTTTTACTCCTGCTTGGACGACCTCTTTGGCGCCCTTCGGAGGTCGGGGATTTCTATCGGACAGACCGATGAAGCCTCCATAAACTCCAACCTCGCATCTTACCCGTCATCTCCAAGTCCACATACATTTGCCTTCTACGTGCACCTACCTCCTGCGGTGATGACCCATGTACCGGCTTTTATTGCGGACGACTTTGAACGAGCAGCGAGCCTCCTGCCCAATCGGAACCAGTGGAACGATGGCATCCAAGACAGCAACCTGTGGAGGCACTCTTTTACCACTGTGAATAATTATTTTCAGTATATGGAAGCTTGACTTCCACTCTAGGGTATTTGCTGCTCGCTGGCGCACACAGAGATTGGCTGAACTACCTCAGCACCATCAACACCGATACCTTCCAGCCGAGGCCCTTACCAGAGCCCAGTAGGTGTCTGCGATTCTCCCGACCATTATGTCTCCAACCAATACATCTCCTGCCCACGAGCACCTCCTATCAAACCTTCTCCGTGGTCATCTGATACGACTCGTGATCCGAATCGAAGCTGGTCCGCCCACTACCACCGTCGTCATCTGTCCACACCTCAAGGAACGACACTCGTTTCGATTCTCCACTGGTCCTCGACTCGTTGAATGGCGAATATCGAGCGCTCATTAGTGTGTCCTCGGCCGGCGTTGGAGGTGGTGGAGGAGGATCCCGCAAGAGATTGTCACATTTGAACTCTGGCTGTGTGCGGCGAGGATGAGGTTGAGCTCGAATGGCGTCAGAGACGAGAACACCAAGATCATCATTCGGAGGTCCCCATGGTGACGGCGGTAGGGGTATTTTTAGGGCTGCTCGTCGAGGGATGGGTGCTACGATGGGTGTCAGGGGCTGTGGAGCGCCCAGCCTGGAAGAAGTTGATGACATTCTGGTTGATTGAGAGTATAGAAGCGTGCCAAGATCAAAACTGCAGCGACGATGGCCAGCGACAGTCAAGCGTTGTTCACGATAGTACGCAGGCAGCCCGAAAGCAGTCGATGATGAGGAACGGAGCGTTGGCCGCAGAGAGACTGGAAAAGATTGGATGATCAAGGGGTTTAAGAGGCGGCAAAGCTGCGGTCAAGGATCCGAGGAGTGAAGCTACACAGTGGTCAGCGAACGAGCCTTCTTGTGCACGATATGCGGAGGCAGACAGACCTGTTCAACGGATATGGTCTCAACGAAGGAGCGATCAGAGGCTTGTCGCAGTACGGCGTTGGAGAAAGGCAAGGTTGTGTATGGACTGGGCGAGATGCTGAAGTATTACACGGCAGGCAGTGACAAAAATGTTCCTGGCGGAGATTTGGCACAAGTGGCAGCAATCGACTAGCAGTGGTCCAAGCGCGCATTCGGGGCCAATTAGGAGCTGTGGGGAAAGGCCACCCTGGGAATGTCCAGTTCTCTTCCGGCACCCTCGTACAAAAACCCCCTTCACCAATTCTGGCACTCGCCAATCTTCAAGGATGCCGGCAAAAGGAATTCGTCACGTCGCCAGTTGTTGCACCACATCCAACTCTTCCAGCTCGAGATGTAGATGGCTGGCCAGGAACGAGAAGAGTTGAGCGACGCGATCTGATCTGGCTGTATGGTACTTTAAGATCTGGCTCGCTGTTGAATCCACTACCATTACCAGAGCTTCCTATCACACCCAACCATGGCTTTGACCAACGCGGCTTTTCCGTCTCCTTCCGATCTCTCTTCCACCATTTCGCGCA
Organism: Arthonia radiata; assembly: GCA_002989075.1. Classification (NCBI taxonomy): domain Eukaryota; kingdom Fungi; phylum Ascomycota; class Arthoniomycetes; order Arthoniales; family Arthoniaceae; genus Arthonia; species Arthonia radiata. The sequence continues at coordinate 791,438 of PSQN01000003.1, forward strand.
GACAGACAACAGCAGATCCCTTCGACCACACCTCCTCTCATCCGACATTTCTATCCCGATAGCAAATGGTGACAACCTCGACAGCGATGCGAGATATTGCACATGCATGGCAAGTAGCTGTGTACTTATACATGATGACAACGAAAAGCGTTGAGCAACACCATGTGGGGGGCACAATCGAGCAAGAAAACAGGCGAATCATATCGCGTGCTCCGCTGAAGCTCTCCCTCAAACGTCTGCTGTGAGGGACGTAAAATATACCATGACATCTGACATCATCTGAGAAAGTCCCAGCTCTCAGGTGCAGACACTTGCGCGTACCTGCAGAAGTCCCAAGTTAACGCAGGCCATCCTGGACTGAGACCTTGGACGTGCAGCTACGATCTGCGCAGAAGTACCTTTTTGGCAGCTATTGCTACAGCTTGCTCAATCACACAGATCAGCCGAACCGCAAACCCTGTGGGAGCTACCCGTGTTTGGAGGAGCACTGCGAATGCCGGTCTCTATCATTGCAATGCTCTCAGCAGTGCCGCCCTAATTATGCGCGAACAAATCCTCCTCGACTGCGCACAACATACCGTTCCTTGTACGAATAAAGGGACTTTGAGCCAGCCCGTGCTCCGCGCTCAGTTGGGTGGAAAAACCACCAAGCATCCAAGGCTGTCAGTGCCTCACGTCAAGATCCAACGTCTCCACCGGAGCTCTCCACCTCGAGTCTCAACATCAATTCACTTCTCGTTGCTATGGGCAGTATTTTCCCGAAGGCCTCCCCGTTCCAAACTATTTGTTTCTTACTTATCGTTTGCTTCTACTCAGCGCGGGGTCGTTTTTTGAGCGTAGCAGTAAGTCACTCGCGGTGTGATCACCTCGACCTCAACAGATCGTTTGATAGGTATATGGGAGGCTTGGGAATGACTGATGCTAGAACGATACCTTTCGCGCAATGCTTAGGGCCATTGCTTATCGGCCCTTGCAAGTATACGCAAATCATTCTCCTGTCAGATTAGAGTATCTATTGTGAAAAGATCCTGATATTCTCGCAACTTGTGAGGGTCTTCAAAATGTGCACCAAAAGCTTTCGCTTCGTTTCATCGACCACAACCTTTCCTAGTTGTGGCTACAGCGAGCCATGGCTGTCATGCAACGTGCTCGTCCCCACGGTTGCCATTGTTGTACGTGTACTTGCGAAACACAGATTGACCGAGTAGCTCCGAGCCTCACCGAGATTGTCTTGGTCTCCTCAAAGTCTCTTAAACGCGAAAGCAGGTAGCACTTGACTGGCTAATTGCGGAGAGCAGAGGATCAAGAGTCTTTGACCATAGCAGCTATGCAGTGCATATCTCTGGGCAACAGCCCGGTGGAACACGCTCGCCGAGCGTCCCCGGCGGTCAACAGTGTCTCATACCTCCGTTTGTACTCAGCCACCGGCATAAGTCGGTGAGGCAGTCCCAAAAGCAGGTGCTATCACCGAAAGTGTTCAACGTCGCGTTGGTTGACTCGCCGGTGGATTCGGAGCTGCAGCAGCGTCGTTCTGGACGTTGGACTCTGGAGAGAACTTACGCAGGGACGTGAAAAGCTCCGCGTCTTGTGTGGGTGGTTAATACTTTTACTGCAGGTGATTGACTCGCAGGGAGAGAATTTTCACAATAGTTGCACTGCATGGAGGCTAGCGAGAGGGAAATCTGGAAAACGGCTTTCGCTAGCGTCATGCGCGACCCAACAGGGCCAAAGATAGACGCGTCCATAATGATTGAACCAGTAGTAATTGAAAGCAAAACATACTGTTGATACTGTGATCATGTATTTCAACTGAGACTGATGATCATATTCACGGCTTCCACCAGTCCTTCGAGGCTGGGTAAGGATCCCGAAGATTGCGGATCGCGATGATGTGTCAGGACAGCGCCCTGGTATCAAAAACGCGACTCTGACACGCTAATACCAACGACGCGTTTATTCGTTGCACTGTCGCATTTTGGCGGGTCTGCCATGCAAAGGGAGCGGCTTTGAACTGCTCATCCAAGCACCTTCGACAGCTTCAAGCTGCCAGATAGCTCGGCAAGCCGTGCGCTGTCCCCGTGTCTCAATATCAAAGACATGCGCTGGTGCTCCTTCTGGTCATGACTCTGCGGCACAACCTGGTCACGACGCGTTCTCACCCCGACCAAGGCGCGCCCTTCCCATAAGCTTCCGCGACGCCGGCGCGCGCTATAGACAGCTGTCCATTGTCTGTCGGGTCGTGACTTAATGGTCGGCTGATCGCCGAGCAACGCGATCTCCAAAGCTAGTCCTTGCCCATAATACATATCTTCCACACCGTCCTCTTGTCTCGACTTACTGAGACGCCTGCTCCCTTTTCTCTGCATCTGTTTTGCGAAACTCATCAGACAGACCTCCTGCCCTTTCTTTGAGCGAATCGTTCCGGCCATTTTCTACGTTTTGTGCATGCGCTTTTACCGGCTCTTCTCTGCTCGAACGAAAATAGTGCAAATCCAAGCCCGCGGGTCGGTGGTCCGAGCGCCGGCCAGGACAGCCCTCGTCTCTCCACAGTCAACCATCGCTTCTTCACCTATCTACCACATCCCCTCTTCCTCAACCATCCGCTGTCTCCAATATCTCACAGACGGTGTCGTCTCCTCCACACATAGCTTGCGACCAGAGCGAGCTTCGGACTGCTAGCTATAGCGCGTCGAGCAGCGGCCGCGACAACCCAGCCACTCCTATTTTCCTCCAACTCGTTCATCTCTTCTCGCCAAACGCCTCAAGTCCGCGATTAGCATTCTCATCCAGCGAGCCCATCTCCTTGACGTTTCAATACCAGACGCCCCCCCTCTTCGGCTTCCAGCACGATCAGCGCACGAACGGCCATCCACTCACGCCAGAACCAACTCCGCCGCGCGCTTTTACTCTTCACATCCGCTTGGTGTTTGGCTTGACGTTCTTCGGGCAGCCAATATGATCTGTTCTCCTTGACACCCGCCAATCTTGGAAAACGCACACTTGGATGGACCACTTCTGGAGGGTCTTTTGAACTGTCAGCTTGTTCGTGTTTCAAGTACCACAGTTGTGCCGAGACTCCTTACGTCTACTGAGACTCTGGAGATCACTCAATCCAGCGCTCTTGAGATTTGTGCCCGCACAGTCCGTGAGAGTGCTCCAATCCATCCGTCATGGCAAGCAAGGGCTTTCTTGGTAGCCGAGACTCCTCGCAGCTCCCGCGCACGCCTTCGCCATCTCCCGGTCAATCGCATACCCTACCTTCCAACTTCACATTCCATTCAGATGCGATCATGACCACTCCACGAACACCCGAGCCACAAGTCACTTCAACGCCCCCCATGCCGCAACCTCCCGAGCCTCCCAAAGTACGAATCAAAAGACGGCGGCCTACGCTTACGACCCAGGTGCTCCCGTCGGTTCACACTCGCGATCGTTGTGTGACCCCTTCGATCGAGCTATCTGCACCGGAAAGCGTCGACGCCACCGAGCTCGATGAGTCAAGGCCAATACTCTCAATAGAAGAAGCTGAACCCATCCACCAATTCGAACAATCAGCGTTGCCTGCTCCGCTTTCGAACTTGCAGACTTCACTCGGGTACCTCCGGGAGAACTTGAAGACCCCAGAGCCCTGGTCCGCGCATTCGCAGTGGAGCAAGGGCGAGAGCATCACGCGGCCGTCGTCGACCTGGTCAGAGCTCTCTGACTCCTCCGTCTCCTCCGCGAGCAGTTTTGGCACTTCTGTGACAAAGGGTGAAAGCATCACGAGTCCTGACAGCGAGTCCGCAGATCCGTTCGTTTCCAATGAGTCGAAATCTGAGCTGATGCCTTCCGCAATATCAAAAGACGTTCGCGTTCATGGCAGGCGCGCCAAGAAACACTCAGATGCTGAGTGGACGCCTGAGATGGACGAGCATCTCTGGCTGTCTTACATGACCTATCTATCCGACCCTACAGTCACGCCCTTCAAGACACTCCCAGGCACTGCACCTCCACTTGGAGTCTGCCATCGAGTCGCACGCCGCGCAAAGAGGCATTGGAAGGGCCCACGGGGTACGCTTGGCTCGGTCGATGAGAACGCTACTACGACGTTTGCGAGTATCGACGCTACCATGATGCAGCCAGAGCCAACGCTACCGCTGGCTGGTTCGCCAGATACAATCAAGGCACCAATCTTTGGACGTAGCCTCTCAGCGGGCGCCCGGCGCAATCCTACCAAGTGGCCTTTCGCGAACTCCGCCACGCGCAAGCGCCTCCGTGAGCTTTGCAAGCACAAGCCTGCATTGTCGCCGCATTATCAACGTCTCATGCATAGTCGGTCGCCCTCTCCATTCGAGTCTTCCAGCTCACAAGGACAGCGGACAAGCTCACCTAAGCCTTTGGACTCCGCGCAGTCTGCATTCTCAACGCGTCACATGAACGTGATGCTGACTAGCAGCACCGCAAGTTCGATGCAGCCTGGAAACCCGCTCTCACAGCTATCATCGTCCAGTCCAAAGACTCCGCAGCGATCTAATCGTCACGTGAAGAGCGCCTCCGTCCAGTCGACGTTTGGCGTTAATAATGAACAGCAGCACGTCAAGGACCTCGCTTTGCTTCGGCGGCTGGCCTCACCTTTTCAGGAGCAGCCGCGTGGCAATGCTGCATCGATTGTTCCTGCTGTACCCGCTGCTCAATCTGGTGAGGAGTCTACTCTACATCCTTTTCGCTCGCTTCAGCCATCAAAGCCTCTGCCCCAGCAACGACGATTAGCATCACCGCTCGAGATCCACCAGCCTAAGCCAATGAGCGCCAGCATGAAGCGTCGCGCGAAGTACCAATTGGGAGAGGAATTGCTCACCGACGATCCGGAAGTGCGCCAGAGTTTCTTAGAGGATGTCTTCCGAGATCCGGCGACCGCCAGTGGAAAGCGTCGAGTCCGAAGTCGCGGCTTCAGTCTTGGTGCTGTCCGCAACGGCTCTGAGGGCTCTCGGCAGAGCTCGAGGCAGCTCAGCGAGCTATTCACGCCTCCCACAACAACCGACGCCTGCAGATCTTCCTCTAGCGCGCATCAATATACCAGGCAGTCCACAACAGGCCTCGGAACTCCGTTCCGGCCACAGGCCCTCCCGCAATTGACGCCAGCACCCACGTACGGAAATTACGCCGCTCGTCGACTTGGCTCGCCTTTCGTCCCATCTGTGCAGCTTGGAATGAGCAACACGTTCCCCAGAAGCCTTTTTCCGCAAGGTCTGGATAGCATCTCCAACCTGGAGCCACAACGGCAACACCAGGAGCACCTCCGGCCAGACGTGGAGATGTCTGATCCCTTTCTCGATTCTCAAAGCAGCACGGAGACTGTAGGACGCTTTGCCCAGAGCAACTCGGGCACCATCAGACGATACCGCAACTCTTAACATACTCGCTACGGCCCTCGATACGACATGAATTCAACGACCTCACGAAGATGTAGAAGTTCGAGCACATATACAGATGTCACGATTTCACGAAGCAGAATCAGCGTAACAACAAAGACCATCTGCGAGACCTCTTGAGACCTTTTTGGATGTCGTCTCAAGCGAGCATCTATGGTACTAATTGAAGGCCGTCTCTGTCAGAGCGAGATGCCTGACCTTCGTCTTCGTATAGCGTTGAGCCCACGTGCTTGATGAGCTGTGCAGATCATATAGACTGAATCAATTTTGAACATCCAACACTTTTCCTCCAAGCTCGTTCTTCTCCTGCTGCGCGCGGCGCTGGAAACATCCCGATTAGGCTTAGCGTACTTTGACTTTGCCAAGCGCCTGATGCCTCTCCGACTGAATCATCAGACCAACTCGTGCCTGCTGAGTTGCCTGCTTATAAACAATTCAGCTCGCCTTTGGCAGCCTTTCCCTTCTCTTCCCTCTTCCTCTTCTCATCGATTGGTACTAATCACTCCTCCTGAGTCATCAATGTGCAGTGACACTGCCACGCACCATCCCGCTCTCCATCAAGCCCGATCTTGCCGTTCACTCGGCGAGACTCGGCTTCACCCTCTTCCAATACGTCTCCGTTAACAAGGAACAAGCGGAAGGCGACAGAAACCAACGAACCGACCCCTCCAGCAGACCAGCTCATTATTTCAGAGCAGCGAAGCGAAGCACCGCGGTCCCGGAGGGCTAGCACAAAGTCCGTTCCTACTCGCCCCACGTCTCAGACAACTGTCTCTAAGCGGCAATCTACCCGCGCAACCAAGAAACGCAAGACCAGTGCCGACGACACGGCCTCAGCGAAGGCTGTCGAAGCCACTGATACATCTGCCGTCACCGTTCCACAGACCCCACCCGAGACTAACATGGACTCTGATGATGAGATGAACTCGGTTACTTCCAGCGGCGCCATGGATGACTTCGAAGATCAAGACAGCGATGTCAGCATTGACGGTAGGTTTTTACATGGCGTCTAGAGATGTTTGCCCCGTACGCCATCCACTGACGGCTGTAACGTAGATGTCACCTTTGACGACGACGTTGACGACGATCTTGACATCCATGACCGAGACCTCAAGCCGGGCAAGAAGGCATACGAAGTCAACTACAAAGTATACAGTCCCAAAGAGATACAGAAGTCACAAGATGCACAGATCAGCGAAGTGTCCCAGATCCTCGATCAGCCACCAGAGAACACCGCGATCCTCCTGCGATATTCCAGATGGAACAAGGAAAAGCTCATCGAGTCATACATGGAGAAAGAGGATGAAGTTCTGGAGAACGCTGGTCTCGGCAAAAGCGGCAAAGAAGCTCGACAGTTGAAGAAGGTGCCAGGTTTCTCATGCGACATCTGCTGCGAGGACTCCCCATCACTGCAGACTTTCTCTATGAAGTGTGGCCATCGGTACTGTGCCGACTGCTACCGGCAGTATCTCACGCAGAAGATCAAGCAAGAAGGAGAATCAGCAAGGATAAGGTGTCCAGGCGACGACTGCAATCGGATCGTTGATTCAAGATCGATTGACTTGCTCATCGCTGACGAGATCAAGAGTCGATTCGAAGAGCTATTACTACGGACTTACGTCGACGACAAAGACAACCTCAAATGGTGCCCCGCTCCCAACTGCGAATTCGCTCTGGAATGTGGCGTCAAGCAAAAAGATCTTAATAGGATCGTGCCCACCGTCACCTGTAGGTGCGGCCATCCTTTCTGCTTTGGCTGCACAGTCACAGACCACCAGCCGGCGCCCTGCTCTATTGTTAAGAAATGGCTGAAGAAGTGCGCGGATGACAGTGAGACAGCTAATTGGATCTCCGCCAATACTAAAGAATGTCCCAAGTGTTACTCGACGATCGAGAAGAATGGCGGTTGCAATCACATGACGTGCCGCAAGTGTCGCCACGAGTTCTGTTGGATGTGCATGGGTGTTTGGTCCGAGCATGGTACGAGCTGGTACAACTGCAATCGGTATGAAGAGAAGAGCGGGTTTGACGCAAGAGATGCACAAGCTAGAAGCCGTGCCTCCCTTGAGCGCTACCTACATTATTACAACCGCTACGCCAACCACGAGCAGTCGGCCAAGCTTGACAAGGACATCGCCCTGAAGGCGGAGAAGAAGATGACGAAGCTTCAGAGCGATAGCAACCTATCCTGGATCGAGGTGCAGTTTCTTCAGAACGCCAGTCAATGCCTGCAGGTGTGCCGACAGACCTTGAAGTGGACCTACGCGTTTGCGTTCTACCTCGCGCGCAACAACCAAACAGAGATATTTGAGGACAATCAGAAGGACCTCGAGCTTGCTGTCGAGAATCTGAGCGAGTTGTTTGAAAAGCCGACGGACCAACTGAGTGGACTGAAGGTTGAGATGATGGACAAGATCAGCTATTGTTCGAAGCGGAGGGTGATCGTTTTGGACACGACGGCGCAGACTCTGGGTAATGGTGAGTGCAGACTTGACAGCACCACCTTGAGATTCGTGAAGCTGACATGCGAGACAGGTGGTTGGAAGTTCAATATCGACCTCACGCCCAGCGGCAAATAGAAAGGACCGCCGAAACCGAGGAAGCGACGTCGAGCGTTCAACGGCGTTGTGAAGGCCAGGTACGAGCATAGCGACTCATCGGCAGCATGAATGATTACTGGGCGAGGGGATGGTTGGAATGTAGTGCATTCATCAGCATCATGTCATTGCTGAAGAGCGTGTGCTATGCGTAATGCTACGACGAATGAGCTATATATCAAGCACAACTGCTGCATGGGCGTCGTTGGAATGACTGCTAGCACTCCAAGACATTTGCATACCATCGGCTGCTCCACTTCGAAGTGCATGTTCACAGGTGACCCTGCTGGCGAAGGTGATGCGAAAGGGGCTAAAAATACACGAGATGCGATATTTGACCGAATCGGGGCAAGTGTGATCAGATCGCTGTGGAGACAGACGTGCATCAAAAAGACTCGTCCTGTTGACCTTCGTTTTCACCACCCTGCACTTGCTCCACGCTCGTTCATCGCTTCTCCGTTCACGATATTTTCGCAACGACACTCGCTTCATCAGATCATTGAATATTCTCTCGGTGTACGTGCGCCAGTCAGCTCATTGCAGCACCGCCCGAGCCTCGTGTTACCAACCCCAGGGTCCAAAAACAGCATCGAAGTCTGTCCCTTGAGACTCGCAATCACCACACACCGCATCGACGCCCATCTTTGCATCGGCGCTTCGCCGAGAATCATCTACCGAGCGGTTCGCTTCTACTCTGAGCCTCTGGGGCTCCTAATAAATCTATCATGAAACCCACGCACTTCCTTACGACCGTCCTCGCCTTCTCAACACTCACATCAGCATGGCCTTGGCCGCGATCAATACAAGACATCAAAGCGATAGCGCAAGAGAATGGCTTATATCAAAAACGTCAAGATAACCCCGGCGGCGGCACCGGCGGCGGCAACAATCAAGGAGGTGGCGGCAACAGTGAGCCCCTCTTTTTCCTTCATCTCTCTCTATGCCCGCACTAACCACATTGCAGATGCACCACCGCCCTCATCGTCCGCTGCGTCCTCAGGCTCCGTACCTCCACAATCCTCCTCCGGCTCCGACCAACCCTCCTCCACCGGCGACGCCACCAACAGCAACTCCGACTCCAACGCCTCCAGCTCCGGCACCGATGCGCCTCCCAACAGCGATAATGCCAACTCTACCTCTTCTGCAGCCAGCACGCAATACACGGACGCCATCGGCCCGAACGCCCAACCCGGCGGCGTTAACATGATCCTGCCCAATACCATGTCCGCTGCCACGCAATACTACAAAGTCGACCAGACCATCACGTGGATCTGGAACTACACTTCTCTTTCACGACCGCCTGATTTCATCGACGTCGTCGCGACGGTATCCGGTGCAGCATCAATGGCCGCGCCGAGCCCATTCACATTGGCGCAGAATTACAGTTTTGCACCCACGGAAACATTCACATGGGATACCGGCAAATACGTGAACGAGACGAGCGCGTTACCAGGTGGCATGTACACGCTCATGATCTACGACGCAGGCGCAAGTGGCGGCGTGAGTGCAACGGCGAGCGGTGGCTATCTGGCAGCGTACAACCAGTTCCGATTCGGGATGTACACGGGGCAGCCGAGCACGGCATTACCAGTGCCATACATGTGCTCGACATGCAACTCGGCGAATGGGCGGATGGAGAAGGAGGTGATTTGGACCGTGCTGGGGATGGCGGGGCTGACCGTGGCGAGCTTTTGTTGGTTTGCGGGCGGTTGGGGTCTGTTATGATAATGGGACGGTCAGTCGAAATGGAGGCGATTGTTGGAGACAGATGGAACGAGATGGGGAATACAAAAGAGAAGCGTCTGCATATTCACACATCTAATGAGGCATGCATGCACTGCGTGGGTTGGAAGAGTGATGGCATCAGATGGTATTGAGGCATTTGGGCTGCGACATATCGATTCCATGTACAACAGATACATATTCTAAGACGTAATGGATGATTTATGAACAGACTCTGCAGGGTTTCCCTGATCGTTTCCAGGTTATCTTTAGCAGTCACAGCACGGAGCGGGCTAGGTCTATGTGTAAGCAATTCGAAACAGTAAAGAGTTTCCTTCTTCGCTGTTGATGCTTTTGAAGTCATGCATTCATCTACTCATGCTTATTCAAACGCCGACGGCACCGTGCCATGCCATTACCCTTTCCCCCATGATGTCCATGCAGACCATACGCCGCGCTCAAACAGATACCCAAAGGAAATGCATGGTGTCTTTGATGTAACACCCTGTTGCTCTACGTCTTCACACGCTCCCAAAAGAAGCTTCTTCGGACTCAATACCAGATCGAGTCCATCTCACCCTCCTCCACTCACGTTTCTCACTTCCCTCACAGATCAATCCTCCCCTGCGCCCTCAATCCCCCCAAACCTCCTGAAGCAGGCATCCTCACCATTCCCACGAAATCATCATTCGGATTCTCGACATCAATCTCCGTCAAGCCCGCCAAAAAGAACCCCGTTACCACCACCAGATAACTCAAGATCAAAATGCTGCCCTTGAAGTAATTGCTCTTCCCCTCGCCGTACATGTAGCTCAGCAGGAACACACACAGGATCACCGTCACCATATCCCATTGCGGGAACAATAGGGTAAAGGTATGATTGATGGCATCGACGGGATCGAGGTGCATGCCGTAGATGGCACTGAACAACACCAATGCCGGAATCTGGAGGAGACAAACTTGCAGCGCATACGCCGAGCCGATCTCCATGGACAGCGCGATATTCCCGTTCATGGCGAAGGAGATGGCGTTGAGGAATTCGGTCGTATTCGGCACCAGAGCGAACAAGGTAATGCCAAGGAACTTCTGGTCAATGTCAATGTTGTCCAGCACGGCATCCACCGTATTCACGAGAATCTCAGCGATGACAGCGTACGCGACCGTGGCGGTCAGGAGGATGGTGTAGGACTTGACACGCCCCCAGTTCGGGGCGTCGTGGCCGCCTGGTGCAGGGGCCTCGGCGACGTTGACGGCGGAGGCGGCCATGTCTTGGGCGGGTGTTTGGGCGGGCGCGGGGGTCTGCGCGACGGAGGGAGGAGCGGGTTGGGACGCTGAGGATTTGGCGAGGACGGAGGCTTTGCGGGGGTTCTGCGTGGCGTCGCGAGTTGCTACGGCAGCGGCGGTGGCGGCCATTTCTGCGACGTACTGCGCGAGGCGGAGAGAGTCGGATTCGGAAAGCGACTGCATTTGGAGGGAGGGTTTGCGGGCGTTCATGTCGGGTGTCAGGCGTGCTTCAGAGGGCGCCTCGAAGTTGCGGGGTGCTTCGAAGGACTTGACGGAGCCGTCGACGGTGGGTGCAGGGCTGGGGTTGTTGTCGATGCCGGCTTGCTTCAAAGCTTGGTTCAGAATGCGCTTGTAGAGGTGAGAGTCGCGGATGTCCGCGCGGGAGAGCGCGTTGGCGGGACTATTAGGCGTTTTGGGCTGGGTCGGGGTCTGGGCGTTGAGGACGCCGTAGTCGATGCTGGCGGGCTTGTTGAAGGGCGGAAGGTTCATGAGCTTCTTTTCCTTTTCCTTGTCCTCGAGCTCGGTATTCCAGATTGTAGCCGCGTGAGTGCGGAGCGTGAACCAAAGGCCGATGATGTAAGACAGAAAGAGGAGAATGGAAGCGAACCAGCTGTAGGGACGGACCGCGTCTTGATAGAAAGGATCGCGGACAGATGGGATCTGAGCGAAAAAGCATCGACGGCAGTCTCGATCCAATGGAGAACCGAACTCGTCTCGGCACTGGTGGCAGCTCATTTCATGGGCGCCGTAGATCTGGTAGAAGAGGGTAGGACTGAAGGCGGCGATGACGGCAAACAACAGCATCGTCGAGGTGACACCGGCCGAGCGCTGATTGAAGCGCTGCGTCTTCCGTTTGATCGCACCGAAGCACATCGAGACGCCTGGGAGGAAAAGGATGCCAGCGAAGATGCTGCCGATTACGCTCCCCTCCACGAGTTTGGACTTGCCTTCCTTTAGAGCAACACAGTAGAGGAATACCTCGACGATTGTGGAGAAGAACGCATTGATTGCCGCACCAAGGCCCATGGACGATTGCGCTGAGATGGATGCAACAGCTTGTCCGATGAAATAGGCCAACGGAATGATGGAGAACAAGGCCATCAGAAACAGAAAGATGTTGTTGGTAATGGCAATTTCCAGCCCAAGCGCATTGTAGAGAACCCAGTAGTCGAATATGACAAAAGCCACCACACCCAAGAGATTGATGAGGAAGATGTTGGTGCCATCAACGGTATACTTCCAATACTTCAGACCAACGGCGCGGTAGGTACAAAGGATGATGGCGGACGGAGCAGAGCCAGATTTGCGTGTGTATGTGCTGTCATCGTTGAACTCGAGCGATAGCGGCCGCTGGCGAAGATGCTTGAATAGGTATGCAGTCACCCGACCCATTGGTATGGTGAAGACAAACAACCAGCAGATGCCCGAGACGAGCAGAAGCGGTCCTGCGAGTAAACCGTAGAAGAAGCCAAAATAGATGATGCGGCCAACGTTCCACTTGCCGCGCCCAAAGAATCGAGCCTTTCGAGCTGGATTGGAGTTGTCTGAATAACCATCAGCCTGTCCGCCGAGGAGCGAGGACGCTTCGTCGTCAGAGTCGTCTTGACTTCTGTGTCGCCCGATTAGACCGCTCACAGGCCCAAAGAACAATCGTCCGGCTTCGAGATCACCCTGCTGCCACCGTTCGTACTCGCTGATACTTCTTGCTTCACCTTCGTCTTCATGTAGGTAAGCTTCTTCTTGTATGAGACTCACGTACTTGCCAAAAGGATAGAACATGTAAGATGCGAGGCCCCATAGAAGATAGCCATAATCCTTGCAACCAGGTGCAAAACCAAAGATGAGACAGAGAAGGCCTCCAACGCCAGCAATGAGAGCAAGCCACCAGCCAAACACCAGCGTCCAAAGCCAATTGAAAAGTATCAACCACGCGTTGACTCGACCGCCAGGTGCAGAATGTATATCCCCCTCAGCTTCTTTCTCTACTGACCTACCTTTCTTGTATAATGCGGGCTTCCAGATTCTTATCCCAAAAGGGTGCGTCTCGTTGATGGCGTCTTGTCTGTCCTTCAACGTGAAGCTCTCCGCGTCGCTTAGATCGGCGTCGTCGTCCTCGTTTGGCGTGTCATCGTTGTCATCGTCATGACTGTTGTCCTCGTGCAAATCTTCCGCGGGATCACCAACGCTGGCAGCGCGGCTCTCGTACGTGTTGCGCCTGGACAGAATGCCTGGTGTGGGCTCAGCTGTTGCAGCTCTCGGAGGCGGCCCTCTGTCATCATCCTCCTCCTCCTCAGCATCTTGCGAGTGAATGAAAGGTAGTCGAGGCGGCTGGGCCGTCTGACGGCGCCGGATAGTGGATGCTGCCCGTTGTGAAGTGGCTGTATTCGATCGCGAGAGGCCTCTGCGTTGTGTTTCCTGCTCTATCTCTTGACTTGCATCATCGACAGAAAAGCCTTGACCCCTTCGAGGCAGGTTTCTTGCGGAGGGTCTTCGTGGCAGTTGTCGTTGGGGTCGTGCCCCTACTGGTGATTGCGGGTCTTGTGTGCTTGAGTTCGGACCCGCCTCTATGCACTGGTCAGCACCATAGCAATGTGAAGTTGAAGGGAAGCCAAAACCAGCCTTGAAACGCACCGGTAGGCCTGGCTGACTGGATGGAGCGCATCGTTCTGGAGGTCTCCTGCCGGACAGCTTCGGGTCGATTGCGAGATGATTGATCGTTTGCAGAAGAGTGGCGAGAGGCCATGTCAGCGGTTGCCGTAGTAGGGTCGTGAATAGGTGGTTCGTCCATCCCACGGACGTTCTCCAGACAATACCGTCTGTAGGTCGATCAAAGAACAAACACCAGAACGAACTGTGTCGACAAGCTGCTCGGATATGGTGTCACAGTGAAGTAATGGTGATATGAGGCGGTCCACTCATTCCGCAGGACAGCTGTTCTCAGACAAAGCGAGACGAAAGTACTGTATTTTCTCCCCGCAAGAGCCCCCACACGACGGAGAAGCTATGAATCACTATGCTGGCGTGTAGAACATTGGCGCCTGTCAGATGATGGCAGGTGAGGCACCTGATTGCCTGATAAGCACGCTATGGGCGTTGAAGCTTTGAAACATCTGCATGTGCCATCCGCCGGCCTCGCAACTAACTCCGATTTGAGATGTCCGAGCTTACACTGCCTGTTACAGTAATTCTGCGGCATACTAGTGCTTCAAGCGCCGCGCTTCCAGATGGCGACCTGATGGTTCAAACAATCCATTAATCATCTCGACCCTTACATTGCACAACGCGCCATTCGCATCAATTCGCAAGAGTCACCTTCCAAGGCTGCACCTCTCTCCAGCGTACAAGGCGCTCATCAACCGGATTTTCCCGTGCCTGAACCTCGAAACCCTCTGAAATCACCCGCCCACTATGGCGCTCAACACCTTCTACCGCAACAAGATCGAGGGCATGAAATTGGAGATTCTACAAGGCCAAGCGAAGTTGCGACGATTAGAAGCCCAGCGCAACGACTACAATTCACGAGTCCGATTATTACGAGAAGAGCTTGGTCTTCTACAGCAGCCTGGGTCCTATGTGGGCGAGGTTGTCAAGGTGATGAGCACGAAGAAGGTCCTCGTCAAAGTACATCCAGAGGGCAAATATGGTGCGCTTACTACACAGCTCAGTCTGATGCTGCTGATCTACTGACACGGAGTCTAGTTGTCGACGTATCGGACAATGTCGACATCTCAAAGCTCAACGTCGGCAAGCGCGTCACGCTGTTATCAGACTCCTACAAGCTCGAAAAGATGCTACCATCTTCCGTCGATCCCCTCGTATCACTTATGATGGTGGAGAAGGTTCCCGACTCGACATACGACATGATCGGTGGACTGGATCAACAGATCAAGGAGATCAAGGAAGTGATCGAACTGGGCCTGAAACATCCAGAGCTCTTTGAGTCTTTAGGCATCGCACAGCCAAAGGGCGTGCTGTTATACGGTCCTCCAGGGACTGGCAAGACACTCCTGGCAAGAGCAGTCGCACACCACACAGCCTGCAAATTTATCCGAGTTAGCGGCAGTGAGCTGGTACAAAAGTACATTGGTGAGGGAAGCCGCATGGTCCGAGAGCTCTTCATCATGGCAAGGGAACATGCACCCAGCATCATCTTCATGGACGAGATCGACAGTATTGGATCTAGCCGAGTGGAGGGAAGCAGTGGCGGTGATTCAGAAGTGCAGCGCACAATGTTGGAGCTGCTCAACCAGCTGGACGGGTTTGAGCCTACGAAGAATATCAAGGTCGTCATGGCGACGAATCGACTGGACATTCTTGACCCTGCACTACTACGACCAGGCCGAATAGATCGGAAAATTGAGTTTCCACCACCAACAACAGAAGCTCGTGCCGATATTCTGCGCATTCACAGTCGCAGCATGAACCTCACGAGAGGGATCAACCTCAAGAAGGTGGCCGAGAAGATGAACGGATGCTCTGGGGCCGAGCTGAAGGGTGTGTGCACGGAAGCTGGCATGTTTGCTCTGCGCGAACGACGGGTGCATGTCACGCAAGAGGACTTCGATCTGGCAACGGCCAAGGTGCTGAACAAGCACGACGATAAGCAGACATCGCTTTCGAAACTTTGGAAGTAGTGGACGGCTGCCAGACTTGCAACGAATACTTCCAGAGACAATTTTAGCCCTGATGGCCCGCCGCACTCTCCCTATGTCATGATCCAGAACATACCTTCCTCACTCACAGAAAACTTCAAGCAGGTGATCTGCAGTATTAATAGAATTAGTGAGTGAGCGCGATCGTCCTTCCATTTCTGCCGAGAAGTGAAACGCGGAGGCTAAATGACGAGTCACGCTGGGTCAGCCATTTAGAGATCTGACTGGGAGCGGGACCGACGAGTCAACACACCACCAGAGGGGTCGAGTTATACTCAATGACCTTCTGTAACAGCAAAGCCAGCACACGCATGGGCGAAGAAGGGATAGGAGCTGGAGGCGGCTCAGTCACTCAACGGGTGGATATTGTCGAGTCTGCTGCGCTGGGGTGTGGCTTTGTCCAGAGCTACACGAGGTCAGTTAGTGATCCGGCTACTGTCAACCCAATTATTCTGCCATCACTCAGATTTGAGAATTGCATTTATTGGTTGCCTTCTGGGTCTGTTTGAACTCCTTCAGTTGCAACTTGATAGTGTACGTTTGCGTTGGATTTGGTCACGCAATTGAGGGCCTCTTTACTTCGCCTTCCAACACCAATTCCTAATGCCCAGACGCTAAAATTTTAGCTTTTTTAGTGTATAATATTATAATCAAGTCACTAATTCTATTAGTAAGTTGGCGTTTACTTTACAATTAGTAGGCGCTATACTAAAGTGCGGAGTAAGCTAATAATCCTTGTTAATTTAAACTATCTTCTACTACTCCTATAATTATAATAAAATATAGCTCTTAACGTACAGCAAAATTTAGAAATATAGCGCGTCTTACTAGTTATAGATGTTATCGCCTAGTAGTATTAAAAATATATACTTAAGGGTAGTTGTCTATCTAAGATTACCTACTAGAAAGGCTATATACGCTTTATTAACGTTACTATAGTAGAAGAAGACTTAAAAAAGTATACTAGACTTAAAAAATATATATTTAAGAGACTAAATAAAGCTCTAGTTATATCTAGAGTAATAAGAACTATATAAATTAAGTCTTAGGTACGCCTCCTTATATTCCTTTATATCTATTAATACAATCTGTCTATTAGCCTTATAGTTAGACAGCTCTAGGTATTATTAAGAATAGTCTTAGTCGCTTTTTACTCTATTC
This sequence comes from Arthonia radiata, assembly GCA_002989075.1. NCBI lineage: Eukaryota > Fungi > Ascomycota > Arthoniomycetes > Arthoniales > Arthoniaceae > Arthonia > Arthonia radiata. Next base: position 808,265 of record PSQN01000003.1, read on the forward strand.
TATAAGAATTATATAGAATATATTAGAAATATATTAAGTTATCTAAACTAGATACGCTAATTCTAGCTAAGATTATATATAATAAGAGGTTTTCGCCCTTTTTTTCAATAAAAATATTAGTATACTAGATAGTATATAGGTATCTATAAGAGTACTAGTAGCCAAAGCTATAGCGTTTTAGAATTGCTATAGTAGATTATTATAAAATATTCTAGAAGTATATAATTTTAAGTAGAATTTATCTATATACTAGTTGTTAAAAATTAACCAACTAGCTGGTTAGCTAGAACCCTTAGAGGCCCGGAGTATCGGATAAGTCCTACCAGCTGTCTCGGCCTAAAATAGAATAAGCCTTTTATCTAAAGGGTCGGGCCTAGTAGCTCGAGTTTAGGACAAAAAGAAGCATTGCACGACCCGTTCTAAACAGCTGGCCCGTAGTCTAAGACAACACGAAATAGACTTAAAGACTAATAGTTTTAAATAAACAGAATTACTGTCTTATACAGTAAGTTATAAGTTATCTAGCCTTTATTAAAAGAATAGATATTTAGTAAGTTCTATATAGACCGCTAAACTTAGATATATAAGCTAGAATCTCTCTAGAGAATTTTAGCTAATAAAACAGATAACATAACAATAGCTTCTCCTTACTACTAAGTATTGTATCTGTACTAAGTTTAAGTATTATACTAGTCTTAAGCTAGTCTCGTCTTTCTACTCTTTATAGTAGTATTCTTCTTCTTTCCTGTACCTTTTTAACAGGTTATAAGCTTAGGTTAGTATTAATTCCTTTTAAATTTTCTTTTTAAAAAATATTTTCTCTACAACATTTATCGGTATCTTTAAACAATCTTATTACTAATCGACTCTAAATTTTTAGCTTAATTTAACTATTAGAACAGAATTTCCTTTTTTTTTTAGAAATCTCTGACTATATATTCGGCTATAAACTCCTCTTATAAGATTCTTAAACTTAAGAGCTCGACTAATTAAGATATTTAGTCGATTTAAATAGAGGCTCTTTTAACTAAAAAGGGCTACAGTAATATTATAATCTCCTTTTCCGGCTATTTAGCTAGAAATATTACCGAAGCTAGCTGCTAGAAACAGTTAACAAGGGTAGCAGTTCTTATTCGACTAACTCTAGAGGACAGTCTTCTTATTTAAACAAAAGAAATTTATAACTCTTTAGAGCTTTAAAATAGTCTAAAAAGGTTATACAAATCGAAAGGTTTTAGTTTCGAGTTTCTAATTTATAAGGAGCTCTTTAGCACTATACTTATTAAGATAAAAAACCTTAAGCTTTACTTTACTAAAATTAGACAATTAACGGACGATTTAGTAACTTAAAGACTAGTACTACCCAATAAGGTAGTAGCTGTCTACGTCCTCTACAATCTGACCTCTAAATATAAGCATACAGTAGCTATTATTAGTTAAAGCTATCGGTAAATAACTAGCGATATAAGTCTACAGAACTTATTTAGTTAACTTATAAACGAGTCTTACCGAATCCGCGGTAGTACTCCAGTAGAAAAGATATTTACTGCAATTGTAATGTATAAACGTTTCGATAGCGAATTGGGACAGAATGTTGTCTATTTAGGAAGGCTGCGATCCTAGGAGAATATCTTTCCTCTAGTAGACGCATCCCTTTCTAGTCTCCTTAATAATTAGCTTAAATACTAGTAAAGCCTATCTAGGCCCTTTTTGCTACCTAACTGCTCTCTGCCCTATATCCAGATTACATTCTAATTATTCTAAACCTACAAGGGGGGCGGCCGGTAGTCAGGCACCTTATCGACGTCGCTTAAGGGTCAACTCGATATAATTAAGTATAGCTGAGACTCTATATATACGTTAAAATAAATAATATTAAAATTAATTGATAGTCGGTGCTAGCAAGTACTATATTTAAAGAGAACGAGCAAGGAACTAAGCACGCGACGGTAGTCGCTTTATATCCGCCGCACAAGTAGAATACAGAGCGTAGCAAAACATAGCTAACGCCGAAGAAGACTAGGACCCTTATATAAGATTTAGCGACTATAATAAGTAAGAGGGCTTATAAGCCGGTAAATAGACGCTAAGTAGATCGCAAACTAAGAAGAACGATAGTCTAAACTAAAACAATAACGACAACGAAGAGGCTTACTAAGGCTCTAACCGCGAAGAATCTCTCTTTAGCGCCTTATTAAGCGTTAAGGTACGAAAGCTAAGACAAGAACTGCTAGTATAGCAGTAGCAGCATATTATTAAGAAGCTTAAGCTCGAAAAGCGAATACTCGAAGTTGAGCTCTAGTTCGCCTGCAATTCGAAGGCTAGTAGTAAGCGGCTACGGGGCGATTTAAGCCTTTAAAGCTAGATTAACGAGCTTCTTAAGAAAGAGGCGTCTAAGCTTAAAAGAGCTATAAGCTCTATAGGCACTCGATAGACTTAAACTATTGAAAAAAGATTTTAGATAGCTAACGTATTGGACTCCGACAACGTTCGTATTATTACCTAGTGCGTTTAAAGACTCTCTAGAGACCTAGTAGATAGGTAGCGAACTTACGCTAAAAAGAATAAAGAGAAGACGTCGCTCTACGTATAAACGTACTTCAAAGAATAGGTAATAGAATATATCGTTAACCTAGCTACGGCTACTACAGTTAACGCAAAAAAGTTCTTTACGTCGATGTAGAGTTTAACGCAGAAGCTTAAGGACTTTCTAAGCTTTCTATAGAATAAAGAAACTAAGTTGCTAGATAGCAAGATACCGGACCCAAATCGGGCTGTATTCTACTATACGCGCTTACCTTTATAGATTAAGGTAAAGCTAATTAAGTAAAGTTTCTTAAAGAACCTGCTTAAAGACACGAACGAGCTTCTAAAGAAAGTTTGTTAATATATAAATATTAATTGTAATGTATCGCGAGACGCCCGCAATACTAATATAAACCGAGATCGCTTCGGTAGCGGATCGGATACAAACTGTGGCGGTTATAACGCTAGAGCATTTCTATAAGGGTCGAGCCGCGGACAAGGCGGTTTATACTAAGAACGAGGTAACTTACCGGTCCGACAAAGAGACAATAGCTCTGCCGCATAGGGGCAACTAGGGTCGATATATAGTAAGACAAACATTACCTACTTTACGTACAATTAGAAAGAGCATTATACTACTAAATGTACTACGCCTCAAACCGATATTAATTCGACGCTAGTTAAGCAGAGAAACGATAGGCTCTAAGAGTAAGTCTCGCGTCTCTAAAGCTTAGAACTATCGATTAACAGCGAGGACGAATTAAAGTCTTAGTACAGCTAAGCAGGTCGCCGCAAGAGATTCTCGCGCTAGTAGATTTTAGTACAGAGATTAATCTTATTAATTATCGTATTGTGCTTAAAAGAGGATAGCAAAAATTGCATAAAGTAAAGCTCCCGCATACTAAGTTCCTTAATAAAAATAAGCTGCAGCTCTATAGCGCGTATAACGTAAATATAACTGTAAGAGATATATATAGGGAGAAACGGTATTGCTAACTCCGCCTATATTCGGCCAACTTTATAGGATACAGCCTCGTCTTAGGATACCTATAGCTTAAGTAAGTTGAGCCCTAGATTAGCTAGGCGATAAGAACAATTGCTTGGGAAAACCTTCCTGCGCCTAAAGAACGGGTAGCAGGAGCTAAATCTATTAAGATCGTCAATAAAGACGTAATTTTAGTATATTTATAAAAAGGCGAACAGTACTACTCCGCGATCTTACAGATAAAAGCGGATAAACGTTATAAATATTAAATAGCGGTCCTATTAGACGTTAGTTCGCCGCTAGACCGGACCTTAAATAGCGAGCCTAAGAAAGTAGAGAAGCGAGATAAGCTTCCTCCTTAGTACGCTAAATATAAAGATATCTTTTCTAAAGAACTATCGAATAAGCTTACACCGCTTAGTAAGTATACTTATAAGATTGAGCTTAAGGATAGCATAAAACCTCTATATAAGCTAATCTACCCTATATCGTAGGATAAGCTAAAGACGCTCTAGAAGTACCTAGATACTATAATTAAGAAAGGGTAGATACAACCCTCTACTAGTCCGGCGGGTGCCTCGGTCCTGTTTATACTTAAGGTAGACGGATCGTTGAGACTATATGTTAACTACCGCGGTTTAAACAATGTAACTATAAAGAATCGCTACGCATTGCCGCTAGTCTCTAAGATTCTTAATTGTCTGTAAGGCTGGAAGGTATTTACAAAGCTTAATCTTTGCGATGTCTATTACCGTATCCGTATCCGTAAAGGGAATAAGTAGAAGACAGCGTTTTGTACCCGATACGGGCACTATAAATACCTAATAATGCCTTTTAGACTAGTAAACGCCCCTGCTACGTTCTAGGTATATATCTATAAAGCTATAGGCAATCTTATTAATACCGTGTATATCGTTTATATAAACGATATCTTAATTTTCTTTAAAGATAAGGAAAGCTATAAAGGCTATGTTAAAGAAGTCCTGCGAAGGCTCTGTAAATAAGGTTTATTTATAAAGCTGTCTAAGTGTCAATTTTATACCACCAAGGTTTCTTTCTTAGAGTTCACCGTAGAAGTTAATAGTGTCGAAATAGACCTAGAAAGGGTACAGACTATAGCCGAATGGCTAGTTTCTACCACCGTAAAGTAGATCCTGTCCTTCCTGGGATTCGCAAACTTCTATCAGCGATTTATTTATAAATTTAGCCGCATCGTAGTGCCAATAAACGTACTAATGAAAGACGTTAAGTTTGTTTAGAGCAAAGCTCAACAAAAAGCTTTTAAAGCGCTAAAGCAAGCCTTTATAAATATACTAGTGCTAACGTACTTTAACCCGGCACTATCGATCGTTTTAATAACTAACGTATTAGACTTTATAATAGTAGGCATCTTACTTTAGCTAAGGGAAGATAGCTAATTGCTATTGCCGATAAATATTAACTTAGACTTACCTACACTAGATGTAGCGGACACCGCCCGAACTAGTACCGATAACAAGGCGGATATATACCTGTATCCGGTAGCGTTCTTTTTAAAGAAATTTGTAGACACTAAGCTAAGATATAATACCTATAATAAAGAGCTTATAGCAATATAGACTAGCTTTAAGTATTAGCGCTATTATCTTATTAATGTACAGTACTTAGTAAAGATCGTAATAGACTATAATAATCTACGGTATTTTATAACAACAAAAGTATTGTCTCGCCGATAGGTGCGCTAGATAGAAGACCTATTAGTATTTAACTTTAAAATACTATACCGTATAGATAGCAAGAACTTAGCAGACGCGCTGTTGTGCCGTCTAGATTACAAGAATTTACGTAGAGTAAAGGAAGATAACGCCAACAAAATATTGCCGAGCCTATAGTAGAAGCTTAGGAGAGGTGCTGCTTTGTTTAATACTAAGGAAGAGCCCTCTAGCCCAAAAGAAGGTGTAATTGCTGCCTTAATTATATTGCTTAAAAATTAGTTTGAATACTGTTAGCGGTTTAGCCACCGATCTAAAACTCTAAACGCGACTGTAACTTAAATCGAGGGTAGATCGGAGTTAGATACAGACCTTATATAGGACGCCTAGAAGCAAGAAACGCGTTCGTCTTTCTCTGCTAATATAGAGCCTTTTCCGGTAGCTCTCGTATTACGAGTTAAGGTAGTTGCAGCTACCGCTCTTAAAACAGCTTACAATAATACTTCTCGGGGTCTTACGACCCTAATCCTCGAAGCCTAGTAGAGGAACGCCTTTATAAAGTAGAAAGTATCGGAGTTAAAATTATTGGCTGGAACTAAAGATCAGTAGAGTAATAAAATAGCAACGGATCGCCGTTAAGCCGGTACAAGAAAGCGCTGTACGAGTCGAATCGACTTAGATACCCCGATAGAGCCCAACTCGAACTCCGAGTCTCTAAAGTACGCAGAATAGTTAGTTAACAGCTACAAGTTGTTGCGCTAAGATAGCAAAATCTAGATACTAGAATGCTCTGCGTTAAAGCTTAAAATTATAAGTAGAAATTATAATAATAAGCTTGCTGGCTACTTTAAGGTCGAGAAGACTCTTAAAATTTTAAGACGTAAATATACGTAGAAAAAGATAATAATGTATATTAAGAACTTTGTTGCTAAATACAATATATACTAACGAACAGCTATAAAGAGGTATAAGCTATACAGCGAAATAACAGCGATGCTGGTTCCAATTAGCTTCTTTAAGGACCTATCCTTAGACTTTATTGTTAAACTACCGATAGTTCTTTTAAAGAATAGAGATATTGTTAATTTAATCTTTATAGTTGTAAACCGCTTCTCTAAGTTTATAACCTATATTCTAGTTAGTAAAACTATAAATACTATAGAGCTAATAGAAGTGCTTTACAAACATTAGGCGAAAACGTTAGGATTCCTAAGAAGCCTCTTGTCTAATAAAGGATCTATATTCACTAGCTTATATTAAAGCACCTTTTGCTAGTATTTAGCTGTAAAACGAAGATTGAGTATAGCATTTTACCCTCAAACTGATAGCTAAACTAAGCGTTAGAACTAGAAGCTTAAAAACTATCTATATATCTATATCTCTTAGAATTAAGATAATTGGTATAAGTATCTAAAAGAAGCTACTTTTACGTACAATTTAAAAGTTTATTTATCGACAAAAATTTTGCTAATTGAATGTACGTTCGGTCGCGTTACAGACGTACTAGACGGCGCGCCGCCACTAAATCGGTATCGTACCGTAGTTAAGCCGAACAACCCTTCTATCGGTAAGGACACCTCCTGTTAAGAGGGAAGGTAGCTTAGACCAGAACATCCTATAACAGTTAAGTATATAGAAGAACGCCTTCTCCGCTAACAAGAAATAAAGCAGCAGCTAAAAAAAGCTTAGCGTCTATAAATAGAATAGTATAATACTAAGTATATACTAAAACACTATATAGTAAAGAACTTAGTGCTACTATTGTTAAAGAACCTTAAGACAAAGAGGTTAATAAAGAAGCTCGATAATCGAAGCTTAGGACTATTTAGAATTCTTAAGAAAGTAGGTAAATAAGCTTACTAGCTAGTACTACTAGACTTCTACTATATCTACTCTATCTTCTATATATCCTTACTGGAGCTATATCGCTATCGACCCGGTACGAAACCGCCTAGTCCGGTTAAAGTTAATAGTAGTAAAGAATAGCTCGTTAAGGCGATTTGCTTTAAGATTAAGAATAAAGACTAGTATTGAACTAAGTAGCAGGGGTAGTTAGAGGCAAATAACACAATAGAGCTGCGGACACATCTTAAAGACTCTAACGCCCTCAAAAAATTTAAGAAGCGTAAAGACGCTGAGCCGAGAGGCAAGCGTCTAAGACAAACTAGGCAATATAGATAAGAAAGGGCTACAAGCCTACGCAATTAGTCTACGATGTAACGCCGAAGAGAAGATAGATTACCTAAAGTACAGTTTTAAATATAGAATTAGTATAGTATTAAACTTTAAGACTATTTATATATAATTATAAAGCTTAAGCTATAAGAAAGCTAAAATAAGACTTATACAGGAAGAAAATATAGAACTATTCCGATAGACTAAGGAAAACTACTTATATAGACTAAAACCCTAGCTAAATAAAAGGCAGAAAACTATAAGAAGACTACTTAAACTGACGCCGAAGTTAGTACAGATCGGCGGTATAATACTACTTAACCTAGCCACAACTATCGTTAACGCGGTCTTAAATTTAATTAACTAGATCTACTATAGCTAGCTCGTAAGAAGCCTTATTTGTAGGCGGCTAAGGGCCGTACAACTCTATACTAGAATCGAAGCTCTAGCGTAGCGCCTTAATGCGCCTAAAATCGTTAGTATTGGCCTACTTAACTAACTTAGTGCCTAGACCGCGCTACTAGGCCTATAGCTAAATATAAAAGGTACGAAGTAGAGTAAGATAGTTGTCGCGGAAAGACTCTTTGTTATCTTAGACGTCCTCGCTAAAGGTTAAGAAGAAGTTAACGCGTACAAGAAGGTTGTAGGTACGTCTCTACCGAGCGAGAACCTAGCATACGTTAATATAGGGTCAATTAGTATTTAAGACGGAGAGGTATTAGACTTACTATCTTATACTTGTCTCTCAACCTCCTAATACTAGTACAGCGAGTATACTTAGCGTACTATTCCTTAAGCTACTCGCAGGTCTAGTCTTTATAATACTTAAAATCGAAGTTTGCGGAAGGACTACTATATACAGCTATGTCGCTAAATAAAGCCTTTATACAACGGTAGTATACTAAGACGTAAGCCTCTAGCTAAGGCTAGATTAACGTAGATATAGCGCAAAAAGTAGGATTCGAGGAGGTAGACTAGCAAGACTTTGTAGACGACTTAGGCTTATAAGTAGTGCCGCGGTAATAGAGAGAATAGACAATTTTATTATCGTTAGAGTCGTCTTTACGGACGTAACGCTTTTAACAAGCTAGAATACTAATATTTAGACTAAAATAAAGCAATAAGAGATAGTAGACTTATAAGGAGTCGTAGAAGTTAGAGACACGCTATCTAGTTTAAAAGAGCGTAGACTAAGAAAAGCTGTAGATAATTTAAAAATTAGTAAAGTAATCTTAGAAGCTTTTTTCTTACAAGCGTTATAAAGAAGAGCTTTAAGATTAACGGCGGCTTTAGAGTCCTTAATACTGCAAGTTAAGCGGCGAGTTGGCGCTTTAAAAGAGCTCGCTCTAGCAGCGGGTTTATTAACAGGGTTAAAACTTAATATAGTAGAGATTATAAAGGCGAATTAAAGGCAATCTGACACTAGATTAGCTACAAATTTATTACCTAAGAAGAGAAGTGAAGGCTTATTAGAGAAGAGAAGCTTATAGGCTAAGTAGAAGAGTATAATAATGTTAAAGAAAGAAAGAGAAAGTTTAAAAGAGTAAGAGCCTTATTTTATATCTATTGTTAGGTACTAATAACAAAGCTTCCGCCTACAGGTACTAATATAGAAGCAAAGAAGCCTATTTATGTAGGTTGCTACTATCTATAGAGGCAATTGATTAGTAAAAGTATATATAAGAGTATATAAAAGAACGTAAAATTAGGTAAAAATAATATATAACCTTACTACCGAGCTTATAACTTAGGCTTAAAAGCTTTAAATTAAAAGTAAAGCTTAGTACTATAACTTAGTACTGTAGAAAACTAGCACTAAATAACGTATAGAATAACAGTAAGCAATATTACTCTTTTTCCGACTGAACGTAGATATAAGCCAGCAGGTTTTTAACGAGGTTGTTGCTCTACGTAAGACAATAAATAGAAGGTACGATAGAGATAGCGGATTGTACTTAGATCGAGAGCGATCCTCCTTAAGGGGGAAGGTAGTTATAATGTATAAACGTTCCGATAGTAAATTAAGACGGAATGTTGTCTATTTAGAAAGGCTACAATCCTGAAAGGATATCTTCCCTCTAGTAGACGTATCCCTTTCTAGTCTCCTTAATAATTAGCTTGAACACTAGTAGAGCCTATTTAGGCCCTTTTTGCTACCTAACTGCTCCCTGCTCTATACCCAGATCACAGCAATAGACAATAAATCGACGCAAAGGACCGAAGAAAAATTAAAATCTTTAAGTAAAAACTAAAAAAAATGCCCCTTTTACAACAAAAAGAGGCATAAACCGGCAACTTATTAGAAAAAATACCTAAATCTCTAGCTAAATTCTAACAAAAGCTCCAAAAATACCGATTTTTTAATGTTTTCTCTATATAGTTCTAACTTATAAGAAGAACAATACTTTACAGCATTACTAAACAGAGTCAATTACTCTACTAATTCTTAGATTCTCGATATAAGCTTAATAAGCTATATTTACTCGAATATTAATCTTCTAACGGATATCCGGCTAACTAACTAAATTATTTATTAAAGAGAAGGAAAGTTAATCTAAGCCTTTTAGACAGATAAAGTAAAACTGTTCTTTAAGAACAAAATAATTGTTCTAAACAAAGTTTTATTTGTTAAGAAATTTAAAATTAACCTTCTAAGCTTTAATAAGCTTAGAAAGAGGAAAGATAAGGTAACTCTTAGCTAAAACAAGCTAAAAGTTAATTAAGCTAGACAACTAACTACTGAAAAACGGTATATTAACGGCCTAATAGTAATAGAAGCTTAGACTATTAATATAGTCTAATCTCTTTATACTATTTCTTCGAAAACTAACCTTTAGTATCAATAAATAGAATATATAGGCAAAAACGCCTTAAAATAGCTTAAAAAGGTTGCCCTAGGAATAAATTATTTAGACAAATTAGAAGATAATTACTAAATTTGCTTTAAAGCAAAGGCAACAGCTAAAGTTAGCTAAAAAACTCTAGATAAATTAGCTAATTATTTAGAAAAAGTCTACTTAAATATTTATAAGCTAATTATACCGCAAATCTCTTCTAAAGGTCGATTATTTACTAGCTTTATAGACAATAAAACCCGGTATACAACTACTAAGGTACTATAGTCTAAAGATTAGGTTTTTAACGCACTATTTATCTATATTACTCGAAAAGAAACGTAGTTCGAGCATCCTTTTAAAAGACTATATCTAAACAACGCAAAAGAGTATCGGAAAGGCTAGGTAAAATAGCTTTTAGAACAAAAGAGAGCTATTCTAACGATATTTGTACTATATACTCTCTAGCAAAATAAACGAGCCGAACGCTTTAACCGAACAATTGTTAGTAAAGTTTAAGCAATACTTTATACCGCCGGGCTACCCTAGATATATTAGGGTAAAGTATTAAAAGCAGCTATCTAAATTTATAACAGAATCTCTTATACTAAATTACTGGGATTTATTACCCCGTATAAAGCAAAATACGGCAAAAAACTAGATGTTAGTACTATTAAAATCTAGAGCTCAGTTACTTATCTTAAAGAATCTAAACTAAAAAAACTAGACGCTAGAGTAACTATCTATATTCTAATAGACTACAAATCGAACTAATATAAGCTCTTAGATTCTAATAGCCAGAAGGTTTACTAAGGAAGAGACGTCTACGTTCAAAAAGAAAAATTTATTTAGAACCTATAGGAATCTATAGTTAATCGATTAACTAAGAGTATTTCTAAAGAGTTTAAAGAACAACTAAAAGTTAAGTTTAAAAATAAGCTATATTTAACCGCTAAATCTTAAGATAATAGAGAGATATCTCCCAATAAAGAAGAGAGTTCTCTATATAAGAAACAGTATACCCTCTTTATATCTTAACAACTAGCGGACGAATCTAAATAAGAACTATACTAAACTAGAGCTCTAAACAAGTCTAACCTTTCTATCGAGTTAGATTATAGAAGTACTAAAGACCCTGACCGAGTAGACACCGATTGCGCCTAAGAAATAGATTTTATATACGAAAACGTCGATAAAAATTAGTTTAACGAGTTTTACAATAATCTAGAACAATACGCCAAGCAGGCCTTAGTCGCAGTTACTAAAGAGCTTAATAACTTAAAACAAATAAGAGTATCTAAGAATTGGTCTTCTTAGCTAGATACAATATAGTTAGAGCTCAAAGAGCTAGCTAACTAAGAAACTTAGATATTAATCGAGCTGCTGCTAGGTAAAAAGGCGCTAAAAGGGCGCTAAGTACTAAAGATTAAGTACCTTCCGGAGGGCGAGTCGATTTTTAATGCCCGCTAGATAGCTAAGGGCTGCTAGTAAAAAGCCGGCCTTAATTTTATAGAGACCTTTATAAATATAGTAAATTTAATTATCTACCGGCTTATACTAGCCTTAGTAGTAGAGAAAGACTAAGAAATAAAGCAATAGAACGTAAAATTAGCTTATCTTAATATAAAGTTAGACGAAATTGTCTATATTGAGTAACTAACTGGCCTATCTAACGGAACTAATAAAGTTTATTGAATAAAGAAGGCCCTTTACGGTTTAAAACAGGCCGGCCGATAGTAAGAAGCCTATCTTTAAGAATTACTAAGGAGAATAGGTTTTAAACCTCTAGTATCCGATTAGTCGGTTTATACTTAAAGAACTAGAAAACAGACAATTTTAATCGCCTATATAGACGATATATTAGCTGTATCCGATTCTACCGAAACAATCTCTAAAATCTACTAGAAACTAAACAAGACTCTTACGGTTAAGAACTTAGAAGACGTTAGTAAGTTTCTAGAAATTAAAATTACTCGAGATCGCCCGGCAAAAATAATTTGTCTAGACCAGTCAACTTATTTAGCTAAAATTTTAACTAAATACTCGAAGAAAAACGGCCGAATGCCCGAAAAAATACCGCAACCCATCGACTTAAAATTAACATCAAATTCTAACTAAGCTAGTAGTGCCAATATTTCTAATTATTAGCAACAAATTAGGTCGATTTTGTATCTAATAACAAAGACAAGACCCGATATTATCTTTACAACTAGCCTACTAGCCCGATACATATTAAATTCTAGCGAGAAGCACTAAAGAGTTTTAAGTAGCCTTTAGGCTTACTTAGATAAAACTTCTAACCTTAGCCTTTACTATAAATCTCCCTTAATAGACAGTATAACCGGCTATTATAACGCAGATTGGGGGGGAAAACCTCGGTACTAAGAGATCGACTACCGGCTATATCTTTTTACTTAGAAACGGAGCCCTTAGCTAAAATTCGAAGCTACAAAAAACGGTCGTCTTAAGCTCTTATAAGGCCGAATATATAGCTCTTAAAGAAGCTATAAAGAAACAGTTATTTATCCGATTAATTGTTACTAAACTGTCCGGAATTTTCGAAGAAAATTCGATTACTACCGTGTTAGCGGGTACTTTTAAAAAGTCTGCAGATAAAAAGACTCGGCGGGCTCCAACGCACCAGGCAAGCATATATTTGTCCGGGTAAGCCTGTTAAATTAGACCGGAGACTCTAGTTTTACCGGTAAAACTGTTACTTACCGACAGCAATTCGGCAAAAGAACTTACAAAAAACCCTACCTTCCGAGCTAAATCTAAGCATATTAATATACAGTATTACTATATTAGAGAAAACGTTTAGGCAGGCTAAATAGAGCTTAAATACGTTTCTACAAAGGAACAATTAGCAGACAGTTTAACAAAACCGATCGACTTGGCTAAAATACTAACGTTTAGAACTTAAATTAGCTTACAATTTGGCTAAAATAACTAGTCGATTAAGAGAGTGTATTAAAAATTAACCAACTAGCTGGTTAGCCGGAACCCTTAGAGGTCTAGAGTATTAGATAAGTTTTACTAGCTATTTCGGTCTAGAATAGAATAAGCCTTTTATTTAAAGAGTTGGGCCTAGTAGCTCGAGTTTAGGACAAAAAGAAGCATTGTACGACCCGTTTTAAATAGCTAATCTATAGTCTAAGACAATATAAAATAGACTTAAAGACTAATAGTTTTAGATAGACAGAATTACTGTCTTATATAGTAAGTTACGGGTTATTTAGCTTTTATTAAAAGAACAGACATTTAGTAAGTTCTATACGGGCCGCTAAACTTAAATATATAAGCTAGAATTTCTTTAGAGAATTCTAGCTAACAAGACAGATAATATAATAACAGCTTCTCCTTGCTACTAAGTATTGTATCTGTACCAAGCTTAAGTATTGTACCTGTACCAAGCTTAAGTATTGTACCTGTACCAAGCTTAAGTATTGTACTAGTCTCAAGCTAGTCTCGTCTTTCTACTCTTTGTAGTAGTATTCTTCTTCTTTCCTGCATCTTTTTAACACTAGTAGACTAGAAAGACTCTATATATAATATATATATTCTATAGTATGCTATAGTTATTAATAAGAGCTTTAGAATCCCTAAGGGTAGATACTATCTTACTAATACTAGCTATTACTACTTAAAATTTATATTAATACTATATTATAGTATATAGTATTTGTTTAAAAGATGCAGGAAAGAAGAAGAATACTAATATAAAGAGTAGAAAGACGAGACTAGCTTAGAACTAATACAATACTTAGGCTTAATATAAGTACAATACTTAGTAACAAAGAGAAGCTATTATTATATTGTCTGTCTTATTAGCTAAAATTCTCTAAAGAGATCTTAACTTATATATCTAAGTTTAGCGGTCTATATAGAACTTACTAGATATCTATTCTTTTTAATAAAAGCTAGATAACCTATAACTTACTGTATAAGATAATAATTCTGTCTATCTAAAACTATTAGTCTCTAAGTTTATTCTATATTGTCTTAAATTATAGGCTAGCTGTCTAAAACAGGTCGTATAATGTTTCTTTTTGTCTTAAACTTAGGCTACTAGGCCCGACTCTTTAGATAAGAGGCTTATTCTATTCTAAGCTAAGACAGTTAGTAGAATCTATTCGATACTCTAGACCTCTAGGGGCTCTAACTAACTAGCTAGTTAGTTAATTTCTAATATACTTTCTTAATCGACTAGTTGTTTTAGCCAAATTATAAGCTAATTTAAGTTTTAAACATTAGTATTTTAGCTAAGTCGATCGGGTTTGTTAAACTGTCTGCTAATTGTTTCTTTATAGAAACGTATTTAAGCTCTGTTTGGCCTGTCTAAACGTTTTTTCTAATATAGTAATACTGTATATCAATATGCTTAAATTTAGCTTAGAAGATGGAATTTTTTATAAGTTCTTTTGTCGAATTGCTGTCGGTAAGTAACAGTTTTACCGGTAAAACTAGGGTCTCTAGTCTAATTTAACCGGCTTACTTAGATAAATTTATGCTTGTCTAGTACGTTAGAGTCCGTCGAGTTTGTTTATCCGCAGACTTTTTAAAAGTACCAGCTAAATCGGTAGTAATCAAATTTTCTTTAAAAATTTTAGATAGTTTAGTAGCAATTGATCGGATAAATAACTATACTTTTATAGCTTCTTTAAGGACTATATATTTAGCCTTATAAGAGCTTAAGGCGACTATTTTTTGTAGCTTTAAATTCTAGCTAAGGGCTCTGTTTCTAAGTAGAAAGATATAGCCGGTAGTCGATCTCCTAGTACTAAGGTTCCTCCTCTAATTTATGTTACAATAGTAGGTTATACCGTCTATTAAGGAAGATTTATAGTAAAGACTAAGGTTAGAAATTTTATCTAAGTAAGTTTAAAGGCTACTTAGAACTCTTTAGTACTTCTTACTAAGATTCGATATATACTAGGCTATTAGGCTAGTTATAAAGGCAATATCGGGTCTTATCTTTACTATTAGATACAAAATTAATCTAATTTGTTGCTAATAATTAGAAATATTGGTACTACTAGCTTAGTTAAGATTTGATGTCAATTTTAAGTTGACGGGTTGCAGTATTTTTTGAAGCATTCGGCCGTTTTTTCTCGAATATTTAGTTAAATTTTTAGCTAAATAAGTTAACTGGTCTAGGCGAATTGTTTTTGCTAGGCGATCTTAAGTAATTTTAATTTCTAGAAACTTACTAACGTCTTTTAAGCCCTTAATTGTAAGAGTCTTGTTTAGTTTCTAGTAAATTTTAAAGATTATTTCAGTAGAATCGGATACAGCTAATATATTGTCTACGTAGACAATTAGAATTACCTGCTTTTTAGTTCTTTAAATATAAACTAATTAATTGGATACTAGGGGTTTAAAACTTGTTCTCCTTAGTAATTTTTAAAGATAGGTTTTCTACTATCGGCCGACCTATTTTAGACCGTAAAGGGCCTTCTTTATTTTAATAAACTTTATTAGTTCTGTTAGATAGGCTAGTTAGTTGCTCAATATAGACAATCTTATTTAACTTTGTGTTAAAATAAGCTAATTTTACGTTCTATTGCTTTATTTTTTAGTCTTTTTCTGCTACTAAGGCTAATATAAGTTGGTAAGTAATCAAACTTACTATATTTTTAAAGGTTTCTATAAAATTAAGGCTAAGTCTTTGCTAACAGCCCTTAGCTACTTAGTAGGCTTTAAAAATCGGCTTACTAATTAGAAGATACTTAATCTTTAATACTTAGTGCCCTTTTAGCGTCTTTCTACTTAGTAGTAGCTTAGTTAATATTTAATTTTTTTAGTTAGCTAGCTCTTTAAGTTTCAACTATATTGCGTCTAGCTAAGAAAGCTAATTCTTAAATACCCTTATTTCTTTTAAATTAGTAGACTCTTTAGTAACTGCAATTAAGACCTGTTCGGCGTATTATTCTAGATTATTATAAAACTCGTTAAACTAATTTTTGTCGACGTTTTTGTATATAAAATCTACTTTCTAGGCGCAATTAATATCTATCTAGCTAGAGTCTTTAGTACTTCTATAATTTAACTCGATAAGAAGATTAGACTCGTTTAGAGCTCTAGTTTAGTACAGTTTTTGTTTAAATTCGTTTGCTAGTTGTTAAAATATAGAGGAGGTATACTGTTTTTTGTACAAGAGACTTCCTTCTTTATTAAAAGGTACCTTCTTATTAATCTAAGATTCAGCGGTTAAATTTAGCTTATTTTTAAATCTAACTTTTAGTTATTTTTTAAGCTCTTTAGAAATACTTTTAGTTAATCGATTAACCGTAGATCTCTATAAGTCTTAAATAAACTTTTCTTTTTAAACGTAGACGTCTCTTCTCTAGTAAATTTTCTAATTATTAGAGTCTAAGAGCTTATATTAATTTAATCTGTAGCCTATTAAAATATAGATAGTTGCTCTAGCGTTTAGTTTCTTTAGTTTAAGTTTTTTAAGGTAAGTAACTAAGTTCTAAATTTTAATAGTACTGACATTTAGTTTTTTACTGTATTTTACTTTATACAGAGTAATAAATTCTAGTAATCTAGTATAAGAAGTTCTATTATAAATATAGATAGCTATTTTTAGCGCTTTATCTTAATATATCTAAGGTAGCTCGGCGGTATAAAGTATTGCTTAAACTTTACTAACAATTATTCGGTTAAAGCGTTTAGCTTGTCTATTTTACTAAGAGATATATAGTATGATTATTATTAAGATAGCTTCTTTTTATTTTAGAAGCTATTTTACTTAATCTTTCTGATATTCTTTTGCGTTGTTTAAGTATAATCTTTTAAAAGAATGCTTAAATTACGTTTCTTTTTAATAATATAAGTAAATAGTACGTTAAAAACCTAGTTTTTAGACTATAGTACCTTAGTAGTCGTATACCAGGCTTTATTGTTTATAAAGCTAGTAAATAATTAATCTTTAGAAGAAATCTACAGTATAATTAGCTTATAAATATTTAAGTAGACTTTTTTTAAATAATTAGCTAATTTATCTAAAGTTTTTTAACTAACTTTAGCTATTGTCTTTACTTTAAAGTAAATTTAGCAATTATCTTTCGATTTATACGAATAATCTGTTCTTAGAGCAACCTTTTTAAGCTATTTTAAGGCGTTTTTGCCTATATATTCTATTTGTTAATACTAAAGATTAGTTTTTAAAGAAATAGTATAGAACGATCGAACTATATTAATAGTCTGAGCTTTTATTACTATTAGACTGTTAATATACTGCTTCTTAGTAGTTAGTTGTTTAGCTTAATTAACTTTTGGCTTATTTTAGCTAAGAGTTACCTTATCTCTTCTCTTTTTAAGCTTATTAAAGCTTAGAAGGTTAATTTTAAATTCTTTAACAAATAAAACTTTGTTTGGAACAACTATTTTATCCTTAAAGAATAGTTTTGCTTTACCTATTTATAAGGCTTAAATTAACTTTCCCCCTTCTTAATAAATAATTTAGTTAGTTAGCCGGATATCTATTAAAAGATTAATATTTAAGTAAATATAGCTTATTAAGCTTATATTGAGAATTTAAGAATTAGTAAAGTAATTGACTCTATTTAGTAATACTATAAAGTATTGTTCTTCTTATAGATTAAAACTATATACAGAAAATATTAAAAAATCGGTGTTTTTGGAGCTTTTGTTAGAATTTAGCCGAAAGTTTAGATATATTTTCGAATAAGTTTCCGGTTTATGCCCCTTTTTGTTACAAAAGGGGCATTTTTCTTAGTTTTTACTTAAAGATTTTAATTTTTTTCCGGTCCTTTACGTTGATTTATTGTCTATTGCAGTAAAAACTTTTTTTGCTAAGGTACTACTATAAATTCGACGAGACTTGTTTGTAAGTTAACTAAATAAGTTCTATAAACTTCTATCGCTAGCCGTTTACCGGTAGCTTTAGCTAATAATAGCTACCGTATATTTATATTCGAGGATCAAATTATAGAAGACGTAGGTAGCTACTACCTTGTTGAGTAGTACTAGTCCTTAGATTAATAAATTGTCTGTTAATTGCCTAATTGTTACGGTCTTACTATATTCAGCTAGTGTAAGATTAAGCGCAGCTAGCCTTATTAGAGCATTATACAGTATATCTAATAACTCCGATATAGCAACATCGGCGGTATCGCTATATCGCAATAGAATTCCGATAATACGACAGAGAAGCTATTACAACCGTTAAACATAGGAAAACCTATCTATATACTCTAAACTATATAATTAAACTAATAGCTAACCTTAAAATAAACTTTAGTCTGTTAACTTAATATTTAAATATAAGTTTCTTAACTATATTTAAGTAATATACTTTACCTTCTGTTTACTTTAATTAAGCCTCTATTACCCTCTATAATCTATTTTACCTCTCCTATCTTTTAGTCTTTAGTATACAAGACACCCTTACTCAGGTTAACAAGTATACAAGGTAAGTAAGCCTTAGTTTAGTTTTTATAGCGATTAGCGTTACACTTTAACAGACTTGCTATAAAAGTAGAGAAAGTAGATTAATTATATCTACTACTTTAATACCCAATAGCCGCAACGCTACAGATAGGTTAGCTAATATAATAGCTAATACAAGTAAGATATCGAATATTAATACTAAGATAGAAAAGAGCTTCTTAAATAAATGTTCTAAATTTACTTTATTTTTAATACGCCTAGCTATATACTTTAAAACTTATAAAGACTAGTTTCTAAACGATACTACTATAGTTCTATTCGCTACTTCTTATATAAACAGAGACGCCTACAAGTAAGTTAAGTACTACCTTAATAACTTCTTATTTATCTTAATAAAGAGTAGACGCAAGGATACTAATAAATTCTTTATTAGCTTTGTTTTCTTCTAAAGAAAGCTTAGAGAGATCTTTAGTTAGACTAACGCTAGACGCGTCGCTACCAAAAAGCTTCGGAATCTAAAATAAATAGGACTAGTAAGCAGGTATACTGCTAAATTTATACAGTATGCTAATTAAATAGAATAGAATAAGAAACCCCTTATTAAGACCTTTTACGAAAGACTTAAGAAGTATATTAAGGAATGTTAAAAGGTGCAGGGAAGAAGAAGGATACTACTACAAAGAGTAGGAAGACGAGACCAGCTTGAGACTGGTGCAATACTTAGACTTAATACAGGTACAATACTTAGTAGCAAGGAGAAGCTGTTGTTATATTGTCTGTCTTGTTAGCTAAAATCCTCTAGAGAGATCCTAGCTTATATATCTAAGTTTAGCGGTTTGTATAGAACTTACTAGATATCTGTTCTTTTGATAAAGGCCAGATAACCTATAACTTACCGCATAAGACGGTAATTCCGTCTATCTAAAACTATTAGTCTTAGTCTATCCTATGTTGTCTTAGACTACGGGCCAGCTGTCTAGGACGGGTCGTGCAATGCTCCTTTTTGTCCTAGGCCCGGGCCACTAGGCCCGATTCTTTAGGTAAAAGGCTTGTTCTATTTTAGACCAGGACAGCTGGTAGGACCTGTCCAATACTCTGGGCCCCTGAGGGTTCCGGCTAACCAGCTAGTTGGTTAATTTCTAACACACCTTCTTAATCGACTAGTTGTTTTAGCCGGATTGTAAGCTAATTTAAGTTCTAAACGTCAGTATTTTAGCTAAGTCGATCGGTTTTGTTAAACCGTCTGCTAATTGTTCCTTTGTAGAAACGTATTTAAGCTCTGTTTGGCCTGCCTAAACGTTTTCTCTAACATAGTGATACTGTATATCAATATACTTAGATTTAGCTCGGAAGGTAGGGTTTTTTGTAAGTTCTTTTGCTAAATTGCTGTCGGTAAGTAACAGTTTTACCGGCAAAACCGGGGTCTCCGGTCTAATTTAACCGGCTTGCCCGGGCAAATATATGCTTGCCTGGTGCGTTAGAGCCCGCCGAGTCTTTTTATCCGCA
Organism: Arthonia radiata; assembly: GCA_002989075.1. Taxonomy (NCBI): domain Eukaryota; kingdom Fungi; phylum Ascomycota; class Arthoniomycetes; order Arthoniales; family Arthoniaceae; genus Arthonia; species Arthonia radiata. Next base: position 828,400 of record PSQN01000003.1, read on the forward strand.
GACTTTTTAAAAGTACCCGCTAAAACGGTAGTAATCGAATTTTCTTTAAAAATTCCGGACAGTTCGGTAGCAATTGATCGGATAAATAACTGTTCCTTTATAGCTTCTTTAAGGGCTATATATTCGGCCTTACAAGAGCTTAAGGCGATTGTTTTTTGTAGCTTCAAATTCTAGCTAAGAGCTTCGTTCCTGAGTAGAAAGATATAGCCGGTAGTCGATCTCCTGGTGCCGAGGTCCTCCCCCCAATCTGCGTTACAATAGCCGGTTATACCGTCTATTGAGGGAGATTTGTAGTAAAGGCTAAGGTTAGAAGTTTTATCTAAGTAAGCCTAAAGGCTACTTAAAACTCTCTAGTGCTCCTCGCTAGGATTCGATATGTACCGGGCTAGTAGGCTAGTTGTAAAGGCAATATCGGGTCTTGTCTTTGTTATTAGATACAAAATCGACCCAATTTGTTGCTAATAATTAGAAATATCGGCACTGCTAGCTTAGTTAGGATTCGGTGTCAATTTTGAGCCGACGGGTTGCAGTATTTTCCTGGGTATTCGGCCGTTTTTCTTCGAGTATTTAGTTAAAATTTTAGCTAAATAAGTCGACTAGTCTAGACAAATCGTTTTTGCCGGACGATCTTGGGTAATTTTAATTCCTAGGAACTTACTAACGTCTCCTAAGTCCTTAACCGTAAGAGTTTTGTTTAGTTCCTGGTAAATTCCGGAGATTGTTTCGGTAGAATTAGATACCGCTAATATATCGTCTACGTAGACAATTAAAATTGCCTGTATTTCCGTTCTTCGGATATAAACCGACTAATCGGATACTAAGGGTTTAAAACCTATTTCCCTTAGTAATTCTCGAAGGTAGACTTTCTACTGTTGACCGGCCTGTTTTAGACCGTAAAGGGCCTTCTTTATTTAACAAACTTTATTAGTTCCGTTAGATAGGCTAGTTGGTTGCTCGATATAGACAACCTCGTCTAACTTTGCGTTAGGATAAGCTAATTTTACGTCCTATTGCTTTATTTCCTAGTCTTTCTCTGCTGCTAAGGCTAGTATAAGCCAGTAAGTAATTAAATTTACTATATTCGTAAAGGTCTCTTTAAAACCGAGGCCGGGTCTTTGCTGGCAGCTCTTAGCTACCCAGCGGGCTTTAAAAATCGGCTCGCCCTCCGGGGAGTACTTAATCTTCGGTATCCAGCGCCCTTTTAGCGCCTTTCTACCCGGCGGCAGCTCGGTTAATATCTAGGTTTCTTAGTTAGCTAGCTCTTTAAGCTCCGACTACATTGCGTCTAGCCAAGAAGGCCAATCCTTAGATGCCCTTCTTTCTTTTAAATTAGTAGGCTCTTTAGTAACTGCGACTAAGGCCTATTCGGCGTATTATTCTAGATTATTGTAGAACTCGTTAAACCAAATTTTATCAGCGTTTTCGTATATAAAATCTATTTCCTGAGCGCAATCGGTATCTGTCCGGCCGGGGTCTTCGGTACTTCTATAATCTAACTCGGTAGAAAGGTTAGACTCGTTTAGAGCTCTAGATTAGTATAGTTCTTGTTTAGATTCGTCCGCTAGTTGTTAAGATATAGAGAAGGTATATTGTCCTTTGTATAAAGAACTCCCTTCTTCATTGGGAGGTACCTCCCTATTATTCTAGGATCCAGCGGTTAGATTTAGCTTATTTTTGAACTTAACTTCTAGTTGTTCTTCAGGCTCTTTAGAAATACTCTTGGTTAATCGATTAACCGTAGATTCCCGTAGGTCTCAAACAAATTTTCCTTTCTAGACGTAGACGTCTCTCCCCCAGTAAACCTTCCGGTTATTGGGGTCTAAGAGCTTATATTGGTTCGATCTGTAGTCTATTAGGATATAGACAGTTGCTCTGGCGTCTAGCTTTTTTGGTTTGGGTTCTTTAAGATAAGTGACTGAGCCCCAGATTTTGATAGTACTGACATTCGGTTTTTTGCCGTATTTTGCTTTGTACGGGGTAATAAACCCCGACAATCCGGTATAAGGGGTCCTGTTGTAAATATAGATAGCTGCTTTTAGCGCTTTACCCCAATATATCTAGGGTAGCCCGGCGGTATAAAGTATTGCTCGAACTTTACTAATAATTGTTCGGTTAAAGCGTTCGGCTCGTCCGTTTTACTGAGGGGTATACGGTACGGATGTCGTTAGAATAGCTCCTTTTTGTTCTAGAAGCTGTTTTACCCGGCCTTCTCGGTATTATTTTGCGTTGTTTAAGTATAGTCTTTTAAAAGGATGCTCGGACTGCGTTTCTTTCCGAGTAATATAGTTAGATAGTGCGTCGAAAACCTAATCTTTAGACTATAGTACCTCGGTAGTCGTATACCGGGTTTTATTGTCTATAAAGCTAGTAAATAATCGACCTTTAGAAGGGGTTTGCGGTACAATTGGCCCGCAGATATCTAAGTAGACTTTTTCCAAATAATTAGCCGATTCGTCTAGAGTTTCTCAGCTAACTTTAGCCGTTGCCTTTGCTTCGAAGCAAATTTAGCAATTATCTTCTAATTTGTCCGAATAATCTGTTCCTAGGGCAACTTTTTTAAGCTGTCTTAAGGCGTTTTCGCCTATATGTCCTATCCGTTGATGCTAAAGGTCAGTTTTCGAAGAAATAGTGTAGAGAGATCGGACTGTATTAATAGTCTGAGCTTCTATCACTATTAGGCCGTCAACATACCGCCCCTCAGTAGTTAGTTGTCCGGTTCAATCAACTTTTGGCTTATTTTGGCTAAAAGTTACCTTACCTCCCCTCTTTCTAAGCTTATCGAAGCTTAGGAGGTTAATTCCGAATTCCTTAACAAACAAAACTTCGTCTAGAACAATTGTTTTGTTCTTAAAGAACAGTTTTGCTTTGCCTGTCTGTAAGGCTCGGATTAACTTCCCTCCACCCCAACGAATAATCCGGTCAGTTGGCCGAATATCCGTTAGAAGATCAATATTCGAGCAAATATAGCTTATTGAGCCTGTATCGAGGATCCAAGAATTAGTAGAGTGATTGACTCTGTCTAGTAATGCTGTAAAGCATTGTTCTTCTTGTAGGTTAGAACTGTGTACAGAAAACATTGAAAAATTGGTGTTTTTGAAGCTTTTGTTGGAATTTAGCCGGAGGTTTGGGTATTTTTTCCAACAAGTTGCCGGTTTATGCCCCTTTATGTTGCAAAAGGGGCATTTTTCTTAGTTTTTACTTAGAGGTTTTAATTGTTCTCCGGTCCTTTACGTCGATTTATTGTCTATTGCAGTAAAAACCTTTTCTGCTAGGGTACTACCGCGGATTCGGCGAGACTCGTCTATAAGTTGACTAAATAAGTCCTATAGACTTATATCGCTAGTCGTTTGTCGGTAGCTTTGGCTAATAATAGCTACGGTGTGCTCGTATTCGGGGGTCAGATTGTGAAGGACGTAGGCAGCTACCACCTTGTTGGGTAGTGCTAGTCCTCAGGTTGCCAAATCGTCCGTTAATTGTCTAATTTTAGCAAGGTAAAGCTCAAGGTTTTTTACCTTACTAAGTGTAGTGCTAAAGAGCTCCTTGCAAATTAGAAACTCGAAACTAAAACCTTTCGATTCGTATAACCTTTTTAGGCTATCTCAAAGCTCTAGAGAGTTATAAATCCTCTTTGTTTAAATAAGGGGACCGTTCCTTAGAGTTAGTCGAATAAGGGCTGCTGCCCTTGTCGACCGTTCCTAACGGCTAGCTTTGGTAATATCTCCAGCTAAATAGCCGGAAAAGGGGATTATAACATTACCGTAGCCCTTTTTAGTTAAAAGGGCCTCCATTCGAATCGACCAAATGTCTCAATTAGTCGAGCCCCTGAGTTTAGGAATCTTATGAGAGGAGTCCATAGCCGAATATATAGTTGGAGATTTCCGAAAAAAAAGGAAATTCTGTTCTAATAGTTAAATTGAGCTAAAAATTTAGAGTCGATTGGTAATAGAATCGTTTAGAGGTGCCGATAGGTGTCGTAGGGGAAATATTTTCTAAAAAGGAAATTTGAAAGGAATTGGTGCTAACCCGGGCTCATAACCTGTTTAAAAGGGTACAGGGAAGAAGAAGAATACTACTATAAAGAGTAGAAAGACGAGATTAGCTTGAGACTGGTACAATACTTAGGCTTAATATAGATACAATACTTAGTAGCAAGGAGAAGCTGTTGTTATATTGTCTGTCTTGTTAGCTAGAATCCTCTAGAGGGATCCTAGCTTATATATCTAAGTCTAGCGGCCTGTATAGGACTTACTAGATATCTGTTCTTTTAATAGGGGCCAGATAACCCGTAACTTACTGTATAAAACAGTAATTCCGTCTATCTAAAACTATTAGTCTTAGTCTATCCTATGTTGTCTTAAACTACAGGCTAGCTGTCTAGAACAGGTCGTACAATGCTCCTTTTTGTCCTAGGCCCGGGCTACTAGGCCCGATCCTTTAGGTAAAAGGCTTGTTCTATTCTAGACCGGGACAGCTGATAGGACCTGTTCAATACTCCGGGCCCCTGAGGGTTCCGGCTAACCAGCTAGTTGGTTAATTTCCAACAAGGAAATAATCTATATTTATAGAGAAAAGTTTAATAATCTCGATAGCTTTATACAACGAGTAAAGGAAATCGATGACAGTAACTTTAAAAGATAAATAAAGAAGAAGAGTAACCTTACTAATAGATTCTATAGAGCAAAGAATTAAGCAAACTTACGACAAGACCGAGGCGATCTAATAAAGTTAAATTTTATAAAGCCTCGAGAGAAACTAAACAACTAGAAAAGAAAGCATAGAATAAAGAATAAGCTATACTTATATTGTAGAAAACTAGGACATTAAGTTAAGAAGTACTGTTCTAAGAAATAACAGTTTAACAGTATAGAATAAAGTAGATACAATAATCGATCTTAGAAGCCCCGCTCTCTGCGACAATAGTTTAATATAACTACTTAAGAGTTATAGAAAGAGACTAAAAAACGATAAATAAAACAGAGACAATAGAATTTACAGGACTGAAACAATATTAACCGTACTATTCTGAGGTAGTAGGTATAGAATACCGTTATACTATATAAGACACTATTCTAGACCGCGTACTATAATAACGATTGTACAATCTATAAATCCGACAAATTGGGATTAGAATAGTAGCTAAAGAAACCGACATCTTTAAAACAAGGTTCGATATAAGAACTAGGCCTTACTCAAGGACAATCTAGGTTATCTTATCTAAAAACTTAAGGAAAATCTAAGAAAGAATAAACTATAGAAGCTAAGCAAGATAGCAGCTACGATACGTTATAGATAAGATAACGACTTAAAGACAAAAATATAAATTCTAATAGTATAGAATTCTCTCTTAAGAACGATACTAACTAGAAAGAACAAACTCTAATTTATTGGAAAGAAATAATATAGAGACTTTATTAGTTAGCCTTCTACAATAGAAAGTTAAGCGCTAATAGAGACATTAACGATATTCTAAGATATATTTACTTACATCTATAACGACTAGTAAACTACCTTATTAGAAGTCTAAAATTGTATAATTAGTACTAATACCTTCGACTAACAATATACAATCTATAGACACAACGAGTCCTAACTAGTAGTAGTTATATAATTAAAGTAGAAATTATAAACAATAAACTAGACGTTATAATAAGAGTAGTACTAAGATACTATATATAGAAATTCTTATAGCAAATTAACTAACAATTGTTACGGGTACCAGCTCTAGACGGCCTAGCGTACATCTAAGCATTAACTACCGCCAATTAGCTCAGCCCTACCAGCACTATTCCCGACTAAGCCAATAAATCCGCTGTAGATATTATCGAACAAGACGGCTATAAAGGCCTATATTTCCTACAAACCCGATATAGGTATTGTCGGGTTAGCGAATATAGAGGAACTTCCTCTATATACCTTAGACTATATAGCTAGACTAATAGTCGACCTTAGAATAGACTTTAGTTTATTAACTTAATATTTAAATATAAGTTCCTTAACCCTATTTAGGTAACATACTTTATCTTCTATCTACTTTAGTTAAGCTCCTCTTACCTTTAGTAATCTATTTCGCCTCTCCTACCTTTTAGTCTCTAGTATACAAGACACCTACTACTAAGGTCGATAAGCATACAAGGTAAGTAAGCCTTAGTTTGGTTCTCCCAGCGACTAGCGTTATACTTTAATAAACTCGCTACGAAAGTAGAGAAAGTAGATTAGTTATATCTACTACTTCGACACCTAACAGCCGCAACGCTGTAAATAGGTTAGCCAATAGAATAGCTAGTACGAGTAAGATATTAGACGTTAATACTAAGATAGAAAAAAGTTTCTTAGATAAACGTTTTAAAGTTACTTTATTCTTAATACGCTTAGCTATATACTTTAAAACTTATAAAGACTAGTTTCTGAACAACACTACTATAGTTTTATTTACTACCTCTTATATAGACAGAAATACTTACAAGTAGGTTAAGTATTATCTTAACGACTTCTTGTTTACTCTAATAAAGAGTAGGCGCGAGGATACCAATAAGTTCTTTGCTAGCTTTACCTTCTTTTAGAAGAAGCTTTATAAAATCTTTAGATAGACCGACGCTAAACGTATCGCTACCAAGAAGCTTCGGAACCTTAAGTAGATAGGACCAGCGAGCAGGTACGCCGTCGAATTTATATAGTATGCTAATTAAATAGAATAGAACGAGAAACCCCTTATTGAGACCTTTTATAAAGAGCTTAAGGATTATATTAAGGAAATAACCTATATTCGTAGAGAAAAGTTTAACGATCTCGATAACTTTATATAATAAGTAAAGGAGATCGACGACAGCAACTTTAAAAGATAAATAGAAAAGAAGGGTAACCCTACTAATAGGTTCTATAAAATAAAGAATCGAGCAAACTTACGATAAGACCGAGGCGATCCAATAGAGTTAGATTTTATAAAACCTCGAGGGAAACTAAATAACTAGGAAAGAGAATACAGAATAAAGAACAAGCTATACTTGTATTACGGAAAACCAAGGCATTAAGTTAAAGAATGCCGTTTCAAGAAATAACAGTTCGACAGTACTAACAGAAACGGGCACAACAATCGATCTTAGAAAGCCTGTTTTCTACGACAATAGTTTAATATAACTACTTAGATACAGAAAGACACTTACTAGGTTACTTTTAACGAGAAGCACAACAAGCTAAACTTATTTAATTTACACAAAAACTGGGATACGGACAGTAAATTATAGAAAGAGACAAAGAAACAACAAATAAAACAGAAACAACAAAATCTATAGGACTGAAACAATATTAACCGCATTATTCCAAGGCAGCAGGTACAAGATACCGTTGTACCACACAAAACACTATTTTAAACTACGTACTACGATAACGATTATACAACCTACGAATCCGATAAGTTTGAATTAGGATAATAGCCAAAGAAACCGATATCTCCGAAACAAGGTTCGATACAAGAACTAGGCCTTACTCGAGGACGATCTAGGTTACCTTACTTAAAAACCTAAGGAAAATTTAAGAAAGAACAGACCATAGAAGCTAAGTAAGATAGCAGCTACGATATGTTATAGGTAAAATAACGGCTTAAAGACAAAAATATAGATTCTAATGGTACAGAATCCTCTCTTAAGAACGATACTAACTAGAAAGAGTAAACTCTAATTCGTTGGGAAGGAATAATATAGAGACTTTGTTAGTTAACCTTCTACAATAGGAAGTTAAGCACTAATAGAGAAATTAACGATATTCTGGGATATATTTACTTACGCTTACGACAACTAGTAAACTACCTTATTAGAGGTCTAGAATTGCGTAGTTAGTACCAATATCTTTAACTAACAATATACAATCTACAGATACAACGAGTTTTAACTAGCGATAGTTGTATAATTAAAGTAAGGATTGTAAACAATAAACCAGACGTTATAATAAAAGTAGTACTAGAACATCTTATACAGAAATTCTTATAGCAAATTAACCGACAATAGATTCCGATATCTAAAATACTCTAGAACGTATACGATTAACAGGGAAAAAGACTAGGCCGACTACTTTAAGAGCAGTAGTACCGGCCCGTTCAACAGTTAAACTCTCTAAAAGTCTAGCTCTACGTAAGCTTGGCTGCTTACAGAACATATCTGCATACTTAGACAACAATAAACTACAGAAACATTAAAATTATAATCGATTTAGGCGTAATAGGCAACTTTATCTCAATACGCTACGTTAAGGAGTACTAAATATAAACACAAAAGAAGAAATTATCCTACGTACTGTTTAAATTTCAAGAAGTAAAGGGAAGAGTTAACTACAAGACTTTGCTAATAGGTATAACAATTAGAAATTATTAGAAAGAAATTACTTATAATATCGTAGATATTAATCAGTACTACGCTGTACTAGGTATACTCTAGTTACAACAATATAATCTAAAAGTAGATTAGAGAACTAAGAAACTTCTCTTTACTAGGTATAAGTACTCTAGACAAGAGTCGTTCTACAGAATAAATACTCTATAAGCTATTTTTAGTAGTAAGAATAAGGAGCGCGATAAAGAACTTATACAGATTAGTACTACTATACTTTAATATTTAGATATTCTATAAGAGAAGTTTAACGTAGTATCTTATCTATAGCTAGCTATACGTAAGTATAAACAAAAGACGACTGTACGCCAACGATTTTATACGACGACAAGTACTCAGTTGATTACTAAGATACCTAAGGAATACAATTAATTCTAATATCTATTTAAGAAAGCTGAGCCGAACTTAGCTCTCTTAGAATATAAACCGTAAGATTATACAATACCTTTATAAGAAGGCAAGACGCCAATATTCGGTTCAATATACTCTCTATTAGAAGCAGAAAATTAAGCACTCTGCGACTATCTTAACGAAAATCTTAAGAAAGAATTTATCCGGAAATTAACATTACCGGCCGAATACCCGATACTCTTTATACTAAAGAAGAATAGCAAACTACAACTTTATATAGATTATAGACAATTAAACGGAATAACTATTAAAAATTAGTACCCTTTACTATATATCGACGAAATAACAGATTAATTGTATAACGTACAATAGTTTACTAAGTTTAACCTACAAGAAGCCTACAACCTAATTTATATAAAGAAAGGCGAAGAATAGAAAACAGCCTTCTATACTAGACACAGACTTTTTAAGTATTGCGTTATACTCTTTAAGCTAATAAACGTACTAGCATTATTTTAGAAACTAATTAACAACATACTTAGTAATTACCTAGACATATTTATAACTACTTATCTAGACGATATCTTAGTATACAGCTATATACTAGAAGAATATAAGAAACATATTAAGAAGGTACTAGAAAGATTAACGCGTACCAATTTATAAATCGATATCGAGAAAACCTAGTTTTACCAACAATCCGTCGAATTTCTTAGATTTATAATTATCGAGCACGGTCTCTAAATAAAAGATTCGAAGATCTAATCTGTTTTAATCTAGCCTATATTAAAGAATATAAAACAGTTATAACAGTTTCTTAGTTTTACTAACTATTATAGGCGATAGATATTCAACTTTAGCCGAATTATAGTACCGCTGTCTTAATAGACAAAACAATCGATAGAATTCTTTTAGACGTAGAAAGAACAATTAGTATTTAAAGAGCTTAAGAAAGCTTTTAAGATTGAGCCCGTACTAGCAATATTCGACCCTAACCTACCAATTATTATAGAAATAGACGCGTTAGACTATACGATTGAAGTATATATAAGTTAAAACAATAAGAAAAGAAAGCTTAGACCAGTAGCTTTCTACTTAAGAAAGATATTATCTACAGACCAAAACTATAATATTTACGATAAAGAGCTCTTAGCTATTATAGCAGTATTCGAGATATAGCGAGCTTACTTAGAAGAAGCAAACGATACAATTATAGTATATACAGACTTAAAGACTATAGCTCTATACGACTTTATTATTACCTACAAAAAGGGTTCTAAGAACGATAGAGCCGACGCTCTAAGCTAACGTCTAGATTACCTCAATAACAAAGAATACGTTGAATACGCAATATTCTAAGAATATAATAATAAGATTAGATACAATCAATTGGCTATAACAATCGAGTTTGTTATCGAGCTAGACAGCCGAATCCTAGATATTCTGAACGACCCTGAGACCTACTAGAAAAACGGGAAACGACACCTAGAATTAACTAAGAACAACAAGAGCTATTACGAATTCTAAGGCAAAATCTACGTTCCAAGGAATCTAATTCAATATATTATTAGTAACTTTTACAATAATCTAACGAAAGAACACAAAGGTATTAATAACACTATTAAAAAGATTATACAAACCTATTATATCCCGAGAATTAGACACTACGTCGAGAATTATATCTAGAAATACGACGTATACGCAAGAACTAAGCACCTAAGGTATTTACTATACGGTAAACTACAACTACTAGAGATACCCGAGAGACTATAGTATACAGTCTTACTGAACTTTATTACTAAGTTACTAACTTCCAAGGATTTACTTATAGAAGTAGCTTACAACGCTATTCTAGTTATATACGACAAACTAACAAAGTACGCGTACTTCGTACCTTATAGGGAAGCCAGCAACTTAGAACAATTAGTATATATCTTCCTTCGGATTATCTTAGCTATCTATAGTTAACCACAAAGAATTGTCTTAGACAGAGACTAAAAATTTGTCTTACAATTTTAAACATCGCTAATACAACAACTAGAAACAAAACAAAAAATATCTACGTTATTCTATCTGCAAACAGACGGACAGACAGAACAAACAAATTAAATACTAGAATAGTATCTCTAGACGTATATTAACTACTAGTAAAACGACTAGATACAATTACTGCTAGTAGCGTAAGCAGCGTACAACGATACAAAGAACGATATAATCAAGACAACACCGTTCTACGTCTTATATAGCTATTACCCTCTTTAAGGTAAATAACTATAGAACACTACAGAAAACGATACTACTATACGAATAGCAACAAATATAAGAACCCTGTACCAGCAGTTAAAGGCTAACAGCGAGTTTATTAACAAACGAACAAGAAAATAGTATAATAAGTCAAGAACTACCCTAAACACGGGCATAAAAGAGGGGGGAAGAGCTTACTTGCTTATAAGAAACTTAAAAACTATTAAACTAAGCAAGAAACTTAACTATACTAAGACAGAACCGTTTAAAATCTTACAGCAATTAAAACCCGTAACATTTAAACTAGAACTCTTAAAAATAATAAGAATACATTCTATATTCTATGTAGCGCTATTAAAACTAGCCTACTTCTAAGAGATAGAACGACCCAACCTAGAAATCCTTTTTAACAACTAAGAACCCGAGTATAAGGTTAAAACAATTCGAGCCTATAAACAATATCGAGGTAAACAACAGTATCTTATAAAATAGAAAGAATATTCCGAACATAAAAATTAATAGGAACCGGAATAAAACCTAACTAACTATAAAGACACTATTTAATAATATTAGAACTAGAATATTAGTCGGTTATAGCAGCATAAATACTCTAATTTACTATCTAGTATACCTCGCTAGCACCTAAATTACTCTTAAACGAACCAGTCTACTACGTTATAGAACTACTACCTAACTCTAAATAGAAGTTACTCTAAAAGTTAACAGACAACCCGCTCGGACATTTAAATATATTACTATTAGCAATCGACGCAGTAAACTTCTCTTACTCTAACAACTTATTTCGAGCTAACTTCGCTGCTATCCGCGTACAAGTCTTCTAAACCTTCTCTTTTAACTTTCGGACCTTAAATCGGTTACGCTGTATAGCCGTAATTAACGCTGCTGTCTAAGACTTTAACGCGCGTAACTAACGTTTTGTACGCTAAAGGACAGCCGACTAAAAGGAATATTGAGAGTAAACCGAACGCGCTGCAACTAAGTTAGTACCAGGTATTATAGAAAGACAACGATAGGGCATACTATCTACTATCGATACCCGTAAATTACAACTCTTCTTATTCCGAGTATATACCAAACACGTCGCCTTCCCGAACTAAACCATACACCTTTTCTTAGTCAACATACATTTAGAATAAGAAGGCATTTTAATACCGTAAGCTTCAATTAATAGGTATTAACTATACTTTTTGTTAGGACCCGTAGTAACAGATTTTATACGAGGTATAGCGACTTACAGATTAGTTACAAAAGAAGGGACGAAACGTAACTTATAGGTATTTAAAAAGCTAAGAGTTAATTAAGAACAATTTAACTAGAAGAGAAGGAATTATATTACGGGTACCAGCTCTAAACGGCCTAGCGTATATTTAAGCATTAACTACCGCTAATTAGCTTAGCTCTATTAGTACTATTCCCGACTAAGCTAATAAACCCGCTATAGACATTATCGAACAAGATAGCTATAAAGGCCTATATTCCCTATAAACTTAATATAGGTATTATTGAGTTAGCGAATATAGAGGAACTTCCTCTATATACCTTAGACTATATAGTTAGACTAATAGCTAACCTTAGAATAAACTTTAGTTTATTAACTTAATATCTAAATATAAGTTTCTTAACCCTATTTAAATAATATACTTTACCTTCTATCTACTTTAGTTAAGCCCCTCTTACCTTTAGTAATCTATTTCGCCTCTCCTATCTTTTAGTCTCTAGCATACAAGATACCTACTACCAAGGTCAACAAGCATACAAGGCAAGTAAGCCTTAGTTCGGTTCTCCCAGCAATCGGCGTTACAACAATAGATTTTAGTACTAAAAATACTTTAGAACGTATACAATTAACAGAAAAAAGACTAAGTCGACTGCTTTAAGAGTAGTAGTACCGGCCCGTTTAACGGTTAGATCCTTTAGAAGCCTAACTCTACGCGAGCTTAGCTACTTATAGAACATATCTACAAACTCGAGCAACAATAAACTACAAAAATATTAAAATTATAATCGATTTAGACGCAATAGACAACCTTATCTTAATACGCTACGTTAAGAAGTATTAGATATAAATATAAAAGAAGAAATTATTTTACGCACTATTTAGATTTTAAAGAGTAGAAGAAAGAGTTAACTATAAGACTTTACTAATAGATATAACTATCGAGAACTATTAAAAAGAAATTACTTATAATATTATAGATATTAACTAGTATTACGCTATACTAAGTATACCTTAGTTACAATAATATAACCTAAAAGTAGATTAGAGAACTAAGAAACTCCTTTTTACTAGATACAAGTACTCTAAACAAGAGTCGTTCTATAAAATAGATACTTTATAAGCTAATTTTAGTAGTAAGAATAGAGAGCGCGATAAAGAACTTATATAAGTTAGTACTACTATACTCTAATACTTAAATATCTTATAAAAGAACTTTAACGTAGTATCTTGTTTATAGCTAACTATATATAAGTATAAATAAGAGACGACTGTACGCCAACGATTCTATACAACGATAGGTACTTAGTTAATTACTAAGATACTCTAGAAATACGATTAATTCTAATATTTATTTAAGAAAGCTAAGCTAAACTTAGCTCTTCTAGAATATAAACCGTAAGATTATACAATACCTTTATAAAAAGATAAAACGTTAATATTTAGTTTAATATACTCTCTATTAAAAGTAGAAAATTAAGCGCTCTACGACTATCTTAATAAGAACCTTAAGAAAGGTTTTATTTAAAAATTAATATTACCGGCCGAATACTTAATACTCTTCGTACTAAAGAAAAATAATAAACTACGACTCTATATAAACTATAGGCAACTAAATAGAATAACTATTAAAAACTAATATCTATTACTATATATCGACAAAATTATAGATTAATTGTACGACGTACAATAGTTTACGAAGTTTAATCTTTAAGAGGCTTATAACTTAATCTATATAAAGAAAGGAAAAGAATAGAAAACCGCCTTCTATATAAGACACAGACTTTTTAAGTATTGCGTTATACTCTTTAAGCTAATAAATGTACTAGTATTATTTTAGAAATTAATTAATAATATACTTAGTAATTACTTAAATATATTTATAACTACTTATCTAAACGATATTCTAGTATATAGCTATATACTAGAAGAATATAAAAAATATATTAAGAAGGTATTAAAAAGATATTAAAAAGGGTACAGAAAAGAAGAAGAATACTACTATAAAGAGTAGAAAGACGAGACTAGCTTAAGACTAATACAATACTTAGGCTTAGTATAGGTACAATACTTAGTAGCAAGGAGAAGCTATTATTATATTATCTATTTTATTAGCTAAAATTCTCTAAAGAGATCTTAACTTATATATTTAAGTTTAGCGGTCTATATAGAACTTACTAGATATCTATTTTTTTTAATAAAAGCTAGATAACTTATAACTTACCGTATAAGACAGTAATTCTGTTTATTTAAAACTGTTAGTCTTTAAGTCTATTCTGTGTTGTCTTAGACTACAGGCTAGCTGTCTAAGACAGGTCGTACAATGCTTCTTTTTGTCTTAGGTTCGGGCTACTAGGCCCGACCCTTTAGGTAAGAGGCTTGTTCTATTTTAGACCGAGACAGCTAGTAGAACCTGTCCGATACTCTAGACCCCTGGGGGTTCCGGCTAACCAGCTAGTTGGTTAATTTCCAACAAAGGCTAAACTACGTACTGTATACAGCGATAAGGCGCTAGAGCGGCTTTTTATAGATAAAACTCTATCTTCTTAGCGTTAGAACTAAATTTAACTAAATTTACTAATTATGCAATTATATTAGCTTTATTAGAAGTAAACAGCTTACCTAATATTAAGATATATTGGCAATTGCGGCATATTGGCTTGGAAATTTGATGTTGGTAGGCAGGCTTGGCGCGAAAGTAAAGAGGCCCTAAGCATGAGATACGGGGCCAAAAGAGCGATCCAGCGCTTTTCCAAAAACGATCGGGGCTCGCCTTGCTGCAGACAACGGTCTCTCGGAGTAGCTCCGCAAATGTAATAAACGCACCGTGCGATACTGTGCTGGCGTGACAGCTCAAGCGTACCTAACCTGCGCATTGCTCGAATTCGACGAGGGCGGCTAGACTGTTCGTATGATCTTCTGCCGTGCTATCGTACGAGTGCATCACCTAGAACTGCGCGCTCGTCTTGGTAATCATCCCAGCATTGTCTCGAACATGTGGCAACCACCAGCCACACATGACGTCGTTATGGCGGTCGAATCCCCTTCTTTCTGCTGACCAGACCACCATTTGGTCTTGTGCTCACCAGCCTTGACCATCATTCACATCCTCAGCACCTTCGCCATTGGCACTCAAATACGTCCTGCGCCGCCGTTGTGGCTCCCTTACCTTCATCATCAGCGCCCCGTTGACGTCGAATGCAGCTCTTACCAAGTTCGGATGTCGCTGCGTTACTGCGTGCCCGTCTCTAGAGGTTCTGCAATTCTTAGTTCCTAGCCACTTCTATCATCAGGAGGCTGCATTGCTTGCAAACCCTCGTGATGGCTCCTCTACTTTCGCCGACTCCAAAGACGCCTCATCCGTCACAACGCCGTCCTGAGGAGATTACCGCAAGTCCGAATTACTTTGGCCTCAAAGTCGACCCTACGACTTCCACCGTCAGGTCTTCCGCCTCTGGCAATGCACAAATGCCTTGGTCACCCTCAAACGCTCAGTTCTTTACGGCCGCAGCAAGTTCGCCTCAGAAACTTGTCGCCAACAATCCTGAGTACGAAGCATTCCTCAGACAAACCGAAGAGAACCGCGTCAGCTTGACTAAGAACCAGAGTCTTTCCCAACTGTTTCCTCCCAGTCCTTCTTCCATACCACCCTCGTCGTCCATTAAACCAGCGCATCACAAGACCTCTTCGTCGTCCTCCCCAGCACCCGCGAACCCGCCAGGTCCACTCCCTATATCAAAGGTCGAGTCTAATGATGAGATCGTGCATCTGTCGAGATCGCCAAAGCGGTTGCTGTCATCAGATACTGCTGGGCAAATCCTGGATGGACCCAGACGACAGTCCCCGGCGGACTTCAACGAAAAAGCCTCTGGACGCTCGCTTGGCAGCCCAACCCGCAAGCAGGAAGAAAGACCAATGAGACTGTCGTTGCCACCTAAAGGAACGGCACCTGCAGTCAAGGATCAGATCCATCATAGATCCAGCACTCTGGGTGGTCCTCCAGATCCTGGCTCTCCAACACTCATAACACCTCAACATGCTGTGGATTTGCTGAAGAGCAGCGGCGACAAGGCCTTGCTGTTGGACTTGCGCGTCTCTACTCAATATGCACAATCACGCATTCAGAACGCTCTCAATCTCTGCATCCCTACAACCCTTCTCAAACGACCGTCTTACAACGTGTCAAGACTTGCAGACACGTTCAAGGATGCGGGCCAGAAAGCCAAATTCAGCTCTTGGAAATCCTGCACCATGCTTATCGTATATGACAATGGCTCATCGCAACTTAAGGAGGCATCGAACTGTGTCAATATTCTCAAGAAATTCTCTTCTGAAGGGTGGCAAGGACAGAATTTTATCATTCGTGGTGGCTTCACGGAGACTGCTCAGAGGTGCGCGGACGCCATTGATGACTCTGGGCCTGAAGCTTCACACGGTGCCTCCGCAAACTTGACGATCCACGCTAAACACACCGGTTTGCCGCCCGTAATGGGTGGTTGTCCCATGCCCGAGACACAAAGTGCCGCAAACCCTTTCTTTGGTAACATCAGGCAGAACATGGATCTCATTGATGGCGTTGGTCAAATCGCCGTGCAGTGTCCCGTTGGGTTGAACAAACGCGACCTCGACGAATTACCGCATTGGCTGCGAAAGGCCGCCAACGAACGAGATAACGGCAAGAATGTTTCAGACAAATTCCTGAGGATTGAAAAGCGCGAGCAAAAGCGTATGCAGCAGGCAATGTCAGGCAATACTTCCATGCTCATGAGTCCTACCACTGGTCCCGTTGGCAAGGTTGAGATTGCCGGCATCGAGAAAGGGAGCAAGAACAGATACAATAACATCTTTCCCTACGAGCATTCACGAGTCCGACTCAAAGGTGTGCCGCGAGACGCATGTGACTATGTCAATGCCAACTTCGTACAAACGTCTCTATCTCACAAGAAATACATCGCTACACAGGGGCCTATACCGGCAACGTTTGGCGACTTCTGGAACATGGTCTGGCAGCGCGACGTCAGAGTTGTGGTCATGTTGACCGCGGAGTCAGAGGGTGGCCAGATCAAAGCTCATGATTACTGGAGTGGGAAGCACTACGGGCCGGTCAAGATTAATTCGCACTCCGAAAACAGAGTGCTCCTGGATGGGACTCGGCTTAAGAATCCCATGGACAAGATGCAGGCGCAACGGCGATCATCCCACCATGATCTCTTCAAACGGTCAGATGTGCCCTCCTCTTCCGACGGCCCCGAGTCAGGCAATATCGAGCAACCCACCGTAATCGTCCGCAAGCTCACCATCTCCCATGACAATCATCCGTTCGAGCGCATGCGCGAAATCACCCATCTACAATATGCAAATTGGCCAGATTTTGGTGCGCCTGCACATCCGCTGCACCTGCTCAGGCTTGTGGAGCAATGTGACGGCGTCGTTCGCACTACCAGTTCTGGACCAAGTGACGGGCCAGAGCCTCCTACGAACCGTCCCGTCTTGGTACATTGCAGCGCTGGATGTGGGAGAACCGGCACATTCTGCACGGTGGATACTGTGATTGATGTGCTAAAGCGGCAACGACGACATCGCAACAAGCCTCGCGAGCCGACGCCAATGGACGTGGACTCAACTCCGACGCCTGTTGCCCGCAACCGGGCCACCAGCACACCGAACATGGCACCAAAGCCAGACGATGTTGAAGGCGACTGGCTAATGAAAGACGACATTGACTTCATCGAGCGTATTGTAGACGAGTTCAGATTACAGCGTTTGAGCATGGTCCAAAGCTTGCGACAATATGTACTATGCTATGAGGCGGTTTTGGAGTGGATTGCCCAGCTGGGTATCCCGAAGACGGCGTGATAATTCGAGTGAAAGCGGTCATGATCTCTCCACATGGGGTGAAGGCCACGTTTTCGTTTCATCATATGACAAGACAGCATCATCGTGAGCTCGCATGGCGAGGGAGTCTCTGGGTCTTCCTGAAAGCATTACAGACAGCAAACATTCCGGCTGCATGGCGGGCAATACTAAGTGCATTGGATAGGAGTTCAGATCGTTAATGATAATGGCATTGCTGATATGCTTTCCTCTTTGCTTTCTCATATGGCTATGTTACCTCCCTTGCCACAGCGAGCAGGGACTGAGCGCACCCTCGAGGAACTGGATCGTCGAAGAGGACACCGTACAATCTCACGCAACAATCATTCGACGTCACTTCCATCTTTTATTGTGGCTACGTCGCCTCTAGACTGGACTGAGCATCTCGCGACACTATGACCATCTTGATGAGGAGAGTTTATAGTGTTTGTGCTTTCCAGGATGACAGCAAGCAGAACGACTCTGAAACAAGTGGAGTTGAGACAGGACTGTGTGAGAGTGATTCCAGATATATCTCGCTGGTCGGAATAGGTAACGCAGCTTCTATGCTTAGACCCTGAAGGACAACTATACCGTGTCGCGCACTGCATGCGTAAAGGGCAAAATGGGCGAAGCGTGGTAGCAGCGTGCACGCACAGCGAACGGGCGCGACGGTCTCACTCTGACATTTCAGCGTCGAGCGTGACACCGGTGCGGCGCACGTGCGCGAGCCGCACATCAAACGCAACGAGCCGTTGATCGGCGATGTCATAGAGATCTAAGCTGTGCCCTCGTTGGTGCGGCATTCCTGGGGCTCGAATGTTCCCTGTTGCGGCTGCAAGGTCGATCAGTGTTACCGAGCGCTGGCGGCGGCTACGTGCATCAAGGGTCGCGGAGCCGCAAGTGGCAGACAATCAAGGTAAGAATGCTAATGCCACATGCAAGAGTCGGGGCGAGAACTGTCGGCGTCCACGGGCAGTGCGCGGGAGTGCCTGAGTAAGAGGCTCTAAGCATCGGCAACCGAGAAGACTAATGAGGACGTCGTCGGGCGATGTGAGGGCAGATCGAGCCTATGGCGCCGTCAATGGGTCCTCGACGGGTTATGGTCTGGAGTGAACAGCGCCGGAAGAGGAAGCGACTGGACGCATCGAGTGGGGATCGAAGCGATGAAGTTGAAGGTCGTGTTTGAGGAGGCTGTCAGACACAGCGGCAGGGTCCATCTCAGGATAGAAACTAGCCCTCACTAGTGTCATTAGTGGGGGCCGAACTACATGGCTCGCGTTTCAAGTGTGAGGGATGCCGTTCCCCGCACGGACCGTCAGCTGCGCACGCCGCCCCTCGCGAGGACCGTGCACGGAAAATAAAGGCCACCTGTTCCTTTCGCCCTCCTCTTCTGCCTGCACACACCACCGCCACTGCGAAAAGGCCACACACTATGAATACCCCTTCCATCCCCCAGTCAATTGGCACACAATCCGATCGTGCTACTCAGATCATCACGCTCGCTTTCTAAATGTCTTCCTCAACTTTCGACATGATGAACGCCTCCCTCCAGTCTTTTGCCCCTGTCAACTACCACAACTCCAACCCGACGCCGCCCGACTCCATCATGGATGACGGTTCCCCTCCCCCGGATTTCATCAACCCACAAGACATTTCGAATGATCAATACGAGATGGGCATGTCGTCACGTTCGACATCCGTGTCCCTTGCTCCTGGTCACGAGGCTCCCTTCGACGACGGCTCCGACGAACAACCCAAGAAGAAGAGGAAGTCTTGGGGTCAAGTCCTTCCCAAGCCGACGACCAATCTCCCACCGCGAAAACGCGCTAAGACCGACGTCAGTAGCCTCTTGTTCCACCGTGACTACCACCCTTACTGACATTCATTACAGGATGAGAAGGCTCAACGCAAATACGAACGTGTCCAACGCAATCGTCATGCCGCTCACATGTCTCGAATGCGCAAGCAAGACGAGATGGAGAATCTTCGCCGCGAGAACGACCGCCTACGCATCGACAACAACGACCTCGAGGACGAGATCAACCGTCTCCGTCAAGAGCTGAACGGTGGCCAACCGGTCGCTCCCTCCAACCACAAATTCAGCCCACGCATCAAGAACGAAATGGCCTCAAGACCCATGACGCCTGCTGAATCCATGGAGCGATCCATGTCCACCGATAGCTCATCCACGTCACCACAATCAATGCCGTCTCTCTCTTACTCTTCCAACTCTAGCACTTCGAGCGACTTCGAGAACCAACAAGACTCACACCGACCGATCTACACCGAGACCCTTACCGCCTTTGACCCGTCGACCATCAACCCCTCTGATTTGAAGCAATCCAATGTGTCACGTTCAGCTGAAACGTGTTCCCGGCAGTGGACATTGGATACGCCAACGATCAGAGTGGTGACACCTACAACCAGACGGAGTCACAGGCTTCAAGTGAGACTCGACGAATGATGGACTTCACGAGTATGGGACCCGCGATGCCCAGCATTGCATCCCACAAGCTTACCAACTCACCCATTGAAGAATCCATCCGCTTCACCATGAACGACCTCATCGACTTTGACGGCCTTGACGTCGAGTCTGATAAGGAGGATAGTACCCCCAAGCACCGCAAGATGTCCCCAACGTCTGCCGTGTTCAACTTCTCCAACACCAATTCGATGGAGGAGTACCGTGCCGCCGACGGCAACGACAGCAGTCTACTCGACGAGGCCATGAACGCCGCCATCCTCAACCTCCCGAGGATGATGAGCAGCGAGGCTTAAGTGCCTTCGCTTACGGTCGATCAACATCGCTCTTGTTTCACTCCTTCGACAACTTTTGCGCACTCTCTACGCTGCAGTTGAGACCGCCATTTCTCTCGTCCGATTCTTTCGCCTAGCGATGCACCTGCATGTACTGGCGCGCTTTATGCGCGACGTCTTGCTTGATTCCGCGACCGTGAGGAGTTGGATTGACGAGATCTGGCACTCGACAGCGGCTCTCTTGATGCTGCAGGGTTGTCGAAGGCTGACGACAGAGCCACACGACTTCATGCCTCACGACATGTCAAGCATTTACCGGTGTTCGTTCGTTTCGGGTCAATCACTTGGGAAGGATCACCACCGGCCAGGGAAGAGCTCCGTCAGGCCATGGAGTTTGGACGGAGGTGGAAGAAGACGCAAGCTAGACTTGCACACTCACTTGTACGAAAAGAAGCAATGATGTTCTATTCGCTATATACCCACAATTGTTGAACACATTATTGCCAAACTTTGTCTCTTCTTCTCTTGCGTCTTGTTTCGTGTTCTCACTTTCGTTAAATCTAATTCTTGCTTGGCCATCTCCATCATCTTTTTTCGCCTACATTCATTTCTGTACAGTTTCAGTACTACTCATTGGCTTTGCTTTCACAAAGCATCTCGCCGGCAAAAATAAGTGGCCAAACTGACCTTACCGCCGCCGGTACGTTTGTGCCTGCATCGCAGCTTTGACCTCAGCCCTACAAGACTCGCTTAGTCTCATCCGCTCTCCCGTCCACTTCAAACTTCCCACCTTCCCCAGTCTCCACACTTCCTTCCGTCCCTCGACCTGGATCACTCTGGACATCATGCTATTTCTGTCCGCTGGCTGATGTCACTCGATCGTGCAACCATCCCGATGCGTGCTGACGGAAGGTGTCTCGCTTGAGCGGGACAACAGCGCTTGAGAGTCGAACATTGCGGAGCTCCACTGCGGACGTCGCCGTGCCCAACTTTGTTGTGATGGTCTTGGTGCGGGCGGCGGTCCACTGCGGGTCGTGAGTTGTGGTGTTGGGGAAGTGGCTGTGTTGAGGTGTTTGAGATCGCCGTGGGCCGCAGGTAACTTGGGATCGCGCGCTGCGAAAATTATTTCACAACGTGCAACGGAGCCATCGATCCAACCTGTCCGCAACGGCACCTGGTCACCCCATCTACTAGTAAAGCTCTCCTCGTATCGGTGGGCTCGACGAAGGCGGCTGCACTGGCCAAGACTTAGCCTTCGGCTTTCCCTTCCTGGAGACCATTCGCTATTTGTTGCAACAAGAGGCAGACGAAGAATTCAAAACGATGTCGAGGTCACGCAGACCACCACACCATGAAGAGGCAGAGCAAAAGGCACGGAAAGGGACATGCTGTAAAACCCTGATAAGATGAAAGAGAACGGTACTGTAGGCGAAAGCGACTACACAAGTGAAGCTGCGCGCAGCGCGTATACACGCGCCCATATTGATGAGGTGACTCTCTGTGCAACGGACTGCGGCGCCATGGTCTCCGCGATATCGAGCTCAAAAGGAACCGGAAACATCCTTTGATTTCATGGTCTTGCCGGATGCAATGCATCAAAGAGCGAAAACAACGCAAAAGGAAAGACACATAACGAACACCACATTTTTCTGCTCCCAGGGTACACTCGTCAATGTCGCTTAATATCGGCATAGGGCAAAACCTCCAAGCAGTTATACGCACCTTTTAGCGTTCAAGGGTGTCTCAGCAACGGTTTGATTGAAGCAACGACAGCATCATCTACCCACTTGATACATCTGACGCGTGTGCAAAGGTTGTGACGCCTTTTATTCTTGTGATCGATCTTATCCTGCACCCGCTTTCCGGTGCTGCGTTGATCTGCTTCCAGGGCATGAAAGGACACTGATGTGGCTCGCAAACTCCTATTCCCGGGATCTCCAACTCCCTCTGTCGTTCGACTGCTTCTGTGATCCACATCCCATGCATTTCCCAAGCTCCTCGACTTTGTCTTAGTATTTCCAACGATGGTCACGTGTCTGCAGACCCCGCTTACCTAATGTCGTACAGCGTGGTTGCCTGCAGCTGCTGACCCAGGCATGACTCCATGCAGACATGATGAACAAATCTACTCTTATCTCAACTCAACAATGGCGGATGACAATGCTGCACGGCCGCCGCAAGCAAAGATAGAAACTTTGCCGCAAGAAATACTGGGCCAAATCCTGAGCAACATCGTCGATATTAGCGTTGCTCGCCGAGATGGAGGAACAAGCCATGGTGAGCATCGAGCCTTCTGGCCTTCTCTTCGTATAGCTTCTCTTCACTGACCAGCATGCCGGCGTTGCTTGACGAAGCTTCTCGCTGCCTCTGAGCTCCATCGCGTGGCTGCTGTAGATGACTGTGCTGACAGCTTCATTGAAAGGTCTGGCGCCGCTATCGTTCACGCGCAAGTCTCTCCGTGCTCAGTGCATACCGGCACTCTTCGAAACTATCACTGTGCGCGGCGAGAGCCATGAAGCCGCTCACAAGATCAACACGGGCAGCAAACTGGCTAGCGTCCACGAGCACTTGAAACACACCAAGTAAGTAGCCTTCCTTGTCGGGGACAGCGTGCACGCCTGGAATAGATAGCCCCAGTGCATGCTCAATATTCAGCAATCAGATGGCGCAGCGTCGCCTCGGTACTGTTGACGCTCCAACGCTTCGTCGCAGCTGCTGTTCTGACTTACACTGACTACCACAATAAGAATCCTCAACATCCACTTTCGCGATCCAGGCTTCACCCCGAAATCGCAGCCTATACTAGCCGACATAGACCCTAGCAAACTACAGCAGATCGCTCGCAAGCAGCGCATCGCGTTCTTCAGGTCTCTCACGACCCTGCTGCGCCTCACTCCGGATCTCGAAACGCTCTCCTTCGATCTGTACACGAACAAAGAGCTCGACTGCCTCCAACAAACTCGCGAGTGCCTGGACCACCTCATACTATCGCTTGTTGACTTCCGTGACAAATTGCCAAAACTGCGCACGCTGAAGACCTATCAGAGCCGCCGGCCGAGCGATCGTGAGACCCGGACTATGGGCTTGGATGTCCGCAAAGAGGTAAGCCTTAGAGCATGCACACATTCCATTACATTGCCTCAAACCCATCGCCAGACCGCTAGCGCGCCGGCGTGGTCTCTCAATGCTTTGTTTGAAACCTGAAAAGACTTCCGAAGGGGCTGTGCTAACGTCTTGTTCCAGCTCGCACAGATCTTCGGCGCCAACATCGAAAAGTTCCACGTCGCCGGCGTACCGTTCGTTGGAGCAGACAGCCCCCTACTGACAGACTACATCACCCGTGCTACCAACCTAACAGACCTGAGAGTCGAGACCTACTGGCGCCCCAGCATGGTCGAAGACATTGCCAAAACCGCCCCCAACCTGAAGAGCCTGGGTATGGCCGGCTGGTACGCCAACCAGCGGGGCCGACCGCTCAACGCCGACGACGTGAAGCTGTACGTTCAGCAATGGCGCTATTTACCTGCATTGGATCGGCTCGAGCTGCCACGCCTGACATTCGAAAGCAGAGACGAGGAGGAGGCCAAGGGGAAGCTGGAGGCCTTGGCGAGGGAGGAGGGCCAGTGGGTCGTCAAGTACATGAAGAATGTGAAGGTGGTGGAGTGGAAGGGATTTGCGTGGTTCAAGAGCGGGTCGCAGGACGTGATGATGAAGAGGTTCAGGCTGGAGCTGGAGCGGGGGGAGTTGTATGACCCTCAGGGGGAGTACGGTAACGTGGTGATAACGATCAATGACGAGGTGCACTGGAAGGCGAGGAGTGTGAGGAACTTTGATAGGAGTATCTTGGGAAAGACTCCGGAGTAGACTTCTGGCGGACAGCACGCACGTTGTGCCTCTGAGCTTCGGAAACCCGACAGTTGTTGCGACGCCAGTCATCCGAATACTCTGCTGTGCTTTTTCCTAGTCCTGAGCTGTCATCTTTTGCTCGGCTGTTAATATGGAGTCTGCGGCATGCCTATGCAAGAAACACCCATCTACACTTATGCATCCCCCGAACGCCGCGCTAAAGCACCATCTATGCCAGTCTCAGACCTCAACGCCCCTCCTCATCGCCTCCAATGTCTTGACGCCAACACCGCCCAGGCGCTCAAGGCCACCCACCGTTAACTCCTCGTCTCCCATCTCGCACAAGCTGTTCACGATCGCCTCAGCCTTCTTTGCGCCAACGCCTTTCAACGATCGAATCTGACTGATGTCGCGGCTGTTAATCACGCGCAAGAGGTGCGTCGTGCGTGGAGTGAGACTGCCAGCGTCAGGCAAGACCGCGAACTTCGTTTTCGTTCTGGCACGAGGCTTCGATTGTCGTGGCACAAGCTCGTCTGTCGCATCCTCGTCTCCGCCATCATCCCGATACTCATCTTCTCTACCGTCGTTATATGTATTGGTGGATGTCCCCGTACTTCCTCCCATCTTCTGCTGCAGCCTCAAGATCTTGTCGCCCAACTTCTCGTTGCCCGGAAAGAAAGGAAGCGCCATGCGGTACATCCGCAGGGCGCTGGCGTCTTCGCCCCGAACTTGGTGCTGCTTCGCCATTAGCAGGAACTGCAACCCTTCGCTTCTGCTGTCCTCGGTTGAGCCAACACGCGACTCGAGTGCTTCCAAGCGCGCGCGCACGGCGTCTGGGATCGTGGTCTGGGCCGGATCTGGAGCAGCGAGAGTACGAGATGCAAGCTTCTCGTCGACGAGACGATTGACCATGTCTTCGATAGATTTGGCGTCGACGGCAGAAGACGTGCGAGGCGTGTTGGCTGATGGGAAGGGTTTCAAGGCTTTGGTTGGGCGCATCGGTGCTGCGTGGGAATCTGAGGGGCGTTTGAGTGTTGGAGTTCCAGATGAGCTCGGGTTGGAGAGCCGTGACCTCTCAGCGTAGACGGAGAATGACCGTGCCGGCTTTTCAGGCTTCTCCTTGTCCTTGGCAGCTGTTATCGACGTAGTGGACAGGCCTATATTCGCTGCAGCGGGGAGGGAACGTAGAGGCTGCCGTTGTACGTTCGCGCCGGAGGGAGCATGTATCTGTTTTGCAGGTCCACGAAAGACGGGCTCGTTTTCAACTTCCCGGACCTCGATCTTCTTCGTGCGGTTAGCAACTTGCAAGGTTGAGAGGGTGTCGAGATGGAACGCCCGCACGGGGCTTAGATTGAGGATCATGATCGTCAGTCCATTGTTCTGTCCCAGACTGAGGATGCGTGTCATCTTGCTTTCTCGGTACGGTATGCGCGACTGCTTCTTGGAGATGGCTTCGACACACTGAGCAAGAGTGAAGAGGGACTTGTTGATGCTCGATGACTCGACGAGGCGCTCGCGGTTGTTGTCGGTGCGACGATTATCTTCTGAGCCCGCAAGATCTATGGCTGAGGCAGTGGAGGTGATAGTATGCGTAGGAGTGATCTGTGTGATCTTGACACATAGAATGGCGTGGGAGCGGGAGGAGTGGGCATTGAGCTACAAAAGGGTGTCAGCTGCAGGTGCTGCCATCACTGTGGCTCATGAGAGTGTACCTTCGTGCCAGCCGTCGATCGGTTCAGGTTCGCTTGGTCGTATAGAGTCTCAAACTCCCTGAGCGTCGAGCACGGCCTCTCAGTCAAGCCAGACACGACCGTCTTCCCGCCAGCATCCCTTATCGGCAGCCCTGCCGGAGGTCGCTGGTCCACCGGCTCGAAAAGATCAAAGACCCTGTCGTTGTATATTTCGTAGTAGCTCATGGCAACCTCGACGTGTTTCTCCCCCTCCGAGTCCTTCTCCATCTTGCGGCCCTTGCGATAGACGTTGCTGAGAAGGCGTGGGATGACGCCGCGGTCCGCAAGTGATTTGCCACCTCTCATGGTATGTGTCTTGCCTGTGCCGGTGACGCCGTATGCGAATAGGGTAATGTCGTGGCCGGAGAAGAGATGCTTGACTGTTGGTGAGACTGATTGGAGTCAGCCATTGTTCGCTCATGAGACAAACAGCTTGTGCTAGCCTTCATTCTCGAACAGCTCTTGTTGCGACGCCTCCTGATCATAGACGCGACTGAAGTTGAAAGAGAATGACTCTGCGGCATTCTTAGGATTGGGTATCCGAACGGTGCTGGTGATGTCCGAAGATGCTGGTGCCGCGGCCTCGACGATTGTATCTGAGTCCCGCTCAGACTTCAGCAGAGGCCTGATACGAGCGACTACTCGAACACTCATATCTGGATGATTTGCTGGTTGCTGGGTATGCTCTCTACCGATGCTCGTTTGGTGACATTCAAGGTTGGCGCAGTCCGGACGAGTCAATTATTGTTGCCCGAGCAACGCTCGGAGTCTGCTCCGATCATCGATCTTTGCATGTGTACGAGTAACGCCGCGTCCTTGCATCTCATGTGATTCCTTCTGGACATAGAAGAGGCCACTTCTGCTTGCAGTCATTTCAAAACCATGGTTGCAGTCTTGCATATCTTGCGACGCAATTGAGGCTCACCTACGTCGATGACAATGACTGACGATAGCGCCAAGCCAAGCAGAATCCCGTCCTCCACATTTGAGTTCGCAAGTGCCGAAGCATTCAATCCGTTCAAGTCTGAGCAGCTCAGCATCGGAGCAGAGGATTCACACAAAGCCGAACGAAAGATGTCCAAGTCTCCAAGCGCAAGGTCTCCAACATCGCCGCCTTCGGCTTCTGATAGCGGAGAGGAGCACGTCTTGCACTACATCATCGTCGATGTATTTACGCGTGAGAAATTACGAGGAAATCCTCTTGCTGTTGTCTTCGAAAGTGCTGACAGCAGGCCGATCTCAAGCACAGAGAAGCAGAGCATCGCCAAAGAATTCAACTTGTCCGAGACAGTCTTCATCGGTGCCCAAGCGCAGGGGCACCCAGAGAACAAACTGCAGAAGCTTTGGTCCCTCACCATCATGACTCCTTCGGAGGAGCTGCCATTTGCAGGCCACCCAGTCATTGGTGCAGCTTGCGCTCTATCAATGAGCAAGGGTATGGTGTTCAGTGGCGCGTTTCGTACAAAGGCGGGCAACATTGACTTTGCGGTCGAGCGCTCGATCTCGTCCAAGACTCTTGCCTTGTCTCGTGCAGAGGTTTCCGTACCATTCAAAGTTCATCACCACAAGAGTCGTGTGAGCCTAAGTGACATCGGCCAGGAGCAGCTCGGACTTCACGATGATCAATTGTACGTCTACGATAGGCACTTCCCAGTCTTCTCAATCACGAAGGGCATGACGTACATCCTGGTGGAGATCTCGTCCATGTCCGCGTTGAGTCAGGTTGTTGCATCAAGGAAGAAACTCGACGTCGATCTTGACGAACACTGGTCGCCATCGTTCGTTGGCACCTACTTCTACTATCGAGCTCCGGGCTTCTACGAGAACGATCCTGTAGAGCTGCACACTCGTATGATCGAGCCCGAGATAGGTGAAGATCCAGTGACCGGGAGTGCAGCCTCAGCTTTGGCTGCATATCTGTCCATCGAAGCAGCCAAGAAGCTCGAGATCCAGCGCAGCTTCGAGTATCGCATTACTCAAGGTGAGCATATGGGCCGCAAAGGCACACCGACAGTGCTCGTGAAGCTTGATGAAAGCAAGTGCGTCTCGTCGATGACTCTGAAAGGCGACGCCGTCAGGGTCATGAGAGGAACCATTGAGAGGTGATGATGTTGGCTTTTCTCAGCATTGGACGTCACGATGGATCCTTCGCGACCACACAGAACCACTTTCCGTCATATTGATCATGCTCGCCTTTGAAACTGCAAGGCCGTCACACTCCAAGCGCCGGGTATGCCTCTCGTGTGCATCACATGATCCAAAAGCTTCTTTGACAGCGGCCTTTTAAGGAGTGTCAGCGCTCACGATTAAGAGTTCGCGACAAGGCAATGGGCCAATGCTGAACCAGCCAAACATTTGCGGACTGATGATCGCAGCTCATGTGTCTCTTGCTGACGTCCTCGCTGAACCGAAGACAAAGTGATAGTGTCATTTAGCGCGCCGGCTTTCAGACTTCTAGCGCAGAGCTTTTGTGTCAGTCAGCGACTTGAACAGAGTCGACTATCCAGGCCTGTGTTGTCAGACATAGCTGCGTTGAAGCGATGCCGATGATCTGCCAACGTTGTTCAGACTCCACGGACGAGCCTGATTGGACCGACAGCATGGTTCCAGAGTCACAATGAGTTGAGGAAAGAGCGACTGCTCAGGTCAACTTGACTCTGGCGATGCGCTATGGAGGAACCTGAGTCTTCGTTAGCTTTCATTCTCGCATTTGAATCAATTTCTGGAATCAACGTGTATTTCCTCTCGGTTGACTGCCTCAAAGCTAAGCCCCTCGCGTTCTAAGGGTCTTCGTCTTCTACTGCTCTGCGTTTTCGACCTCTTCGTTCGTGAGCTTGCTCGCCTTCGTCGTCATCAAAGCATCCGAATTTGATCCCAGAATCCTTTGCCTTTCCTTTCAAATTAGGCATGCTTACCATTTCAGCGACCACCGCTTTGACCTCTCCCTCGCTAGGCATTTCATTCTTCCCCTTCCCTTTACTTTTCGTCTCCTCGGTTTCCTCTTCCTTCGTACTGGCGTCTTCATCTTGCCGGCCTTTGTCCACATTCATGATGAGTCGAAACGCCTGATTCCCATTCAGATAGTACCGATGCAACCGCTTGCACCTCAAAAACCCGAGTCCCCCATACAGCCGCAAACTCGCCACATTATCCACCTCCGTCTCCAGCGCAATCTCCTCCGCCCCCTTCGCCGCCATCGCATCGACACCCAGCCTGACCAAGCGGCCCGCAATACCTCTCTTCCGATAGTCAGAGTGCGTCGCAATCATGGCGATGTAACCCCGGTTTCTCGGCGGGTCGTTCTCGTCCACGAGTAGATTCTGCTTGGAGGGTGCAACGTGCGGTTCAAGCTTGTTGATGATGACGCCAATAAGCTGGTTGTGAGACGAGAGGCAGAGGAAGCAGAGGTCCGGCCAGCTGTACAGGAAGTAGCGGTACACGTAGATTGAGTAGGGTTCGGAGAGGTCGTGCGAGATGAGAGCGCGCATCGAGGGGAGATAGGCGGACTCGCGTGTGGGGTCGTAGCGAGTGTAGTACCAACCGCGGTCCTCATCGTGAAACTGGATATGTGGATCAGAGGAGTCGGGAGCGGGTGCTGTGGGCGGCGGAGGTGGCGGTTTCGTTCCCTCAGGAGGTAGTGGAGGTGGTTCCATGGCGAGTGTGCCGGGGAATGAGGGCGGCTGCTTCACGTTGGAGGAGGTAGTGGCATCTTGGGCAATCTTGAAGTTGGTTGACTTCTTGCGTGGCATCTTACCTCGCCCTGGAAGTGTAGGGCAGGAGCTCAGATGAGTTAGGCAACAACGACGCTCACATTCTCAATTACTCTGTGTTTCGCCACCCCAATACCACAGCATCGACGCGGGGGAATCTCCATGCAAGTTTCTGCACGCATCGTTGGCAACAATCGAATATCTTACGGTTGAACCTTGTCTGGAAGCTCTTTTCCCGCCAAGACATCCGCCAAGACATCCCCTATGTTCCCACTGAAGTCATTGCTGAGCGTAATAACCCATACCCGCGTGCTCTGGGATGGTCAGATGCCCAACCTCCTAGATAATACTACAAGAGCGTCATAAAACAACACATGCATCCGTTCCAACGCCGTGCATCATCAAACGTGACGGTGGCCAACCAAATCCGAACCACAATTCAAGCCGCTGCCTGCACGACCTTGAAGCCCTCCTGCACCGTCTTCTGTATATCCTCGTCCTTATGCTGCAGCAGACTGAGCGCAAACGCCACATCGTTCCACTGCCTCTCATCATCACACCTAGTAAGCCTTGCTGCAAGCTTGGAGGCAAGCTGCTTGGCATGCTTGTCCTTCTCAATGAAGCCAGCCAAGAACTTGAGGATTTTCTTGAAGCTGTCTTCCTCCAGATCCTCATCCGCCGAGAGCACGGAGAACATGTCGACAAACTGATTGTACACGGCGTTGTCTTTGGTGGCGAGCTCGGTGAAGAACATTCGAGATAGATCCGCAATCCGCCTGTCTTCGTCCTCGAGGCATTTGGCCATCTCTCCGAGCTGACCCTTCACTTTCACTTGGCCGGCCAGGATGAGAAACGTGAGCGTCATGAGACATGTGCGCTTCACCGAGGTGTCTTGATCGCTGAGTCGTCGATAGAGGAAGTCTGTATTCTCGTCGATGAGGTTGTTGAAGCAGACGGCCATGTCGCCTAGTGCGATGACCACGTTGCTTCGAGTGATGGGGTCTTTTGATCGCTCCAGGATCGTGATGAGGAGCGGTAAGTTCTTCTCGCAGTAATCAGACGAGACGCACATCAGCTTCGCCAAGCAGATTGCTGCGACGGCCTGTAAGTTTGCGTCTGGATAGGCTGTGTTGTTTGAGCAGATCTCCATCACGAGCGGACCGCAATTTGACAGCAGTGAGTTGGCGCCGTATAGGATCTCATGTTCTCGGATGTGGTTCATAGCCTCTGTGAAGTCGTCTTCCGAAGTGCCACCGATCAGGTCCAGTTCAGCTTCGTCTTCAGACTTCTGTTTAGTGGGTGAGGCACCAGCCGGCTTCTCTTTGTCACGCTCAGCTTTTCGCTTCTTGAAATCAAGCTCGCACAGTTCCAGGTGGACGATCTGCTTGATTGCAACATGGCCCACAATGGACAACAGCTGAGCCAGAGCAGCTTCTGGTTTCTGCAGATTTTGCGCCTCTTCAGGTGAAGAGTCCTGCATCTCCTGATCGCCATGTGCGTCCTCCTCGACCTTTGGCTGCTGCCGCCGTGCGAAAACAATCTTCGTCTTGTCGCGCACAATGTCTGAGCAGAGCACATCTGGATGCTTCGACAAGGTGTAGATGGCACCAATAGCCTGCTCAGCCACGCCGTACCATTCTTTGCTGTCTGACCTGATCATCGTCATTGCAGCCAAGCGTTGCAAGACTGCATGCTCATTATCCAGCCTTGAAAACACCACCTTAGGGTCCTTGGCTTTCTTCTTTGTCGGCGTCATTCGTGAGAGTGCAATGCAGGTATATTTGGCAAGTCCAAGGTCTGATCTGCCATGGCTCCCTAAACCAATCCGCAGCATAGTTTCGAGTTCCTCATGGACGATCTTTGGATCTGCCAGGGCTAGCATGCTGAGCACCAGGATGGCACCCCTCCGCTGGGCCTTCGAGATTTCTTTTCGCTGGACGCCGTAGACCTGCCATAGCTTGCTGGTGACCACGTCGGAGATCAGGTTGCCTTTCATCATAGTGCAGAGTAGTTGTTCCAATGATGTGAGCTCTGACAAGGAAGCACCAAAGGTGAGACTGATCATGTTGCGAGCAATGTAGTTGGCTGCGTCATTCTGAGAGAAGGAATCCGGCGCGCTGAAGAAAATACTTTTATAACACTCGATTAGGTGCGTCTGCACACCTTTCCCTTCGTCGCTGTTGCCCTTCGTCCAGATCAGGTGCAGCATCTTGCGGATACCGTCTCGAGCTGTCTCAATCCTGTAGGCATCTGCAATCATGAAGAAGTCCATCGACTCAATGACTTCGCTCTTGTTCTTTGAAAGCAGCAGCTGAACGATGGCAGGTGTTGCTATATGTAGAACCTCGATGAAAGCAAGAGCCTCAAGGTAGTACCTGCGCGTCAGTTGCAGTTTGCCAACGGCTTCTGACGTTGCTGCTTCTTCTGCAGCTTTCTTCATCGCGGCTTGCTTCTCTTCGTCTGACATCTCTTTCGGCTCCGCAGGACGCTCGCCGCCTGCTTCAGTAGCATCATCGAGCAAGGCATCGTCGACCTTATCGCCCGATTTCTCGCCGAGACCAGGGCTGTCTTCCGGAGGTTTCAGCTTCTGTAGCTCCGCATCAACTGTTTCTAGTCGATCATGCCACTCTGTGAACGCCAGCTGACCACCGTGAAGAACGCTGAAGGGGTGCGTGGAGACCAAATTGCCGAGCAGCTTAACGGCGTTTCGTCGCACGTTGCTGCTCTTATCCTCGAGGCTGCGCGCCGCCAATGTGGTTGCTGTCTGTCGTCGCTTTGGAAACTTGGCCTCCAAATCACATATCTTGACCCATGATTGCAGAACGCGACATCTGCAGTAAGGGTTGATGTCCAAGAAGCGCTCCTCTAGAACGTCGAAAAAGGCGTTCATTTGCGCCTTGTGGTTCTCAGCTTGCTCACTCGCTTCTTGCTTGCTCAACATGGCGATCAGGTTGCAGCACACGTCAATGATCGAACATCGCAGTGTGTAAGACTCGCTATCGAGAAACTTCGCGATCGAGGTCATCTGCTTAATGACGGCCCTCGGTGCGAGCTCTGAAAGCTTAGAGACGAACGCTGACACCGACTTCGGCCCTTTCAAGTCATTGCTGTTAAACTCCTTCGTCGAGAGCTCCCGCAGGATCTCTTCCGCGAGCTGAGGATAGTCGTACTGATCAGAAAGAATATGAAGCAACTCAGCCATCGGCTCTGACAAATGCTCAAAGTACGATAGGCTTTGGATGATTGAGGTCTGCGCGCCGTACGCATGTCCATGATGCTTGATGGCGATGCATAGCACCTTGAAGCTGTGCATTCGAATGGCCACGACCTTGACGCGTGCTTCGCTTTCGAGGATGAGGTAGACTGCCCGTGTGAACAGTCCAATGAACGTGTCTCGCTCAGATGTTGTCTGGAAGACTCTTGCCAGTCGCAGCTTCATCACCTTTGTCATTGCATCCAATGCGCCCTGCACCTGCGCGCCAGAATCCCAAGCTCCTGGATCTTTCTTTGCTTTGCCGCCCTTGCCACCTCTGCCCCGGATGGCCGATGCCGATGTGGACGCAGACTTCTCCGCAGCCTTTGCTTCTATCGCTGCGACCGACCATTGCAGTAGAAATCCGTACGCCTCCAGTAGTTGCTTGTGTTGCTGGAGTACCGTTTCTGCGTCGTCTGTTTCATTGTGGATGATGTCGGCTTCAGCAGCGAGACCGGACACAACGATGTCCAGAATCTTGCCAAGCGCTGTGGGTGGAAGATGGGATGAAGACCTTGTTTGCGATAAGCGCGGACTGTCAGCTTCTTGAGTGTATTCGTTGGGGTCGGTGGGATAATACTTTAGCAAGAACTGGAGCGTGTCGAAATGGCTGCTGTTGAGAAGCGCATCAGGGTTCTCTGTAACAGCGTCGACGATAGGGTTCAATGCGCCATTGATGATTGGGCTCGTGAAACCTTCTGAATCTTGTTCGCATTCGACGAGCGACGAGTCGGCCTCGGGTGTTTCGACAGATTGTGGGTCGGCGAGGTATTCTTTGAGGCTGTTATTGATGTCAAAATCCACGCGTTCGCCCATTCTGAGGATCGAAAAAAGCGGACAGCGCTGTGCGCATGGAATGAAGATGGTGGTCGGAGTAGTTGAGACGAAAGAGTGTCAGTGTTGACTTTACACCGATTTGGAACTAGCGTTATTTACGACGCGTTTCCACGCGGCAACAGTCCCTCCACCAACGCAAAATGTGATCGATGCGATCCTGCCTCACTTAGGCCCCCAAATACGACATCTGATATTTTTAGCATGCGCGACACGTCATGAGTCCATCACAACACCCAGCATCCCCCAGTGAGAAGTATGGCCGCTGTAGCAAGACAGCCAGACTACCCGCTGTCACACAACCAAGGGCATTACATCTACGAGGACGAATACAACAGCGACAATGACATTTTCATGTCCAGCCGAGAAGGCGATCCGGAGGAAGACAGTGGTCGGACACAGTCCGCAAACAGCGATGGCGAAGAGAATGGGGAGCTCGAAGATTCCGTGGTCGAGGACATGCGTGGCTTGGAAGAGAGCTTTCGAGGCTTCACGTCAAATTATCGTCTGATCAATCGAATAGGAGAAGGCACCTTTTCTACAGTATACAAGGCAGAGGACTTGGCATATGCAGAACACAGGAACGAATGGGATATTGACGCAAATGAAAAGAAGTACTGGTATTCGCCATCCGGCACGAGGCGAAGGAAGAAGGGACCTCAGCATCGGTTTGTGGCCATTAAGAAGATTTACGTCACAAGCAGTCCGCAGCGTATATTGAACGAGCTCGAACTCCTTCACGAGCTCAAAGACTGTCCATTCATAGCACCGCTCATCACAGCCTTCCGAGATCGAGACCAGGTCATTGCCATCCTTCCTTACTTTCGGCATCTCGACTTCCGGCAGTACTTCCGTGAGCTGACGCCCGCCGACATGCGTATATACTTCCGCTCCCTGTTCACGGCCCTTGTTGCCGTCCACGAAAAGGGCATCATCCATCGCGACATCAAGCCTACCAACTTTCTTTACGACACCAATACCAAGCGCGGCGTCCTCGTTGACTTTGGTCTTGCTGAATGGGAAGAAACTGATTATCAACCCTGCGTGTGCGAGCTCGACCGAGAGGAGCACCGCTTCAGAGTCCAAAACAGCCACTACCAAACGCGCGAGAAGATTCTTGGCCATCCGAAGGGCGACACACGACCCTCTTTACGGGCAAACCGAGCAGGCACGCGCGGCTTCCGAGCACCAGAAGTTCTCTTCAAATGCACTGCGCAAACCACGAAGATCGACATCTGGTCCGCCGGTGTCATCTTGCTGACCATGCTGTGCAAACGCTTTCCCTTCTTCAATTCCTCGGATGACATCGATGCCGTGATCGAGCTGACAACACTGTTCGGCAAGATGAGGATGCGAAGAGCCGCGCTCCTTCATGGCCAAGTCTTTGAGATGACCATCCCGACGATCGGGGAGAAGGGTCATACGCTGGAAGCGATCATCGCCTGGAGTCTAGATCGACCGCAGCGTGACAAAAAGACCAACAAACATAGCTTGCGACCAGACGAGGTGCCAGTTGTTGAGTTCTTGGACCAGTTACTTCAGCTGGATCCGAGGAAGAGGTTGACAGCAGAAGATGCCTTGGATCATCCGTTTTTGCAAGAGCGTGACGACGAAGGCAGCGAAGATGAGATGGACGTGCTGGCGCTTAGTGAGGCCAGCTGACATTCATGAATGGCGCATGGGACAGACGGCGACGCTTTATACCCATTTCTAGGCGGCACATGTATGCTTGTTATGTTGGACGAATTGCATTGAATATGATTTCTCTTCAAAAGTCCTTTCAGAGCCCATGTCAGTCTTCTTACAACTCCTTTGAATTCACCGCCCATGTCGATTTTGCTCTGCGAGAGAAGGTGTGGCGGAACAACCATAATCCGCGTGATTGCTTACATAATCCACAAAGTCCGCCAACCTCGAAAAGCGCACAACGACAGCCACCTTTGCGCTTCTTACAGATACCCATCCACACATCCACAAACATGCCGACCAGACTCACAAAGACGCGGAAACAGTGGGTCTTACTCTATTTACACAATACACGTCAAACTGCGCTCTGCAGCCCTCAACCATACATCTCCCCCATCCCAGAACATTCCCCTTCATACGCGCTTCAAACTCCGCACATCCAACCATCTCACGCTTCAACCCGATCAACTGCTGACATGACCTCACAGCCGCGGCCACGTCTCCGCCGGCCACGGCCGCGTCGGCAAGCACCGCAAGCACCCCGGTGGGCGCGGCATGGCAGGTGGCCAGCACCACCACCGCACGAACATCGACAAGTACCATCCGGGTTATTTCGGCAAGGTCGGCATGCGCCATTTCCACATGCTGAAGAATCACTACTGGAAGCCGACTGTGAATCTTGATAAGGTACGGGTTTTCCACCCAACCGCCGACGAGTTGAAGCTAGTCACACAAGCGGAGCAAGAAGAAAAACGAGACACAGTGACGAGGTTTTCGTGCTTCATGGGAGCCGCTGGGACAGAATGATGGGAAGGAGTGGAGTTGTTGTGGTGAACATGGCTGACAACACAGCAGCTCTGGACGCTCGTCCCCGCCGAAACACGCTCCAAGTACATCGGCCCGAACGCGATGAAAGCCGACACCGCGCCCGTCGTCGACCTGCTACCGCTCGGATACGCGAAGTTGCTGGGGAAGGGCCGCCTGCCGGAGGTGCCGATCATCGTAAAGGCGCGGTATGTGAGCAAGCTGGCGGAGAAGAAGATCAAGGAGGCGGGTGGGGTGGTGCAGCTTGTGGCGTAGATGACATCGAGGATGCGAAGGCATCAGGGATGAGGAGAGAGATACCGCTGACGGGACAGACAGCGGGAAGCGAGAGCAGACACGTGGTTTTCGCTGCGAGAGAAATGCGGCAGTACCACAGCATACAGCAAAATGCAACCAGATCGTCAGATCCACAGACCGCGATGTGGAAAAGCGTAACCGTGAAGAATTCAACGCACGCCGTTCAGATCGTGCTCGACCTCGAGAGGTTCACCTTCGAATGTTCGTCACCTGTCGCTAAAATGCTCTACATTGCATACAATCATCGAATCGTCTGCTGATCTGCCGTGGAGAGCTTCCCAACCTTGTGTTGTCGCTTTTATCCTGCTCAGCCCACACCACGTCGATCGCTTCACCACAACGGGTTCTTCAGCCCGGTCAAGTTGTCCAAAAGACTCTTCTCCTCCTCGCCTTGCTTCTTTCTTTGCCCCTGCAACTGTTCACACATTAGCTGACGACGCCTGCGCGTAACGACAGGCTCATTACTCACCTCAAGCTGCACACCCCGATGCACGGCCACAAGCCAATCGACATAACTCCTCTCCTCTGCATTCCGATCTTCCATCAACAACCGCGCAAACTCAAACTCGCTGCCATCCATCCCCTGACGTGCCATTTGTAACACGCATCCCTTGCTGCCCCTCGTATCCGCCATATACTGCAACACGTTCCTTACCTGCGCATTCAAATGTGTCTCCAGCACCGGCAGCTCCGCCAGATATGGATCGATGCTCTCCAGACTACTCACATTGGCACCAAAAAGATCTTCAAGCAGGTTTGGCGACACCTGCGCGTGCAGCCAGAGTATCACCGGCCCTGTCGCTGGATCGATGAGATATGCTCCGCCCTCCTCTACGCGGCCCCATGAACACCGCATCGAATTTGGCACTTTGAGATGACCACGCTCGTTGGGGAAGCCGTCACCGGGCTCGAGGTTGTGCAGCGCGATCATGCGAGGGTACAGATGCAGACTCAGCTCGGCGGGACTCATGCCCTTGATGCTGCGCATGTCGAATACCCTCCGGTCCGCTGGCTCGACCCCGCCTTTCAGTGCCCGGGTTTTAAGAAGGCAGAGACTGTACATCGCGAACTCTTTCAAGTTCTCAGGCAGGACAAGCTGACCCGGTGGGTGCGAACCGGAGAAGTTGCGGCGGTAGGAGGATAAGATGTCAATCGTTTTTTCTGTGATCCGGCTGCGAATTTCGCGCAGAATCTTATCGGGCATCTGCTGCGCGGCTTGCTTTGCAAAGAGAGTCACGACCGCATCTTGGTCGACGAGTTTCATGGCCGCGAGAGCACCTTCGGAGACGGAGGCGACGGTGTTAGTACAGCGGATGCGGCGCTCGCCCGATGCTGTTGTGTAAAGAAGTGCACTTTGAAAGTGAGCATCGAGTTTGGGGTCAAGCTTGCCGTCGTAGGAGAAGGAGGCGCCAAAGGCTTTGTCGGCGTCGATAGCGCCGAGCTCGATGTCAGCGCCAAACGTGTGTTGTGTGAAGTTGCCGAAATAATTCGAGACCTGCAGACCGTTGCTGCAGCGGACTTTGAGCAGCGCCTGGAAACCCGACTCTCGGGTTAGGTTACGTGTGAGCTCCTTCGCGATGCGAGCATTGTCGCGGGGATAGACGTAGTTGGGGTAATAATACACCTCGCCACCTGTCTTCTCAGCAATATGGCCAATCGAGGCAATGTCGAGATAGCCGCCTTGAGGTGCAGCGAGGAAGAAGTCAGCACCGATGCCAGCTTCAGTCATGTTTTTGGCGGCTTTGTGGAAGCCTGGATGTTCAGTGGCGAATACCTTACGTTCGCCTTCTGTGTCTCTAAGCTCTGGCTTTTCCCGCATGAACAAACGACCGGGTCCCCAAGTGGGTAGTGAAGAAAGTGATGTGACGAGGCGACCGCCAGTAGGTTTGAGAGCTTCGACTGCGGCATTGACAGCAGGGAGAAGTGCAGGTTCAGGAGCTTTGATCTTGGAGAACATGGACGGGACTTTGTTCAAAAGTGTGGTGATGGAAGCGCGGCATTCTTGAGGATCGAAAAAGGTGTCGCCAGCTGTGGGAAGGAATGGATCCTCGATATCAGGCATGACATACATGTGGGAGTGTTCCGAGCCAGCAGTGAAATTGTAGAAGTGGGTTTCCTTGTCGAAAGTTGCTATCCCAACCTTGGAGCCAGCAGCTAGTTTGGGAGTACTGACAGTGCCATTGGTCTCACCGTTGGTCTCGCCTTGCTGGTGATCCTTGCCATAAAGCGTTTCCAGGATGCCCTGACAGAATGCCTCCAAGAACCCCTTGCTGACAGCTTCCATGCTCACATCAATGAGGAACAGCCACCGCTGGGGCATGGGCTCCTTCGTCCAGTATTCACGCGGCGCCGCGAACTCGACGGTACCAAGTGATAGCTCTGGCCTCTGCATCCGGTCAACCCTCGCGCCTGAGGGATCCGTAGGGGCGAAGTAAGATGGGTCCACGTCATTTGGAAATGTACACATGTTGCACACAAACTTGTTACCGCCTGATCGGAAGACCATGAATGGGTTGATGTACGCTCGACATCTCCGACACCGGGGCGGGCCTTGATCACCAAAGTCTATTACTGGCACTGCTGGCTCACCATCCTGTTGCGGCGCAAGCGGTTGTAAGACGAGTCCGAGGGGCACTGAAGTCGCATTGAGCGCTTCTGATGTAGTCGGGATATTGTTGAGTGTGAGGCGACAGTATTTGGGTGATGAATTGCTCTGATCCACGGCGACGAAAGGTATGCAAGAGGGCGGCGGTAGGTGTTGCTCCATCGTAGGATAGACATGATCGAGATAGTATTCTGCCGGCGCGTCTCTTGACCATGGTATGCTTGGAACTTGTTCCGGGTCTACCTTGCCTTGCGCCGACGTGACGGGTGCACCGTGAAGAGGGGTACCTGCTCTTGCTGGTGCTTGCATGTGTTGCTGAAAGCCTGCAGCTCCCCCAGGTGTACCCGGTTGTGACCATGATTGCTGCCCCTGATAGCCCTGAAAGCCCTGCTGTGTCTGCGCATTCTGCTCGTATTGCTGTCCACCAGGAGGAGCCCATTGACCTGCACCTCCCGCTGGCATCGGCGGAACACCACCACTCGCGGCCCCTACGTCATGATATGCGTGGCGGCCCTTCTTCTTCATCGTGCTTCTGCCACCAGGTTGCCCGTCCATGTTCATGCCACCCATCTGCGCATTGAGCTGGGACATGTCCGCTCCTGCCGGTGGCTGTCCGGGCTGCTGGAAGTAGCCTTGGTTGGGCTGCGCGCCTTGAGATTGCGAGCCTGGTGTGCCTGGCGGAAATTGATTTGGAGGACCTCCGTGCTGCGGCATGCCTTGGTAGTCTTGCTGAGGTTGCCCACCCCATTGTTGGTTAGGTTGGTATGCCATTGTGTGCGTGCGACTGTGGGAATGGTGCTACCGTGGAGGAGATATGAGGTAGGGCATGTTGCGAGGAGCCGAGCGCAGACTCGATTGCTGCACAGGAGGCGAAGGATTCACGCAGAGCAACGCGCGTTCACCTAACTTGTCGATTTGGTCTCCGTTTGTGCCTGGACTTTCCAATCCACGCTTCGATGCCAGGATGTTTCAGAGTTGGAGGATCACGACACTCCACATTGGGTAACAACGACCTCTGTAGAAATCGAAGAAAGTTGTTGCACTCGTCCGAAATCCGCTCAACACTTCGACTTATTGGCGAAGAATCTCTGCAATCTATCTATGGTCCCGTTGAGGGTTCGATCCTCAGTAAAGAGGCTCGCCTTGATCCACCCTGGCAGCTTCCCCTGAATATCCGCCCTTCTATATCTCTTGTCCACCAACATGATGGCAGCATAATCGTCCTTATGCCTAATCGCACGGCCAATGCTCTGGTTCACTGCGCGCATACATGCACTTGTGTAAAACTCCCTTGCAGCACTGCCACGCTCGCTCAGGGTTGAAGCGCGCTTCTCGGCGAACTCCATTTTCGCTTTCCACTCCGGTGACTGAGCATTCGGGAACGGAAGACCGACCACCATGATGCCACGCCCAAGCTGGTCTGCAAAGTTGATTCCTTCGGATAGGGAGCCGCCTATGACGGCAAAGAGAAGCGCGCCACGTTGGTCCGTAGCGTCATTAATGTGGCTTGTGTACTTAGCGAGGATCTGATCAACCTTCTCGTGCTTCGAATCTACCGCCTTGTCCTCTAGTATTTCCTCTGAAGGACCGGCCGAGACTTCTGTCTTCTCCATGAAGATACGCTTCGCTGTTGACATGCGGTCCCAAGGCGTGCCGTCACCACTGACCGTCTTCCATGAATTGACTGCAGTATTGAGGTAAGCGTAGCTGGGGAAGAAGACAACAAGGCCATCCGGAATGACTTGTGCCGCAGCCAGAACTGTTCTGCCGAGCTCTTGCAGCATGGCTTGGGACCCTCTCCGCTCGTAAGTGAACTCGAATTCGACACCACTCCGACCTTGAACTACTGGCAGTGCCACCAGATTGCTGCTCGGGATTACGTGACCACAAGAGAGCGTCATGATTCGCTCTGATGGCATGTAATGCAACAAATGGCTCTTGTAATCGTCCATTGGGGACATCGTGCCGCCTGCTAGGATCACAGCTCTTGCTTCTTCGACGATTTCCTTGAAGTGATGCGTCGGGTCGAGCAACAGATATTTAAGAACTACCTCACCATCTGAAGCATCGGCTGTGACTGATCTCGAATAGAAGAAGCGACCCTCCGCGGAAGGATACGTCAGGGCAAGCATGAAACTTTGCACCTGCATCAGCACTGGCACTGATGCTCGCTTCGATCTTGCTTGGGGTCCACCAGACTGGTTGGGTTGTTGTTCGGCAAAGTCGGTGTATCCATCTACTTTGCGGGCGAGCTTGCTCTCTTGCAGATAATGCATCAGCTTGTACAGGTTGATTTGATCGACGCCTTTGCCGGTCATCAAGTCTCCGATCTGAACGATGCCTTCACCCTGGCTCGCCGGCTGCTGCTTCGTTTGAAGGTATACTGCTATCGAGTCGACGAGTCGAACCAGCTGCGTCACATATACCCTGTTCTTGCCCTTCAGCCTGTTCCTGAACTTCTGCAAGTAAGCCGTCATCTGTGATCGGGCGCGCTTAAGCTGAGTCACTGATACCGATACAGAGTAGAGCTCAGATATCGTATCCGTCAAATTGTGCGCTTCGTCTACGATGACGACGTGGTTCTTCAATGACAGCTTGAGAGCTTCCCGCGCGGACTTCTGCAACAGCAGCGGGTACGGTAGGGTTGCGATCTCACTGGGGTTGATTGCAGCTCGCGAGGCATAGTATGGACAGATGCCAATCTTTTCGCCGAGCTGACCTAGATCTTCAATGTCCCGTACCTTTGCCATTGTGTGGTCACGAAAGTCATTTACGAGAGCCTCACTATCTGGGTTCGGCAGGAACTTACACTTGGAATCCTTTGGGGTAGAAGGTTGCTGGAGCTCCAGACATCGTTCGTTGATGGCCGTGGCGTTGCCCAACTTCTTGACCTTGGAATTGATGCAGAGATTTTTGCGAGAGCCGAGCACGAGATGCTTGAAGTCTTCTGCAAGGGCTTCTTCTTGGTTGGCTGAGGCGTCTGGAATTCCGGGGTCAGGAGGCAGAGCAGGCGGCATCTTGACGCGACGCAGCTCGTTTACGAATTGGCTCAGCTGTGAATGCGTCCTCGAGCAGAATATGACCTTCAATTCTTCATCGGCTTCCGCTTCATCTGTACCGGCAGCGGGTTTCAGGTAGTCTCCCAGCTTGTCAATCAGGGCCTGTGTCTCTGATGAGATCCCATCAGCCGTTGCCTTGCTCGCCATCTTCGATCCAGCAGACTCGTCTTCGCTTTCATAGTCGTCAAGAGCAAATTGCGCTTCGTCAGCATCTGACGTTGAGGTCTCGTTTGCGCCAATTCTCTACCTTTTCAATAAGTAAAATCCACTGATCGAGCACGGAAAAGGTCATACCGCCCGCTTGGCTGGAGGCTCTCCGCGTTCAAACCGCTGTCGTGCCTTCGCCTCCTTTGCGCGTATCTTCGCAAGCCGCTCTTCCGTATCATTGCGCCGTTGCAGCACTTGCCGCCGCTTCTCAGCTTTGGCATGCTCGACCATCCACTCAGGCTCGTCTTCATCTGCAATCATCTCAGCACGTGCCTTGCGGAATGAAAGAATCATCATAAATACTGGCGACCGCCTCGGAAAGCTGCTCTTCGAGTTGCTTCCGTTTGTGCTCCCGCAGCCATGTCAGGGAGCCGCAGATCAGGCTCAATGATTTGCCCTTCCCACGTCAGCACGCATTCTGTTATTAGCGGGTCTTTACGACTAGCTCACAGTGCCTGCGACTAGTGTCAGCAAGCTGTCCGTGGTGACATGATTTGTCCTGCATGAAGCACACTAGACGGCGCTTCTGGAGCAGCTGTGGAGAGCCAGCCGCTGGCTACATGAGGGGTCCAAGGCGCACAAGGGGTTTCGACATACCTGAATGCTGTCAACTGATGCCATTACGAATGCTAGATGCAGTGCGGACCAGTGGGTGATTCGAAAATGCCGACTTTACCCTCTCCAATGCACTGATACACCGCATCCATGAAGTCAAGCTGGATGCCATACGGCGTG
Organism: Arthonia radiata; assembly: GCA_002989075.1. NCBI lineage: Eukaryota > Fungi > Ascomycota > Arthoniomycetes > Arthoniales > Arthoniaceae > Arthonia > Arthonia radiata. The sequence continues at coordinate 872,010 of PSQN01000003.1, forward strand.
AAAGGATGGTGATAGTCCCGTCGTACAGCCATTGCGCTGGGAGGATGCTGAACGTTGAGCGAGCAGAGCAGATTCTGTGAATTTTCGACGAGTGACGGACGCGTCCGAAACACGTACTCGCAACGCGTCGCGTGAAACCTTAAAGTTCCTGGAATCAAACACAGGAAATCGACCGGACACAATACTATCAGGCATAGCAGCTATCATCTCAGCTCTATCGCCTTTGCAATTGCTGTATCTCCAGCAAACAATATGTACAAGGCTCTGTTAATCTATACAATAACGTTCAGCCTCGCGGCGCTCCACATCAAGGCATGTTCTATCGTCCCTCTCATGCGTCTGCATATGTATGCTCAAAACGCCTCGCTTTGCAATGAATATACCTCCACGCGGTTCGGACAGTCAAACCCGTCAAGTTGATCACACCTTTCCTGAGCCATTCGCCTCTCCTTTACTTACACTTCTGTTCTCTTTCGCGCCAGACGCGGTGTCCCCAGGAGCCTTCTGCGTGTCCCCCTCAGCTTCTTTCGCTGCTACGTGTGGCTCTTCGATCCATCGGGCGATCATCGCCTTCAACACATTCTGTCTCACCGGTTTCGCCAAGTAGCCGTTCATGCCGCTATCCAGACATTTCTCACGGTCTCCACGGATGGCACTGGCGGTCATGGCGATGATGAGCACATTCTTCACCTGCTCCTCTGTACTCTTACGAATCTCTCTTGTCGCATCGTAGCCATCCAACACCGGCATCTGGCAGTCCATCAGCACGATGTGGAAAGGGTTGCCCTCCTGCGCAGCGACGTGTAACGCGTCCACGGCTTGTCTGCCATCGAGATACGCCGAGCATTGATAGCCTAATTTCTTGACGTAAGCGATCGCGATCTTCTGGTTCAGCAGATTGTCTTCGGCGACAAGGATTTGGATCCTGTCCGCGGGGATGCCCTTCAAATCAATTGGGTGATCAGCGCCGGACACGGCGCGACGCTCCGTATCGCCCGCGACGTCAGCTTCCGAAGCAGTGTATATGGCCATAGGATCGGCGGCTTGTTTGCGGCGCTCTGGCAGCTGGGTCGACGTGATCGTACTGCCTGGCTTGATGGCACCATGATGGCCAGGCGCTTTGGGAAATTTAAGGGTGAAAGACACCTTGGTGCCTTGGTCGACTTTACTCTCCATCCAGATTTTGCCCTTCATCACGCTCTCGATTATCGCTTTGCAGATGCTCAGACCTAGACCGGTGCCACCATGCGATCGCGCAGTGGAGCTGTCTGCCTGCGAGAAAGGTAGGAACAGCTTTAGCCTCTGCTCTTCGGATACACCGACACCCGTGTCAGCAACTGAACACGTCACCGTTGCTTCGTTCTCGTCTTCGCTGTCGACGATTGCTGAGACTGTCACTCGGCCGGAGAAGGTGAACTTGTAAGCGTTCGACATGAGGTTCATGAGGATCTGGTGAAGGCGTACAGGGTCGCCTGAAAGGTGATATCAGCACATGGCACAGAAGGAAACTTCTCAATGGGCACTATTGCTGGCCAACAGAGAGAGGTGTTGGAAGACAACGTTACAATGACAGCCGCATGGACTGAAACGGGAATGCTGTGAAGGCTGTAGACTTACCAAGCACGAGCGACCTCGGCTCAACGTCCAATTTGACCAAAGTCTCTACCTTCTTGTCGTTGCTATAGCTCAACGCGCGCACGACTTCATTGATCGTGTCATAGAGCGAAAGCTCGACGGAGAACACTTGCATTTTGCCGGCCTCAAGCTTCGAGTAATCGAGAATGTCGTTAATAACGGTGAGCAGTGTGTCAGCGCAGACCCTGTGAATATATGTGTTAGCATTAGATAGCTGGTGCAGCGATGCAGATAGCCATCTCGACGTAGCAGAGCAGCTCTTTGTGCGCATGTGACCTACCTAATGGAATCTGCGTACGACTCTTGCTCGGCGCTGAGAGTGCTTCCTTTCAGCAACTCGCTCATGCCTAGAAAACGCCGCTTAGCACGTCTCGATGTCTCGGTGCCTGAGAGTCTGTAGCTTACCTATGACTCCGTTCAGAGGTGTCCGCAGCTCGTGTGAGACGTTAGCAAGGAACATCGACTTAGCTTTCGCTGCCTCTTCCTTCAGCTTGACGTTTCGAATAGCCTCAGCCTCGGCATCCTTTGCCTTCTGCTCGGACTGCCGAGCCTTCTCCAAAGCATGCTTCTGGGCTTCGATCATGACGGCATTGCTGGCGCTGACCTTCTCAACCTTCTTAAAGAGCTGCGAGTTCGTTATCGAGGTGCTAAAGGCGTTGCCTAGGAGCTGCAGGAATGTGGCGTTTCGTTGCGTGAAAGACCTCCCGTGCACGAAGATCACACCCAGTATGTCGTTTTCGCCGCGAAAAATAGGCTGAACGATAACGGCCCTGCACTCGCCAAAATGAGCGAGATCCTGAGGTGACATGCTGAATCGGGTCTGCTCGTAGACGTTGGGCAAGAAAATCGTCTCCCGAAATCTGATTGCACTCATCACTAGACTGATGCCGGCAGCGTTCTTGATCTCGTTCAGGCGCATATGCTTCTTTGTTTGGGCTGCTCTGGCGTCAGTAAAAGAACTGACCACCCAGCCTTCGTCACTCTCTTGCACGAGGCCAAAAACACTCGCGTTAGTCGCATCGATCGTAATCTTCGTCATCGACTCGAATAACCGGTCGGAATTGAGCTCAGACGCGAGAACTTGGCTGCTGCTTAAGATGGATTGTAGATCGAGCACATCCAGCCCAAGGGAAGCGGCATCTCCATGATAAGCTTCTTGTGAGCCTGATCCTTTGGAGACATGTCTAGCAGCAGCAATAGCTGGCATTGAAGGAACATCGAGCTCGTCCGTCTCTATTTGGCCGGCGGAGAGGGCCGGCGGAAGTGGGAACTCGTTCTCAATGGTCTGGCAAGCTGCGTCGTTTGAATACATCGAGACGCCGACTCTAATGACGTACTCGTGGCGTTCTTGAACCTGTGTAGCTTTCGCAAAGGCTGATATCCGCCGGTAGGATGCGATAGCATCGAGCAAGGCACGCCTGGCAAGCCTCCTCGCTCCACGGCGCACCAAGAACTCTGCAGACAATTCTGTGACGATGCCGTAATCCATATGCAGGCTCGCAAGCTCAGCTGCGTCTTGAGCAGCTTCGAATGCGGCAACGCTCACGTCGTACCTCTCATCCGCCTCTGCGATGAGAGCGTTGAGGAGATGGATGTACGTAGCGTAGTTCGCCTCGTTGACTGCGGACCACGACTCCATGCGCTGCTTGACTTTTCGCGCCTCTAAGAGGTTACCTGTTAGTAATGCAAGCATCTTGGGGGCACTACCGAGACTTGCCTTGCACTATTGAAGCCTCATCGCCTTCTGACGAGCCTGGCTGCTCTCTCAAAAGCCCGAAACGGGCTAGTGTGCGAAAGAAAGGTACCAAAACTGTGAAGCGCGAGCTCCAAAACTCCCACAGGTGCGGTATTAGCAGGTCCGCGGTGTCGATTGCTTCGCGATAGTAACCCAAAAGATATTGAGCTAAAAGAGTGTAGAAATTGTAGGATGTCATGTTCTTCTCAAGCCGAACGGACTTGGACTTGATGTAATCAGCGTCTGAAGATGTGCGTTAGTAAGGCTTGTAAAGAAGAGCAATGATCAAGATATTGTTAGATAATACATGTTCTGCAAGAGTACGTCGCACGGAAGGGGCAGTCAACCATGAGACGGCTCGCAAACTTACATGATTGAGAGTCGTGGTCGGCATCAGAAAGAACCAGATCGGCAGCGTCAGTTCTCGTCTTCCCCTGCATGGCTCTGGCAAATTGCCTGGCGGCAATTAGAAACATGCCGCCCCTGGAGTCGTCCTGCCATCGAGGTATCTCTTCAGCGCCATATGTGCAGAAATTCTCAACGTCAACCAAATCTTCAGAGCTCCAGATCTTGACACTTGCTGTGAAGCCGACATTGAGCAGAGCCATGTTCGTATCACCCATAACTAAAGACTGCTCCAGCCCCTGTGCAAGCTGATATTGAAGTGCGTCGACGGAACTTTGGAAATGGCCCACAAGAACACAGTACAACGTCTCGCCTCGACCAAAGGTATAGCTGTCGTAAGAGTGCTTGCGGAGAAATTCCTGAGCCAGGTCCGCCTTTTCAGACGCAAACTCAACCATGTCGAAGCGTCCGATGGCGACGGCAGCAAGATGGACAAATGCGAGCCCAATCTGGGTAACAGGCGCATCGGAAATATTTAGCTCAACTTCGAGAAGCGTCAACTGATAGAATAGCAGTGGGTCTGAGGCTTTGTCAGCAACAAGGAGCTCTCGGGCAAGAAGACCACACTCACCGGCCCAAAATGCGGCACTTATCGCATCACATAGGACATTACCCCTCATCACGATAGTTCTTGAGTCGCTAAGAGGTTTATTGAAAAGCGCGGCTAGGTCGATGGTTTGAAGTTTTTCGCAAAGCAAGTGGAACTGGTGGTCACAATCCTGCCAACTGGTTTCTGGTACCTGCAGATCAAGCTGGCCGAGACATTCTTTGAGGACGCCAAAGGCGCCAGCATGGTCTCCGCGCGCCGAATGGATTCGGCTCTTCAGCATGTATGACGGCACCTTGTCCACAGCGTCCTTCGCATTTTTGAAAATGGTGTTCATCAAGCCTATAGCTGGCTCCAGGTGACCCTGTGAGTAGTAGCATTCGGCGGCGCGGGTGTAAAGGTGCAGCGTCGATTGGTAGTCCACGTCTTCGTTGTTCTCGTCCCAATGTTTGGGTTGGAGCATGAGCAAGCAGTTGCTGAGATACTCAAGCGCTTGGGCTCGTCCACCAGCCTCGATAGCCTTCTCTGCAGCGGCGAACAATGTTCTGCGATACTCTTCTCGATGCGTGCCCTGCTTCCGAATGGTTTTGATACTGGCGCAGATATGCACAGCTTTGACATAGTCAGAATACTCTCCATCAGCAGCATGTTGAATCATGAGTTGGGCGATGTCGTAGTGCATTTGCTCTGCATTGTCACACAGCGATTCTGAACTTTGTCGAAACCGCTCATGACACCATCGGAACTGGGCGTCAGACTCGTCTGCCTCCTGCATTGACACACAATCAGCACGTTTCGATGGAAGTAGCAACTGATGGATTTTGCGTCCACGAATATCAGATTGCCTTGCAGCTGCGGAGCACTGATGCTGATACAATCAACCGACTCGTGGGCGTAAAGACTGTAGAAGACTTACCAAGATGTACGCAGCAATGCATTCATGCAATGCACCTACAGCGTCTTGCGAAGAACGCCGAATGAGATCGACTTTGCCATTCACACCAGAAAGACGCGGCTGATGGCCACTGGATGTGTGGTCTTCGAGAAGCAGCTTGACCATAATGAACTGGAATGAGGAGCCCAAGAGACTGGCCCACTTGAGGAGATTGACCGCGTTTGGGCTCAATTCCGAGATGCGTTTCTTGATGTGCTCGTTTGTTAACTGGCTGCCATAGAATTGAGACTGAAATTGCGCGAAAATGCAATCTAAGTCATACGTCCAGGCAGCCTGCTCATAATTGTAGGACAAGCACCTTGAGGAGATGGTCAGCACATAACAGCTCACACAACATTCACACTGGCAGCCCTGGGATCTGGAATGCCTTGTTCGAAGCGATAGAAAACACATCTTCCTTCAGGCAGCTACGAGGAGTTTTGGTGCACTGTGACTAACCCTGAACGATACAATGTTTCGAGCATTTCCTTGATGAAGAATGGATTGCCTGCGGTGCGTTCATGCACAACACCAGCCAGACCAAAACAATAATCTCGAGATCTCTTTATTGTGGCCATTGTGTACTCGGTGGATTGCTCCTGAGTGAACGGCTTCAATTCGATCCTGTTTCGAGATCGTCAGCTCAGTGCATCTAGAAGAGCAGCAAAAACATCGTATCCATTCTTGTTGGACAGCACTTCTTTGTGTTCAGTCTCACAACGTGGGAAGTACTGATCGCAACAATTAGGAGCCCACAATGGCGCGCACCCGAAGCGCATCATCTAAGCCAGCCAAAGGTGGCAAGTCATGCAGGAGCTGTAGAGCTTACCTTGTTATCTGGGCGTGTTTGGACTGCATGAGATCTTGGACTTTGTTCCGAGCTTGTCCTTCTTCCCTGACAGTGAGTGCGACGACAATTGGTACCTTGGCGGCGAGGAGTGACTCAAGAAGGTTCAGAGACTCCTCGTCGGCATATTCTGCCTCATCGAGGGAGAACAACACGAAACGACGCTCTGCCAAGAAACGTAGCACGTCAAGATAGACAGCTATGAATCTTGAAGATTTAGTACACGTGCCATACCGGAAGAAGTCCGCTGTTTGCTGCTGAGCCTGGATTTGCTTGTTTCGGGCTGCTTCCGAAACGACCAGATGGTCGGCGAAGGTTCCAGTCTCAGTTGTGTCCAGCAGCCAAAGAGGAAGGCCGAGCATAGACGAAAGCAGCGGCCAAATTGGCTTCACATACGATCGAAGAGACTCGTGAAACTCTGTGCCGACATCGGGCTCGCTGAAAACCTGCTGAAACACTGATGATAATGCTTTCAGACACGGCTCGAAAGGGGTCGACTGCGAAGCAAATCGTCAGCAAAGCACGGAAAGCACAACGCTTGCATCAGCACAGTCTCGCGCAGGATGGGTGTCTTTCAATACACGCCACCAATCCAGCAGCTGGAAGTGCTATTCGAGTCTGGGGAATGGATGGACTGCCTGACTCACCTTGACTGAGTCAAACCTTGCACTGGCCACATGGCCTCGCTCCCGAGCATCTGCAAGGGTTGATGCGACCAACGAAGTCTTACCGAGACCTGCTGCGCCAGAAACAAGAATCACTTGCGTTGCGCCCTTGCGTCTGAACTTCGACGGATGACGAAGGATTGCTTCATTGCTGTTGTTGCTGGATTGGGTCTTGGAGGCAAGGTCGCTACCGAGGCTTTTGTGCTCCGCACTCGGACTATAATTTGTTGCTGCAACAGGGCGATCACCAGTAGTGCTCGTGCTTAATGGCGAGCCATCGGACCCGGCGCTTGTCGAGTGCCTGAGCTCATCAACGCGGTGAACATGTCGCGAAGCCGTGCTCGTATTGGTAAGCTTATCAGAGCCGAGCTCGACGTCACCGGCAGAGCTTGTCCGTCGATCTGAACTACCATCGTCAGATATCGAGGATGGTGCGGATCTTACAAATCGCCCAAGCCTCGTTTCCTTTGCGCTTGCCACACGGTCTATAATGGCCAGAATCTGGTGTCGCTCCTCTTTCCTTCCTATCTGGGTGCTGGGCAAATGGAATATGCTCTTCACATCGCGTGAACCTGCTTTGAAGTCTCTGAGCCCGAGCGCGTCGCCGTCAGTGAGCAATTTCTGTATCGTCACCAGGTCCATCTTCACCCCAACGATGCTAGTGTAACGATCATCTACGTTCTTGAAGGTCATCTTTCGAATAACCGCGGAAAGCGAGTCTGGGACATCTAACCTGCGTTGAGATATGGGTGGTACGTCACTTGAGAATACATTTTGAATAACATGCAAGGGGCTGTCTCCATCAAAAGGCAGTTCCCCGATGAGAAGATGCCAAAAGAACACGCCTAGTCGGTATACGTCGGTTCGGACGTCTGGAGTGGCGAGAACCCGACCCTGGAAATGAGATGTCAGCACAACCCATTCGAAGATTGTTCCAATGTGCAGTGTCTAGGTCTTCAGCAATGTGCTTTGAGGCGCCGTTAGTGCAACAGCTGCTAGACAATGTTCTTCGAACAGCCAAAGACGTGCCAATGCTTCCAGACTTACTGTTTGCTCGGCAGCCAAATGGTTCAATTTGTACTGAACGCCTCTTTCGCGTGACAATTGGCTCCACGCTCCGCTCTGCAAATGATCCTCAACGGAACGACTGCCCGTCGCAAGATTGGCGAGGCGAACGATATTTGTGTTTCGGTGGTAGTGGAACTAGACAGGAATCAGTTGGCTTTCTTGGAAGGGTGCTTGAGATGGGCAGCTTACAGAATCACCTCTAATTTCTCCGTGGATGATGTGCTTGCCTAGAGTCTCAGACGTCAGTACACCATCTCCAGCAATCCGAGCTAATCTTCAATAGCGCATGAAGTCTGCGCTCAAACAGCCGCAGTCACTTTAGCAGAGCTATCACCAAAGCACCTCACGTGGCTCGAACATACCTAGAGTATCAAGTATCAGCAAGCTCTGCCGGTTCCTAATCAAGACGGTGCAGCTTACCTGTGTGAAGCATTTCAACGCACGAACTCGCGCCGATTGCGATGTCAAGAAATGTGGGTAGACTGATCTTCCCAACCAAGCTTTTGCCACTGGCCGTCCGTTCTGGATCAAAGGTGGGCAAGGAGGGATTGTATCTGGACAAGCTGTACCAGTTCTCGCCAAAGTTGATAAGGTCGAGCAGAGCATTCGGCCCGGGGTCTTCGAACAGAATCACAGCAAGTACAGGATCTCCATCGACTCGTGGGGACAAACGAAGGAGCTGTATTGCACGAAGGTGGTATCTGGCACTCTGATCCGTTCCCTTGGCGACGCTTCTCGCAAGCTGGTACTGCCGTTCCAACCTCAAGCTACTGACTGAGACTCTTGCAAGAAGCGCAGTGCCGAGTATGTGCGGCTCATTAGATGTTTGACGGGGCGTAGAGGGCCTTGAACCACTTGAGTGCGACGAGCGGCTTGTGTATGAGGGCGATGTCGATCCATTGGTGGTGGGGTTTTGCACAGTAGCCCGTCTTTTGAAACCTCGCACATGCCATTCGTCTCGACTGGAGTGATAGACGTCCGCAGTGTCATCCCACTCGACTTCTGGTATCTCGCGCAAGCGCTCGTAGAGCCATGCGATGAACCGTGGAGGGTCATCGTGATGCGGATAGGCCGGATCCCTTTGATATCAAAATGTCAGCACATTGGCTTCTGGACCACAAAGCGGCTTCAGAACAGAAGGTGTGGACAACAGGACTTACATTGAGATTGAACCGCACAATCATCACCTCATCTGAGTAAGAGGCAAAGACACCAGTAGCATGCGCCAAAGGTTCTTTGTCACTCGCGCAACGCGAAGTCGTGCATCTGTGTTGTACTAGCGTTGGCTGTAAGGATCTTGGTAGGCAAGGGAACCGAGCTGGATGTTCGTTTCTGATATGCTGGTTTGGGTAGGAAAGGGTGGGAAGCGAAACCGCTAGATGAGGGAACAGTAAGCGCGAACGAACTAGCTGGTTGTCAGATCTGATGTCTGGCGCGTCGATAGACAGCGTCTGCAGAGCGTGCATCTGGCGGTGCTGTCGGCGTTGCGGCAAGAAGTTGAAGGAAAGCTTATTTGGCTAGGCCCGATCTCTCGTCCGGTTCACGCGTCATCTCATAGGGCTGACTAGCGCGTTTCTTACTTCGGCCTCGAGTTTTACCCTCAGTGCCGTGAGTGCCTCCCGTCCGTGCCTCTTCTCACAAACGCGTTTCCAACCCCAGCGGGATTCTGCGTTGTCAAAATCGGCACGAAGAGCTGACTAGCATCGTATGCTGCGCCAGTCCAACCATTGCACGTTTTCGGCATTGCGTCATAGTAAGACAAGAGCTCGACAAGAGATATGTTCATTAAAGCTCCCTTCCCCAGCACTGACCAATGATATTGTCCTCGAAGATGCTCAAGCACAAAGCAGATAGAGGTCGCGGTTTTCTGCCAGAAGGCCCTCTACATTTGGTTGTACCGTTTCCCTGCAGTAAGATTATGCTTCATGAACAAACCGTCCCCAAAAGCACACTTGAATTGCGTCCTCTTCTAGGCCTGCGGAGGTTCACTATCTCCCAAGAACACAAGTCGCGGTTGCCAATCCATCAAGATCCCTATCGGAGCTTCCGTCAAAAATCTTGTGCAGAGCTGGAACGGAGCACAGCAACACCAATAATGACATACGATATTGTATTCCAGCTGGCGCCTCAACTGATACATCGAGTTCCGGATATCGCATCAGGCGGCGTACGCTCTGCCTCACGCTCGCGGCTAGGTCGGTGTGAATCACAAAACATACATTATCAGGCAGCAGCGTTGTTGTCGACCCGCACCAAGACACGGCATGGCAGCGCCAAGGCTTCCCGGCCCCAGATGTAAGGCCCAAAGGACTCCATTTGACGTATCCACATTGATGGACGCTTGTGCGGGCCGCCTATGCAGCCTGGCATACCTTCCTTGAAGATGTATCCCTGTGCTGTCTGCAAGTCTCCCACGGAAATTACAGCGCTTCAATGTCCGGCCGCGAGATGACCGACGCTCAGTCGGATCACGCCCGCAAGCTCGAGACGGAGATGAACGACTTGCAAAAGCAGCTCGATGGGCTCAAAAAGCAGGTCGCGGACGCGTAAGTCATCTTAACTCGAGTGGAGAGCATGGCGGCTGACTGCCCCCTGCAAACAGGATGCGCAACAGAAGGCGGAGAAGAAGAAGTGACTTGGCTTCTGACTCCGATCAAAGTATTTGCACCTCCTCGGGGTGAACGCAGCGGGATAATAGCGGGGCGTGCTCACTGCTACGCTCAATCGACGTCTAGCAAGTGTTTGGCATAGCCCTTTGCGAAGAAACTTGATCACGGGAGCTTTTTCTGGCGATCTGGACGTTGCCGTTGCGCGTCGTGAATATCGCCACTCGACTCAAAGCTGCTGCTGCTTGCCACTTAGTCCAGCACCCACGCTGTCCAAGTTCCGTGCCAATTCGACGTCTGAACATGGCCATGAAGCAGAGCTATAGCTTTCCCTTCGCTGTCATCGTCCATGATCATCGCCTTTTTTATGATCATGGGATCGTATCGATGGGGTTGTTTTTAGCGATGATTCTTATCAACTCCTTCGTTTGTCAGTGGCTCAAAGCATAGGTTGCTGGTCGCGCTGAATCTAGACCTTGATGCCGTGCACAAGACAGCGTACTCCTCAGGTTTTTCTGTCGCACACTCGTCTCGATAAATTTGCCACACCGTACTATCCCAAATGCATTGCTGTTCAGTGGCGCGGGGAACTCTCTGCTTTTCTCACAAAGAAGACAAACAGCGTCGCAGGCCTGTCATCACGATGTCATCCGACAGCCCATGAATAAGCTACCAATTCGTCGACGTGGCATCCTCGAGATGAGTTCGAGTATTAAACATCCCCCGTGCGTCTTTGAAAGATGAACTCCAGATCACAAGCGTGAGAGCTTAACCACACCACCACCACCACCACCATCACCACCACCGCCACCACTTTAACAACACGTCTAAACTTTAGACACATCTTCCAGTTTACCAGCAGTCAAGCCAATCCAATCATCAGTGACCATGCCGAGCCTCTCCGATCTCATTAGCAAGCACGCGGACGTTTACCACAAGCACAAGGATCTCAAGAAGAGCACTTCAACGACCGGCCCTGTCTCCAAGGACGTCGAGAAAAGAATGAATGATATGGAAACGCAGATCAAGGATCTCGAGAGCCAGATCAAGGTTGCGTAAGTGGTCTTAAGGTGCGATAGAAACAACGACTGACTAACCCTCGCAGGACACCGAAGAAGCCGTGATGCGCACTGTCGAGCCTGTGAAATGATCTAGACGCGGCGACGGTGGCCATGCTCAGCGTTGCGCTAGGTCAGCGTCTGGCAACTCTTGAGTTGATCCATTTATAGAATGAATTGAAGTCGTCGGGATCTCTTGTTGTCACCTTGACAAATCCATGCTTCAACAAACCTGCCCGTGCGGCGACTCAATCCAGGTCCAGCATTCGGGTCAACCATCTCCCCCCATCCAGATCCCACAGCAGTCCCATTCTCATAACTTCGTCGCATCATCAGTAAGGCCCAGCAGCCCATCTCGCGCTCATCCTCCCCGCTCTTCCATAGCCCTCACCACACTCACCGCATCTTGCGCTCTCACCCTCGCCCCTTCCAATCCTCCACTCTCATTCAACCTTACCAACCCCTCCAATGCCCTCTCCCACGTCTCCCCCGCCTTCTCCTCCCTCCCTTTCAACGCCCCCTCCACCTCCAACATCCCCAACCCCGCCTCCTCCTCCTGAGCCCTCGCCTCCCGCACCGCCCCCTCCCTCTCCTCCACCGTCGTCAGTTCCCCATCCCACTCCGTAAACCCCTCCCGAAACCTCTTTGCAGAAGCCGCCACCCCCTCCCGCCGCCGATTCGCAACCTCGCAATTCAAGCTCTCAATCCGCGAGTGCAAGTTCGTGATCCTGCTCGCAAGCCTCGCGTCAAAGTCCTCGTACTCCTCCTGCGCGGCGTCCGTTTCCCAGCTTACGGCTTCCGGGCCGGGGAGGCCGTTCACTTCAACACCTTCGCGCACGCCCGTGAATGTGGTGTTGATGAAGGCGTCGACGTAGGTTTCGACTGCTTTGCGCATGTCGACTCCATCTTGCTCCGGTTTCTTGCCTCCTAGTGTTGATGTTGCCGCTGATGCTGTGGGGATATCTGGTGATGGCACAGGCGGGATGTGGAGGTCGATCTTCTCGCGCGCGGCCTTGAGCGCGATGGCGCGGAGGTGGAGGAGGTCGGCGGGAGATTGCAGAGAGATGGGGCGCGGTAGCGATGCGTCGAGGTCGTTTGTTGTAGTTGTGTTTGTGGGGAGGTTAGGGGCGCGCGGGGTGAATGCTGTGGAGGCGGCGGGGAGGGCGGTTGTCATTGTTGTGGTAGGTTGGGAGTTGTGGCAGGTGTTGGTCAAGTGCACAGCTCCCAGGTCATCAAGGAACGGATAGACGACGCTCACGCTGTGTTTCGGCCTGATTATGGCCTTTGCGACATGTCTGTCGATTGGAGTGAAGTGGGGTGGACGCGTTGTTTACGAAGTCTTGGCGCGACGGACTCAATATATTGCCGCAGCAATACATGGTTCTGAAAGGAGGCAGGGATAGAAATAATTCATGTTTTCCCACAAATTCGTATAAAGTGTCACCTGGTATTGGAAACCATTGCTATGCAAAATACGATTTAGTGAAGATATTAAAAGTGATCAGTCAATCGAGCACAAGGCGGAGTTGTCGACCACATTGGTTCGTCTACACCTAATAATGATAGCATGCTTTGCGAGCATGAAGTGGATCGGTATGCCAACGCCAGGCCATGCTAGATGAGTGGTATCATGTACATTAGATCGTCAGCGCCGTGAAGACCGTCAATCGTTATCATTCGTCACTTTCCTCAAAATCATCGTCCACCATTGTCCATTCTTGCGTCGCGTCTTCCTCCTCCTCCTCTACTGCCGCGTCCTTGTCGCCTGCTTGGTGTTTGATGAGAGATTTCGCATACTCCAAGTCCCGATATATCGTCTGTATGGCGTCTGCTACACCGTTCTCGGACCGCATCTGCTCTCCCAACGCGCGAGCTTTCTCGATGATCCGCTCGTTGTGCGTTGCTTCCCATAGCGCCCGGGAGAAGACGCTGGTATTGAACTTGTCGAGGCATCGGCCCACCCCGAGATCTTCTACACGGGCGCCGTAGAACTTCTGATCACCGAAGAACGGCTTAACGATGGTTGGTATACCGGCCCTCAGACTTGCTGCAGTCGTCCCCGCACCGCCATGATGCACTGCGGCGTCGATCTCTTTGAAGAGCCAGTCGTGAGGCGCAGACTTGATCACGATCAATTCCGCTGGAATCATGATCTCCGCTGAATCGTATGGTCCCCGGATGCGATCAGACCAACCCTTAGAAAATATGCATCGCACGTCGGCCTTCAGCACAGAATCCACGATCGTCTTCGTCATGGCGGCGCGGTTCTCTACCACCATTGAACCAAATCCAACATAGACAAGCTTCTTACCGTCGCCGCGAGCCTGGCAGATAAAGTCCGCTAGCTCATCTGGAGGCTCATATCCACTGCTCTCATCAAGGAACCAGTTGCCGGTGACGTGGATCCAGGGGCTGAAGTCCAGTGGGCGGGCCACGACGTAAGGACTGAAATTGTACAGGAATGGAACGCTGTGTACCTTCAGACGCTCGAACGTCGTGGCTGGGAGGCCTAGTGTCTTCGTTCTCCATTTGTTGATCTGGTAGGCGCTGGCTTGCCAGAGGAATTTGTCCACGATCACATATGATAAGTAGTTGTAGTTACCGCCCAGCTTCTGCTTCGGAACGACAAACGGGTGAGGGTACGCGCGTGTGCGTGTCCACATCATGGAAAATGCTCGAAAGTATGGTATCTTCATTGCCTGAGCAATGTGAATGCCCGCCATCGCACTCGGACTCTCGATGAGCAAATCTGCGCCTTGACACGCCTTCCAGGCAGTGTTCAGCAAAGCGTCGAACCAAGGCCGCATTTTCGTTCCGACTTCTCGAAAAAAGCTCATCGTAAACATGTCGTTCTCAACGCACAGCTGCATGATCTCCGCAGGATTGCCGGCGACGAGCGCAAAGTCGATGCCATGTTTTCGGATCCACGGTTCGTATTCCGCGTGCGTAGCTATGAGGGGGCGGTGTCCATCTTTCTTTAGTCCTTGGCACAGCGCAATGTACGGTTGTACGTCCCCTCGAGAACCTATGGTCAAGCAAACAACACGTAGCGGCTTTGGTGGCTTGAAGTCGATGATTGATGCCTCGATATCGTCGAACAGAACTGGCGAGACTTCGTCATCGTCGATCGCAATAGACTCAAACATGTCCTCCATGTGACGAGGCCTGCTCCGATGGGCTTCTTCAAGGGCGTCGTATTCCCTCTGCGCACACTTCAATTCACGGGCGTCTTCTTCAGTCATGACTCGACTGTCTTCAATTTCGTTCGACTTGCTAAGTCGTTTCTGCAACGTGACGGCGAGGTCGTCTCTGGCTTCAGCGTAGCCAAACTCCAGGAACAGCTCTTCGTGACCTCGAACCACGATCACAAGGCCAGAGTAGCCCATGTTGATGCCCCTGACTTTGTCGACGGTGATGATGTCCCTGAGTGGTAAGATCATCTTCGTGCGAGCGCCGGGTACCAATGCCCGAAAGCAAAGTTTGCGATTGCCGAGATACAGCTTGCCATAGATCGGCAGATTGCTTAGTAGGAAGCCATGATAGGTCGCCTGCAACTTTTCATGCTCTGAAAGGGCAAAATACCTCCGGTATCGCTCACCAGCACTCGTGTCTGGATGTCGCATCTCTGACTCCTCGAGATTGCCAGGCGCAAGAGGAGACTCAGAATCGTCAAAGTGCATCATACGGCCGGACCACATGTTGGTGACCTTGTCATAGTATGTCTTAGATTCTGTGGCAAGCACACCACCGACGCGCTTCGTCTGCGCACGTAAGACTTCTGCTATACCCGAGGCCCTCTGCAGACCAGCGTTACTTGCACGAACAAAAGTTTCCAACCGTGAGGAAGAAGCGGAAGGCTGGATCGTACTCGTAGAGTCCGCGAGGCGTCCGCGAGAGTCCGCGTCAGTTGAAGTTTGCGTATCAAGTGGGGTAAGAGAATGCTCCAAAGCTTTGCTGCGCTGCATTCTGCCCTGTGAGCCCATTCTGCTTTGATGGAAAACGTCGCTACCTTGCAGAATCCTACTAGCAGAGACAGGTTCGTTGAATTCTGACTCGGACGTCTCTGCCGCGGAGGAGTTTGCAACATCATCGAATGATTCATCAGAGAAGGTATGAGATGCCGTAGACTTGGCCGGGCTTGTCAAATTCAGGGATGGTCTGCTGGCGCTTGTATCAAGCTCCTTTGTAGAGCGCAAAATTTCTTCTTCGAAGCCGTCTTCCTTCATTCTGGATCGCTTTTGGGTTTCGGCAAGCTTGCGGTTGGAAGGATCATTCGCGAGAGTCTCCCGAAGAAGCTCCAATACCTTGTTGTTATGGTTCATGAAGGTGAAGAAATACTTGCAATGTTAGCACAAGTCTTGCCGAAAAGTGTTTGTGGACTGACCTCGTCAATAGCAAAACTTTCTTCATTATCGACAACCTTGATCTTCAGCGTATTCCACCGCTCAAAAAGTGGATGGTCTTCAACTTCGAGTATGTTACCGACTGGTAAGCAGACCTTGACACTGTTGCCAACGTTGTGCGAATGAAAGATCGCTTGCTGGATTTTCTTGACCCACTCCTGAGCACTGGCGACGCTCTGCGCCTTGAATCGATGAGTTCGCTGTGACGTGGAGATATTGAAGCCTCTACTCGTGCCATCGTCGGCGGCCTTTTCAAGTTGCGCTGAGACAGCAGACCGGAGATCGATCGTACCTTGAGGGAAGTATAGACTCGAAGCTGATTGATAGTATGAGAGGACATTGCCCCGGAGTATGAACCAGTATCTATTATAGCGAGGATTGCGGGGCCCTCGCTTAGAGAAACAGCCAGATTTTGCTGTGGAGCCCTGCACGGTTATTAGTAAAGGCCTCTGAAAAGGGTAGCGTAAGCATACAGTTTTTCTCGGCAGGAAAGCGTAGAAGCAGACATGCTTGGGCGTGAGGTAAATACGGCCGTTGACGACAATGTTTTGCATTAACCAGCACGGCAGCTCCGTAACAATTTCCTCTGAGGCAGCAAATCCAAAGACCTCAGCGACCTTTGAAGCGAGATCTATACCACGCTGGTCTGGCTCTTCCACTCCGCTAGGATCTGAAGACTGCATTCGATCACTGAGACGACTGTCCGCTTGGCCGTCTTCTGTTCCAGGTAGATCTGAGGTTTCGACATCCGACTCCGCTGTGCTGTCTGCCTGAGGCGGTTCGGCTCGCGGAGGTAATATCTGTGAGGACGACATGTCATCCTCGGCTTGTGCGAGCTGTGATTTGCGCAATCCCTTCCGCGGTGCAGGTTTCGAAGTGAGATCCATCACGGATTCGGTCATAGTCTCGTCTGCGTGCTCAGACATTGACAGGGTGGAGAACCCGGGGCCATGCGCTGGATGAGAAGAGACGCCAAGTCCTGCCACACTCTTTGATGTATCTGCTCGTGTATTTCCTCCTTCATCCACGCGTTGTTTCGTAGTGTTGTCACCGAGGCCCGCCTGGGGCTCTGGTGGGATATTCGAGCCGACATTAGCAATCATGGAAAGGAAGGATTGGTTGGCATAGCGTTCCCGCTTGCTTCTGGGCGCTGTGACGTCGACATTTGCATCTTCGCCGATCTTGAAGCGCTCCGGGAAGGTGAAGGAAGCTCTGCGAGGTGTTCGAGGTGCAGAGCGATCCGAGTCAATCCTCCGAAGATTGAGGGAGGCTACCGAATGCATCTTGGGCTAACAGGACCCAAGCGAAGCACCGGAGCTAATGGTGCCTATGAGTGTGACTTCAAAAGATGGTCGATGCGATGCGGAGCTGAATGAAGAGATGTGGTGAGCATGCCTCGAGCGATCAAGCCTGTAAAGTACTGCGATGCCATGGCTACATTGACCGAGTTGAGACGTATGCGTTTGCAGGAAAGCGGTGAAGGTGTTTGTCAGTGAAGACGTTCGTCAATGTATCACGAAATCAGCAAGGCCAGGCGCCAGAGACTCAGCAGACTATCCAATCCATCAGGCGACACAAGAAATTCGAGATCGGCATGTCGGGTGAATGACGCGAACCTGGCGCGTGTTTCGTCACGTGAACGCTGCGCAAGCATGGACGAAAACGCAACCGGTTGTGCAAGAACACAGAGCGCCATAGATTCTCCTTGTACAATTTGCTAGCAGCTACAAGATTACATGCCTTAGTGGCTTGATTGAGCCTCCACCTGTCTCTCGTGCGCCGAAATACTCGTACCAAATCCGATCAGAGTGCCTTGTGCTAATGTCGCAAGCTGCGCTCTAAGCCTTAGCCTTGGCGAGGCCAACGGAGTCGTCCTCAAGATCATAGATAGAGTACCATTTTCGCAAGAAAGCGTCACCGAGGATTGCAAGAGGACCAGCTGGCTCTGGGATATCAATACCCTGGAACGCGCTGATGCACGAGCCTTGAACCTCCAGGATGTAGTCGAAAGCCGAGATGCTGAAGTTATGGCCAGTCAAAGTGAATGTGAGATCGGGAAGAGAGTCGCGCTTCTCGCACTCAATCGTGTATTGGCCATTGAAGCCCTGCTTGGCGCCGATCTCCTTGTTCAGAAGCTCGGCAAGTGTGGATGGGAGGGCAAGGAGCGAAGTACCAGTATCGAGAATCGCACCGGTGCTGTCAATCTCAGCAGTCTGGTCGCCGAAGGTAATGGCGTCAAGGTCAACCTCCCAGTAAGCTTTCCTGCGGAGGGGAATCTTTGTGACGTCGCCAGTGTAGTGGGCAGGATTCACACCACCAAAGGTTGCCTCAGACTCGTCACCCTCCTTGTTCGCATCGCCGAGGTAGAAGGCGAACTTGGGTTCATCCAGTAGGCCTTGAGCGATCATGCTGTAGAATGGTGGGACGATCTTGTTGACACTGATGGTGTCGTACCCGAGACCAAGGATACCGTCGAAGCGGCCAAAAGCGAACGCCAGACCCGGCTCTTGAGTAACCTCGCCGAAGTCTTGCTTCTTGATCTTGATGTCGCCGATTTGCATGTCATCCTGGGAAATGAAGCCCTTGACGCTGCCAGAGCCATAGCGGATCTCGAAATCGCTGCCGTTCGGTCGGTAGGACTTTGACTCGGAGGAGTCATACTTGTTGTGGAGGTAGCAGGCGATAGAGCCGCATTCTGATGATGGGACCCAAAGGTTGGAGCTGCCCGTGTCGAGGACGACCTTGAACTCCTGTGGCGGATGGCCGATAGCGATCTCGGAGAAGTCTGGAACGAAGTTAGTAGGGTGCTTGCGTGTAGAGATTGATTACCGTCTTACACTGGGCATTGAGGAAGTTCTGGACTGGGACTGGAGAAGATGCGTCGTCGTGAATGGACGTATCTTTGAAGTCGCCTGTCAGCGGCTGCTGGCCACCCATGTATTTTTGGCCAAGAGCTTGAACATGTTCTCGGATGTTCGCATTTTCCTGCAATGCGTAATTAGACTCTGGATAGTGCGCAATAGATGTGATCTGGTTCTTGACATACAAGCTGCTCTGATAACGGGACCTTCTGGAGCTTAGCCTTGTGGACCTTGGCGGAAGCGGCGCCAGCCAGCGCACCGGCGGCCAAGATGAGGGAGTTCTTCATATTGCCTGAATATGGTTGAAGCTTGATGTAGAGGAACAGCAGGCGCGTAGAAGGGATAGAGCAGAAGAGAAGAATGGACACGAGGATGGCTGGGTGCCTAGCAACGACGCTGTAAGGCGAAGCGCGCTAACTCTCGCTCCGGCCGCATGACGACACTCACGCGACAATTCTGATTCGGACTAGCGTCATCCGACACAAGATGATTCGATGTCGAGCTTCACAGGAAGAAATTCATACAAATCCTTGTTTTCATACAGGTCACGCGGAGTGGGTCTATAGCACCTCTTCATCTCATACGTATCTGTGCAGAGACCTCTCTTGTGAAGCGCCGGCTCACAGATCAATCTTCTCTTAGTACATGCTGTCTCCACTCGACCTTTGGGTGCGCTGCCAGACGTATTGCCGCTGATCTCTTCGCTCATCCATCAACTCCGGATGTCGATGCACACTGGGTACCAAACCCATCCCGATACTTCTTCGCACGGCCTTTGCCAGCTTCCGTTGGTTGACAGCCCTCAGACCTGTTTCTCGCGCTCCTCTAATTCGTCCAGTCTCGCTCACGAACTCACCCATCATCGTGTAATTCTTGTACTCCCTCACCGGATCCAGCCTCAGCACATCAAATGCATCAGCTCCCCCTTGCTTTCGACTCCTCGCACGTGTCTGCATCCTGAAGCGGCTGCTCAATCCACTGCGCGCGGACCGGGCCTTCATTTGTTCAGCAGGTGAGAGATCGTGCGGCGAGTAGACGTCGCCAGCTCTCCATTGCCGCGTTGCTTGCCTTTCCAATGCTATCATCGTCTTCACAGCGTTTGATTTCTGTTCCTCGGCTCGGGCAAACGCACTATTTCGCGGTCTACCTGCGGCGGCATCGATCTTGTCGACGTCGCCTCGGAAATTGACTGCTCGACCCCTGCTCGCACTTCCCGGTTGATATCTGGAAGTGCCCGATGAGCCTTGCGGTGTTGATGACTCTTGACTACGTTGTAGTACATTAAGTATCGCATCATGAGCGCCAGTAGAACTTTTAGCAGGCGCTCCGGAGCTCTGGGTAGTTGTTCGCCGTCCAGCAGGAGCTGATGCCTGCCGTGATGCGGGCGTGCCCCTCTCTGGCGTTGTAGTGTCGGAAGTGGCAGTCGATGTGGTCATCTGACCTGGCTTCTCGGCTGAAGGATAGCCAGACAGTAATGGATTGGAACCGTCAGAGGGCGTGTTCGGATCAGGCGGAGGTACCGGACTGGCGGGTTCGGGTCGCGGTGTTCGGGCTGGGAAGACGCGGTCTTGCATTTCTGTGTGAAATCTGATTAGTAGTTGCGTTTTGGTCATGGTAAGGCTCACGTACCGGTCGCTGGATCTTCATGGCGGCGCCGGATGAAACCTGTGGAGAAGGGCGCTGCTCTTCTCGAGACTTGGGTCGCCTCCTGTATTGATGGTCGCGCGAACCGTAAGCACAGTCTTTTGTGCATTTCAAACATATGAGAATGGCCGCGGTGGATGCAAAGAGCACAGTCCGAGTGGGCACAGAAGGACTGTGGTCGGGGAGATGCGGAAGGAGTGCGCATTGAAGCGGAGGTGTGCCGCACGCCTTTGCACTCCCATCTCGTTCAGAGCTTCTGACGTCTATGAAATACAACCAGCTCTCTTGCATTTGCAGGAAGGCTCAAACTCAGGACATTGACGCGGCACGTGCTACTGGTAGACTGTCCGTCGCTTGCGCGAAGAGCAATGGGCGATTCTTCCTGAAATCAGCCTCCAGAAAGAAGCATGCGCTCCCATCTAACGCGGACCGTCTTCAGACGCATATTGTCGAGCCAGCCAATCGTGGTGCATAGGCGCGACATTCATACAGCTTACTCTCGACCTCGACTTGCTCATCATGGCCGGATCGCACTCCCTCGAATTCCCAGGCGGACGCTGTTCGGCCTCTTCGAGGAAAAGCCCCAGCGCGACCTCCGCGAGCCCATGCTCGATCCCGGCATGGGCAAGATGCTGCAATTGGACAAGCGGATACACCTTATCGCGAGATATCCGCCGACAGAGGAGCTGACCAAAGCGTTCAATGCCTTCGTGATGGCGAAGAAGAGCAGAAAGATGGCAATGGAGGATTTTCACGCCACTCAAGCTCTTCAGACATTGCGGGTGATCGAGAACGAGAGTGAGAAGCAGGGGCAACCGCTGCTGAGTCCAACGGACTATTACAACGCGATCTTCGTGATCAGCAACACTCCCACGGAGAGACTCGCCAAAGTCCACAACGAGCTTGTATGGCTTCTATACAGAAAGTGGCTCGTAGCAACATCCTACGCTAGGAAAGCATCCACTCCAGAAGAGGATCAAGGGCGCAAAAGTAATCAGTCCGACTTGCTCTCCCGCATGGTCTCCATACTCTGCCGCACTGGGCACACCTCCGAGGCCGAGTCCCTCCTCTCTGATCTCTCCTCCCAGCAGAGTACCAATGATCTCAACCTCTCTGATCTCGTTCCACGGCTCTGGTCTCGCCTCCTCGACGGCTATGCCAAAGAAGACAACGAGAACGCCTTGCTTCGTATCCTCTCCGACCTTGAAGCGGGCGGCCGCGCCAACAGCGCCAACGTATACGCTGCTCTCCTCAAGTACTACACCCGCCACAACAACATCCAACAAACTAAACGCTGGGCCACCCCCGAGATCCTGCAGACAGTCTCCGCCGCCTCCGCCCTCACATGGTACACCCATGCCGAGCTCCGCAAAGCCCTTTTCTCGTTCTACCTCCGCAACCGCCAAATGGAGTGGGCGCAATCCATCCTCCAAACAAAAGATGGCGAACTCGACCACGAAGCCCTCTTTCTCGGCGCCGTCGCCGCCGGCAAATCCATCGAAGAACTCGACCGCATGCTCTCCGTGCTCTCCGAACGCTCCCCCGACGCCGACTGGAAACCCCCAATCCCCCTCATCAACTCCCTCCTCGACCACGCCATCTCCAACAGCGACCCCTACACCGCCGAACGCTTCTTCGCCCTCGCGCAGAAACACCACGCCCCCTCCAACGCCGCCACGTACGTCCTCCAAATCCGGTACCGCCTTCTCGCCGCCGACCTCCCCGGCGCGCTCTCCTCCTACGCCCTCCTCCGCGACCAGCCCATCACCGACAACGAAGACTGGCCCGTCATGAACCTCCTCCTCCAATCCCTCTGCGCGTCCCCCACCGCGACCCCGCAAACCATCACGGGCCTCGCCGCCGACCTCTCCGACCGCGCCCTCTCATTTCCCGCAGCGACCGTCGCCGCACTCGCCACCTTCCACCTGAAACGCGACGAGTACTTCGACCTCGTCGACCTCCTCCAGACCTACGCGTACCAGTACTCCACCGCCGACCGCCTCATGCTGCGGGATCTTCTGTTATCCGTGTGTCTCGACCCCGCCAGCGACACCGCCCGCGTCTGGGACACGTACATGATCTTCCACCAGGTCTTCGACCTCGAGTCCTCGCGTGCCCCGCGGCAAAAGGTCATGGCCGTCCTGTTCGATCGCAAGCGCCCTGATCTGGCGACCCACGTCTTCACACGCATGGCGCGGCATTCCCGCGCGAACACCCGGCCGGACCACTCCACGTACGTTGATGCCTTCGTCGGCGTGGCCAAGAACGAGGAGCCAGAAGCCCTGGAGGTGCTGCACAATATGCTCAAGCTGGACACAGAGGTCGAGCCCTCGACGCAACTCAGGAACGCGCTCATGCTGGCGTATTCCGCGTGCGGTGTGCACTGGCGGGCGCTCGAGTTCTGGGAGGAGATTGCGAGTTCGCCGGAGGGGCCGAGTTATGAGAGTTTGCATGCGGCGTTTTGGGCGTGTGAGAGGACGAGTTGGGGGTATAGGACTGCGAATGCGATTTGGGAACGGTTGGTGGAGAGTGAGGTTAGTATTGGGGTGGAGTTGGCCGCTAGTTATGTGGGGGCGATGAGTGGGAATGGGTTGGTGGAGGAGTGTAAGGATACGGTGAGTGGGTTGGGCAAGATTGTTGGGAGGGAGGTGGCGAGGGGGATGGATGGTGGGCTGAAGGAGAATGGGAGGGGCGATGGGCAGAAGGACGGGGCGGTGGATGGTGGGCTAAAAGCAGAGGAGATGGAGCAGGTCATAGGACGCATGTTCAACGCCGCAAGAGGCGTGGTGCAGCAGCAAGACATCGAGGATTGGGCGTTAGAGACGTACCCTGGTGTCTGGGAAAGGCTGTTGAGGCGCGGTGTCGAGGAGGATGAGATGGGCGTGCGGAAGATCGAGGGATTTGAGCGGAGACTCGTCGCGTGATAGCCTATCCGGAGTATGGCCGTCGAAATATGTATACAGGATGGCTGTATAGAAGCCACAGATGATTGGAGATGTAAAGCATATTACTGGCAGGAGAAGACAGACGTTAAAGTCACCCGATATCCATCAACATCCGTCGTCGTTGCCATTTCCCTCGTCGGCTGTGCGTGTCACACTGCATGGTATTTGGGAAAGACAGCGATCTCAAGGCAGCAAAGCCACCATATCCTACACTCAATTCACGTTCTAAATATACAACTAAATGATGCTGGGAAGCCTTCCATTCATCTAGCCTTCCGACGGCGATAATGATCATCACCATTCTCCATGCCGTTAGCCACTGGAGGTGAGCCGCAATCAATTTTGACCCCATAAACGCCGCGCTATGCATTTGAAAATCCCCTCATTCTTCCTTCTGATCTTCCCCGGCTGCCTCTGCGACTGGGCGGCTTCACGTCCATCTGCGGACTCTTCGTGCTCGCGTTGTTGCTGTCCGGATACGGGGATGGAGCAGGCGAGTTCGGGCTGAACTCAACGACGTCAACCTCCTCAGCAAACCGCACCGACTTCTCCTAAGAGCCGATGCGCTTCTTGCCTTTCGAGCGCTTCGCCGCGCGATGACGAGCCAATGCAGCCTCGATCTTCGTCTGCAGCTCTTCAAGCTGCTCGGCTTGTTCGTCGTCGATGTCGACCGCACCGTCATCGCCCTTCGCCTTGCCCTCGCCATCCACGATGCCATTCACCAGTGGCTTCCCAACCCCAACCCCAAATTCACCACCAGACGCCCCGCCCACAGCATCAACAACACTCCTCGGCGCCTCCTCAATCAACGCCCTCACCAACTCGCCCACCCCTTCCTCCCCGCCCAACGCCCCCTCCCCCACCGCCATCCTCACCATCCTCAACGCAGCCTGCTGCTCCCCCAACGTCCGCATCCTCAACTTCTCCTCCACAGCCCGCAAATTCTTCAATTCCTGATACTCGCTCTTCCGCGCAATCTTCGCCGCAGCGTTCAAATTCCGCACCGCCTCCTCATAACTCTTCTGCACCTCCGCCACCCGCTCCGCCTTCACTTTCTGGCAGAAGTCCAACACGATCTCCGTGTCGCTCAGCCGGTAGCGGACGGTGTTGTCTTCTTGCCTGCGTTTAATGCGAGATGCCAACGGGTAGCCGGCCTCCCACTCCGAGTCGGAATCGTGCGTCTCCGCCTCATCGAAGATGACGTCGATGTTGCCGTTGTTGCGCACGCCGCCCCGCAGAGCGGACTTCACCGTCTCCACCTTCCGCGGGAAGCGCATCCGGTGTGTCGGCTTATGTTGGCGGACGCCGTACGACTGCTCCAGCTCGTCGATGTACTGCAGTTCGTGCCCTACGTGCAGGGGACACAGCCAGTTCTGGCGATGCCGCGCTTCATGCGCGTATCTATGGGGGTGGTGGCTGCGCGGCGGGTCGAGGCACTCGAAATGCCAGGACGCGGGACAGGTGTCGCAGGCCACGATGGGGCGGTCGGGGTGGCGCGCGGGCTCGGTGCAGGCGTGGCAGAGGATGGGGACGTTGGTGATGGGGTCTTGCATACGGAAGTAGTCGTAGGGTGGGTCGGCGGTTGCGTTCGTGGCGCCGCCGCGCCGGTTTGTGGAGCGCGCGGAGGAGAGGTGCTGGTCGTGGTATTCGCCGTTGGCGCCTGTGGCAACGTCGGGGTAGTGCGTGCGGAGGTCTTGGGGTAATGCGAAGGCTTGGGGGTTTTTGCGGGTGAGGTCGTGCAGGAGGGGTCCGAAGAGTGAGTCCTCTGGTGGGAGGGACTCAGCAAGGACAGCGGAATCAGCTCGCGGGCGTGTTTTCGTGCGGCAGTCGTCGCATAGCCACGAGTCACCGACCTCCGCAATGTCCTGGATCGGGGGCGAAACGCACGAGAAATGGAACGAGCGCTTGCAGCTGGCACCATCACAGCAGAGGAGGTAGCCCTCGCCACCGCACGCCGCGCAATAGTCGCTGTTATCGGCTGAGGACGGGGCGGTTGACGGGACACCAGAGTTCGGGCCGGAGGTGCGGCGGTTGTTGTCGTGGAGCTCAGGGCGACCAGCGAGGACAACTCGGCGTTGCGGATCGACGCCGGTTTTGCGAGGAGTCTTGACTTTGGGCGTTTTGATCTTCTTGGGCCGACCAAGTGCGGTGGGAACGGGGCGCTCATCAAGGGTGGGGTCGGCAGCAGGGTCTAGATGGGCGAGGGGTGTTTTGAGCTTTTGTTTGGATTTGTCAGGGGAAGAGATGGGTGTGGTGAAGTCCGTGATCTGGTTCGTGGCATCAAGGTCGGGGCGCGTGCTGCTGTGGGAGACTAGAGCGCCATCCTGAAGATCCGCGTCTGTGACGAGGTTTTGCTCGTAGCGTTGACGACGCTCATCGTACTCTGTGGGCGGATGAGGCGTCGTGCGTTTGATGCGCAGAGCGGGCTCATCAGGAAGTTCTGACAGCTCACGGCTGGCTTTTCGCTTGTGACCGCGAAGAGAGCGACCATGCTCGACACTGCACTCAAGGTTAGCGGCGAAACTTCATCACGAGAGGCCACGACTTACCCTAGGAAATCAGTCTGATCTTGCTCCGTGATGTCTTGATTCACAGAAGAAAGTTCAGAGTCACTTTCGCCACCCCGTGGCTGCGATGACGACGACATTGGCTTCTTTCTTACTTCAGGTTCTTGCTCATCAAAATTGGTGGTATGACGTAACGGAGAAGCGATGGGCTGAGGTGTGTGAGATGAACGAGAATTCATATGTGGCTGCAGACGATTCTTGGTGAAGGTGAGACGGAGAGTGGGAGTGTTTCTTTGAGCTGGCGGCGGAGGCGTAGGTGTGGGGAGTGCACTTGCCGGCTGATTTGGCGCCACTTCGATCGGGGGTACTGTTTCCACAGGCGCAACAGGTTGGACAGGCTCTGGGTCATTAGTCACAGTGATAGGCTGCAAGGTTTCAATCTCGCCTGAAGTGGACCTCTGCAGCATTTCTTTGTTTTTCTGAAACACTTTGCGCAAGCGTCGGACCTTCTTCTTCAAAGCCCGGTCTTGTGCATCGGTGGGCCCTTGAAGCTGAGCGTGAGCTGCCAACAAATACTTAAACTCTGGATCACCCATAGTCGCAGAGTTGATGGCATCGATGGCTCCGTGATAATCCGGTCTACGGTAAACCGCGGTCTTGATGCCGTAGTCGAAGAGATGTATCGGCGGAGGTGGCGCCCCAAAACCCTGATCGGGAGAAAATGCTGGGTTTGTGAAGCCCGTTGCGGGGGGGAAGAATGATGTTGTTGCAGAAAAAGATTGTGATGGAGTGAGCGGAGGAGGCGGTTGAAAAGGAGTAGTCTGCTGCTGCGCAGGGAGTGGCGTCGGAGTCGTCATGAAGTTTTGATCCATCGCAAACCCAACATCTGGCATCGACGGTGGCGGCGGCGGTGCAGGTTCCGGTTCCGATTCTTGCGGCTGCAGAGGCATTGCGAACTCAGCCTGCCTCGGTGTGTCTTGCCGTGACTGGTCCTCCACATTGACAGATGTTGCACGCGTGTTGTCCTCCACGTTCGACAGATCCGGCGTTGACCGCAACTCGTCCGACGGCACACCCTCCAGCGTCCTCGCATGCACCGCTCGCCTGACTGGGTCTTGCCTTGCTTTTGCTTTTGCCCGTGACGTTGGATGTGTGCCCAAAGGCATCATGTTCTCCAACACGCCGACCCTGTCTCCTCCATGATCAAGAAACGACGGCTGCGGCGCGCGTAACGGTGGCTCTTGCCAGCCCGGTGTGGATATTAATACGTTCTGATCCTGCGGCAGTTCCGGGCTGAACATGGGCGCATCGCTCAGCATGGGATCGATCGGGGGACTGTTCCGCGACGGCCATGTCTCTTGATTTGAGACCGCCATCGTACTCCTGCGGCGGCTGTATCTGGCTTCCACAGCGTCAGCACTTGCTTCACGCGCCGGTCCAAGTCTTGCAGATGCGTTTTACCATGACTTACCAGCCTCCAGCAGTGTTGCGATGGGGTGCGCCAGAGATATCTGTATGCGCGGACGCGGTGATGGTTCAAGTAGTAAAGGAGAACCTCCTTTGGAAGCCCCCTTTGGCGCTCGGACCACCCCCCGAGATTTGCTCGTGATTCTCCCAAGCACAGCGCACTTACTTATGGCGTCTGTCAATATATTGTATACAATTATTCGAAGTTGTTCAGACTAGCCAGAGATGCCTGATGGAGAAGGTCTGACTTTATGTGAAATCCTGATGTCACAACACAAGGCAGAAGTGAGGCAAAGAGTCATCTACAAACGCCATCACACAACCTGCTTAGCAGATCGCCTTAGAACCGCGTCTATCTGTTGATTGATACTAAATGGTATCTGAAGCCTTCCACTATCTTCCTGAGAAGTCATGCTGCGTGCTTTGTTGAGCAAGGTAGAGGCTTCAGGTCTCGTGACTCGATCACCTTCATGCAACTCGCAGACCACCTGCAGCCGCTCGTTACGGTTGACCCGATTGTGCATGTGGACATCAGATCCGTCATGCAGCACCATGCAGACTTGCGACCGATCATAGACCTACCTCATGCAGGAGACTGTGTGCCGACGGTGATGAAATGTAAGGCTATCGCCTAGTAGAGGGAAAGGCAGCAGTACACGAGCGCAACCCTTTTGCCGTACAATCGTCCATGAACTGCAATTTGTCTTTCAAATTTTGTACTCCTGGCAACAATCGTAAGTTGTAATCATTTGTCATATGCAATGATGAGCTTCGGAGGTGAAGCTGACCGACACGGTCTGTATACCTTACCTTGTTGATCTGATAGGTGGTGTGTCGCTTCATCTGCTGTGATGGACTACTGTAGTTAGAAGACACAGTTTAGCCAGAACAGTGGAATAAGATGATGCTGCCAGAGCGAAGATATGGCGGGTTGACTTTCATGAGTTTCATATTGTCACACTGTGTGCAGCTACATGAGGCCGCTGTGACGGGTGTGGGTCCTGTTCGCCAACAATGGCTT
Organism: Arthonia radiata; assembly: GCA_002989075.1. Classification (NCBI taxonomy): domain Eukaryota; kingdom Fungi; phylum Ascomycota; class Arthoniomycetes; order Arthoniales; family Arthoniaceae; genus Arthonia; species Arthonia radiata. The sequence goes on from PSQN01000003.1 coordinate 900,358, forward strand.
GGCCCTGCGAGCGTGTGAAGACATCAGCTCGTGCCTGTGGACTGTGAGGATCCAACGAGGACCCAAGGAGAGTGTATGCAGCAACATGGTGCTTGCGAGCTCCTGAAAACCACGTCGGTCCTCTACTCATCATCGTCGCTGCTCTCCTCCTCGGCACCCGCAGCCGGCTTCTTCGCGGGCTTCTTCTTCTTCTTGTTCTTCTTACCCGTGCTGCGCGCGAGCGGTCGCTCCAGGATCTTGAGAACCTCTTCGTCTCGGATCTTGTTGTCGGTGACGTACTTGCTAAGATCAGGCTTGGGTGGGCCGGCGAGGACCTGCAAGCCGTTCTTTGTGATCGCTGTTACTTGTCAGCTCACTATCCACAGATACGGACGAACGCTCGCTACAGGTCAGCCGGATAACTCACCAACAGTACTCAACAACCTCCCCACCGGCTCCCCGTCCTTGTCCCCAGCAACCTCATACTGCCTCAAGACACCTGACCTCACACCCTCAATCACACCCACCTTCCCAGCCCTCTCATCATTCAGCTGCCTCAAGCTAAATGGGAACGTCTTGAATTTCTCCACAATCTCACTGAGTATCGCTCGCGAGCTCGGCCGCTTCAGCTGGTACGTCATCGTCGTTCTTCTCAACAGCGTTGGCCGATTCTCCAGCGTCTTGCACTTCCCCGACCCCATGCTCACGCCCATCTCCACGCCCCATACCTCACCAACTTCCGGGACACCTTCGCCCTTCACGCCCTCACCCGGCGCCAGAATGATCTTCTTGGCGCCCTCGATCTCGTTGCGCTCGAAGCGCCAGGATGTGGTCGACTCGACGAGGTTGCAGCCGAAGCCCTTGACGACTTTCTGCAGAAGCTCAGTGATATGCGCTTGGTTTGGAGGTCGCTCCTTTTGCGCCTTGGCTTTCTTCTCGTCGGTGCCGCCCGCGAGCAGGCCTGGCGGGACCATCAGCCGCAGAAGGAGCTCGTTGGCCCAGTAGGTCGCGAGTAGCAGGTCGGCTTGTCGCGCGGGCACCTTGCCCTCCTCGTGTGCGTGATCATTGCCGGGGATGATGATGGAGTCGCATACTATCGTGCCGAAGCCGTCGATCTGTGCGCCGAGCTGGATCTTGATGACCTCGCCAGGCTTGAGGACTGTGGCTGCTTCTTCTGCGTCGGAGACGAGGGGTGTGTACGGTGTGACGTACGAGGAGGGCGAGACGGTGGTGGGATGTGCGATGCCTTTGGTGATCTTCTTGCCCTTGTAGACCTTGGTGATCTCGTCCGCGAGGAGCGCGTCGCCTTTTTGGCAGATCTCGACGATTTTAGAACCTTCGGTGCACCATCCTAGAGACGTGGTCTGTCAGAGAGATTGGCTGCGCGTGTGCCAACATCAATTCATACCTGTGACTGCCTCGAGGACCTTGATTGATATGCCTGCTGCGGTTTTGTACTTGGTGAGGGTGTCGGGGTTGTTCAAGCTGTAGTCTGCGCGTTCTCGTCAGTCCGGAGATTCATAGGCACTTATGCGCAACTGCATACCAACAGCTTGTTCCTCTGCCATCTTGAAGGCTCGGATGTGCAAAGGAGAGAATCAGACGAATTTTTGGAGAAAAATGTCGTCTGTCGTGTGGTGGGGCGCGACGGAAAGGCCCCTGACCACACTTTGACTTCAAAGTACAGATCTGTCGATCATGATCAAGAGCTTCAACTGGAGGCTGTCTGATCCAGCGCGGCCAGAAGATGGAAAATTAAGAAGATTACTAAGAGCTGGAAGGCCGGAGACATCCAATAGTCTATTCCTCATCACTCTCCTCCTCCTCACTCTCACTATCCGCAGCCACAATCTCAATGAACTTCTCCATCCGTCCCCTCACTCCCTTTAACTCCTCGCTCTTCAGTGCCCTCTCATCGCCCCACCACTGCTCAAAAGCTTCTGCCTCAAACACGCCCTCCTGATCCCAATCCTCGACCGTGTACAACCCATTGCAAATGCCTGCAAACACCTCCGCGCCTGCCGTCTTCTTCGCCGCCTCAGCCTGACAGCACAGCAGGAAGTCCACCTGGTCCTCCTTCTTTGCAGCGCTGGCGTCAAATACGATCCGCTCGAACATGCTCTTCATTCCCTGGACCAGCTTGATGATTGCCTGCCCCTTGACGTCCGCATCCGTGATGTGCCGTATGACACCCGCAGCGACCGCCTTTCGTACTTGATGCTCCGACGCGTTCTGCGCCATGCGTTGGGATTGGAGCTCGAGTTGGATGGTGCTTACATCGTGGTTCTGCCGTATCGAGTCGGCGATGGAGGCGGCATTAAGCGCAACGAAGTCGTCGTGTTGGGTGTCTGATGACTGTGAAGTGAAGCTGCTTCGATGTGCTGAGAGGGGTACCTCTTCTTCCGAGTCCTCAGAGTTGAGGGTAGAAATGGACTCCTGTGAATCAGACAGATGGAGATTGTAGAATGTGTCTTTGAGACCGAACGCGTCCTCTAAGTCCTCATCCTCAGAAGGTAGGAAGTCGAAGCCGTCTGCTGGTTGAGCAACCTTCGCAACGCCCTTTGCAACTGCTCTCTTCCGCTTACCAAGTGTTGTTTTTTGCGGAATTTGCACGCCATATGAAACCAGCGCACCGTCTTGAAATCTGCTGCCGCTGCCCACCTTTGCACCAGACGCCACGATCGCGCTGTTAATCTCGCAGCCGTCTTCAATAATCACGTCGTCCCAGATGTATGCGTCCTGTATTCTGCAGTCATTGCCAATGACACAGTTGCGGCCAACCACACTCTGCCGTATCGATGTTTCAGATCCAACGTGGCTGTTTCTCCCAATCACAACATTGCCACTCAGTCGCGCCGTTCGCGATACCTTTGCTCCGGCTTCTCTGACCACGCCCAGTTTTGAGCGTTCATACTTTGACCCATCAACCCAATTTGTTGCGGGCACAAACGGGAAAGACCACCCATCTAGCACGTCTTGACTCACCGCATCATAAGCCTGCAGATTTCGCACGCGCGCCGCATAGCAGTCATTGACGATGTGCGTATGGATAGTCTTGCCATTGAGCTCGTAGTCCTTGAGCACGCTGTGTAGAAAGCCCGCTCGTGGCTTCTCGTAGTCAAAGTTATCGCTCCACAGCGCCAAGACGTCAGGCGTACATATATCGATGCCGCAGTCAATGAGATCCGTGCGGAGGTCAATGTTCTGCTTAAGGGTATCGGCGTCAAGTAGTAGACCTTCAGAGTCAGGCGTTAGCTGTTGATAATGAAGGCATCGTCGCTTCTCCGGGTCTATCACGAAGGCGGCGAGCATGTCGTTGGCTTTGGTACGGTGGTAAGCTCCGGCTTCGCGCAGCACCATGGTCATGATTGCATTCTTGTCGACGGCGCGGCGCGCTCGATGAGTGGCAAGGGCCGGGCCAAGAGGGACATTGGCCACGACGTCGCCGTAGACGATAATAAAGTCATTAGTGAGGATGGCGCGCTTGTCGAGGTCGCGCATGGCATCGCCAATGGAGCGACTGGTTGAACGCAGTATATGCAGTCTGAACGGAGCATGTGACTGTGTCCATTTGGAGGACCTAGAGAGATTAGCAAGGCTCTGAAGAAGTGGTACCAAAGATCATACTGAAGATAGGCTTCGATCTGGTCAGTGTGTGCGCAACAGTAGACGTAAACCACCTCGACTCCAGTACTTGCTAGATACTCGAGCGTGTACTCAATCAGCGGCGCATTGGCAAGGGGTAGCAAGCATCGTGGCTTCTGGAGAGTGAAAGGGCTGAAGCGGGTCTCGAACGAGTCTGCAAGGACAACCGCCTGGAGCGGGTCTTCGGTCTCCTGCACGTCCCTATTGCTTTTGTCGGCACCACCCTTTTGCGATTTTGGTGCCATGTCTGCAACCAGTGGGCGTTCCGTGCAGTAGATGTCCAGAAGGCGTGACCAGTGGTTCGGTGGATGTATGTTTCAAGATGTTGGATGCGTCACGCAAACAGCCCTACAATCGGAGAATTTGCTGGATCGCCTCCCGCCTCCGAACATCCTGGTAGTCTATCAACGTTCTGGACACTGCAATAGGCCTTGCATCATAGACGACTGTGCTCAAAATTTGGTCTGGGCCTTTATCGAACCGTAGCTAGATAATACTTAAACGCGACCTCCTCCGCATCTCTACTTGCGCACTCATCGCGTCGTGAAGAAGGTGGTATGTTTACCACCCATAAAAACGAGCTCGACCCAACGGTATCCAGAACACATCTGACACAATCCTCCCAAATCACCACTGAAGCCAAAAGACGCCTTGTCCAACTCGAGAAGGCGTTGAAAATCCTCGCTATCGCGGTCCACCATGTATCGACATTTGCGGTGGATACATCTGCTGCCTCTTCACATCAGGCGCTCGGTCTCCCTCACCACCTGAAATGTCTGAAATGTGCCTTCTATGAGTTCCCGGAGGTAACCTTGATGCTGACGGCGTGTGCGGGCCAGACCCATACTGTGGTGGCATGCCACTCTGCATGCCGTACCCTGGCACGTACCCATCACCAACATTACTCGCTACAGGAGACACGCCACTCATGTGGGCGGGCGTGTCCCAGTTCGTACTCATCGGTGACTTTCCTGCGTCTTCTTCATCCTTCAATGATCGCGTCGAAGAATGCGAGATGGGCTGTGCACCTGGTGACGGTCGCTTAAGGTGACCAAGATGCTTGTCGAGCATGGCCATGAGACCTTCTTTGGTAAAAGGCTTTGGCAAGACGTCGTTCATGCCATGCTGGAAGTACATGGAGATGTCGTCGCTTCTGATGTTGGACGTCATGGCGACGATAGGTGTGTTGTCGAACTGTCGGACGAGGTGGCATGCTGACACACCGTCGAGGACGGGCATGATGATGTCCATCAAGATGAGGTCATAAGTTGAGCCACTGTTGAGCTTGTTGACTGCTTCTAGACCGTCGAACTGCTTGGTGTAAGTATCTCACGCAACTATTATGACGCATGTCAGTGAGGTGACTTACAGCGCTGTCAATCGCACACCTGAACGCGTATAAAAATTTGCTACCTATCCTCCGGCATGTGGGATCATCTTCGACAAGTAGTATCTGTGGTTGGCGTATCCAGCCAAGATCGTAACCCTGCTTCTTCGACTGCGGCTGTGTTTGAATCCGGATGTCTGAAGCTTCTAGAGGTTTGTTTGGTTGCGGCATTGGGTATGGAATGTTGTGTACGTGCTCGCTGTACATGGGATCAATACCCTGATTGGAACCTACGGGGTAAACTAAGTTGTCGATGTCGTTGTACCGCACTGTGCCCGTCGAGCCAGCAGACAGCGGCGGCTCTCGGCTTTGCTGTCTCTGACTCGATCTGAGGGCTGTCTCGGACGGAGGCGGCGTGGATAGAGTGCTGTTCATACGATGTGCTATTTCATTCATCTGCTCGAGATTCTTCGCATTGATCGCGGTCTCTGCGTTGACCTCGTTGAGAAGCTTAGAGGCATGCTGTAAGGGCGATGCCGGCGGCTCGTCGGTGGGTGGAGTTTCTTGTGCTGATCCAGGCTGGTTGCCATTTGCGGTTGGGGCTTGATTCTGAAAAGGGTTCATGAAGTTCTTGCTATTTCGTCGTTGAGCATCGACAGAATGTAAAAAGCTCATGACATCTTGAATGACATGCTCATGGTTCACCACAGTCTTTTGTAGCCCAATCACTTCTTGCAAGAGCATCGAGTGATGCATGCTAAGTTCATTGTATCTCTCATGCAGCTGTTGTAGTTGTGCCTGTGTGCCTGCTAGCTGTGTGTTCACCATGTCCATCTGTTGCGCTGGCATATCCTCCGGCGAGTTCGGCTTTTTTGGTACTGGCGCCTTTCGTCTGATGTTGTCTAAGGCATCTTTGTTGTTCGCTTTGAAGTCTGGGTGTTTGAATTCCCAAGCCTGCGTCGCACATCAGTCAGCGACATTTTGAATCCACGAAAAAGTGTTTTGCACGTACCCCAATGCCATATGGCGAATGACCGCTCTCCTCGTTGTTGTGCCGGACTTTGTGGAAGTCGTACTTGTTCAGTTGCCGGACGAAGCTGGCAAAGTTGCTGTGCTTGAAATGCTTTGGCAGTATAGATTTCGTAAACTTCTCGTTCTGTGAACGTGGTGGTCAATATGCGCCTATGCTGGCTCTTGAAAATCATTTGGGCGCACCTCGAGCACAACAAAGCTGTCGCCTTCATTGCCCCATCTCACAACCGACTCATATGATGGATCCTCCAACATCCTGCGATCGAAATCGGGTCAGCGCATTGCTACGTCATGCCGGGCAAGCGGCCTATACGAACTTGTAAAGCTTGCGAACCTGTGCGACGGTTAGTACAAGACGAGTTTGCGCGGTGACCCTGAACTCACAAAATCGCTCGAGCTATTAGCCCCTGCGCCCTGGTTCGCTTGGCTGTCCATGATGAGATGAACCGCACCAGGCGGTAGCCTCTATGACTCGAAAATGGCAGCACAGCTGCAGGATCCTGCGGGAAAGTATCTGTCGCAAGATACGCAGTTGGCCGCCAGAAGACTCAAAAGATCGCAGGCAAATCGAGCTTCAAGGCTGTGGATTTCGTCAAGGCTGCGATAGCCGCTAGTGTGTCGTGTACCGAGATCAAGTCGGCGGCGCGCGTTGTCGATGTCAGAGTGACACAGTCGCAAGACAATGGTACACTGCTGGCTTGTGCGCGGGTGCTCCAAGCGCAGGCAAGATCCTGGTACGAGGCAATAATGGAACCCCGTCCGATAGTAGTTGAAAAGTCGCGCCAAGCTGCGTCCGAGGAAGGGTTCGGGGTGGAAGTATTAGGGTGGCCAATTATGGAGAGCGAGTGCAGGTCAGGGAAAAGATCTTCACAGATAGCGGCGGATCGGCGTTAAGTGATTGATGTCGCTGTCGGTGGTTGCGAAGGAGTGATGATGATAATGGATTCGGGTATTATTGCTGCGGTATGCATGCGCGAAAGGGTGAAGACAGCAGTGTAAGAGCCTGAGGGGAGAGGTGTGTGAGGAGAGAGTGCCAGATCCCGAATCGGCGGCGACAGCTCCGGGACGGGAGATCGGAAAGGGCAAGGCTCAAGAAAGATTATTCCAATTAACTGCACACTTCCTCCCTAAAGAAAGCTAACTTCCCACTACAATCGCTTCCTCCTCAAGCACGTCGCAGCGCTCCAACAACGCTCACCGGGGAGAGAAGAAGTAGCTGCAAGTGAGAAACGGGCGTGCAGCTGGCGATAGCGGGGAGGGCTGTTCATTGCAAGCGCTCCATGTCAATCCGCGTTCAGTGTCGTCGTCGCATCTCGAAAGAAAAGGGGACAAGTTGGCAGCTGGGGCGGGGCAGCGGCAGGTTCTCTCATCTGTCATGTTGTTGCAGGGATTCGGCCATGCCTGCTGCCTTTCCCCAAAACCTTCTTCGAACTGCATCTCCCAAATCGGCCAAATTCGGTCCATGCCACGCGCATGAGGCTGACGTTTAAAATTCTTCGTCGCTCGGTCCACCCAATCCATCCTTTGCTTTCAAGCCTCATCACCGCCTTGCGTCTCCACCACCCACGCCTTCTCGACAAAACTTGCTCCTCTCAACGAAGACGCCCACGCGTCGGCGGAGACCAATCTCCGCTGCATCTCCCGAGCGCGCCAAGGCTCAGCCGCCTCGGCTTGGGCCGCTCCTCAAACCTTGAGTGTCCTCCTCGTCTCCTTGCCGATATCCATAGGCCATCACGGAGATAAAAGTGCGCCGCTGGAATGGAAAAGAGCGAAACATCACGATCATGATTTTGACGGTGATTGTCGTACTGGACAGACTCACGACAAGAGAGTGACAATTTAGCATTGCTTCCTGCCCCAAAAAGCGTACCGAAGGCAGCCTGGTCCTCATTTTCAACAAGTGATCAACTGCAATCCGTACAGGTTCTCTGTCAACATCGATGCTTTTGCTTGCGTCCAGGGACGGGGCCTCAGCTTGAGCAAATCTGGCTAAAGCTTTGGTGGAAGTCACTCGTGACCCCTCCGCTTATTCTCCCACTCGAGGGTCGGCCAAGCATCTTTGCGCGCATATCGTTCCTCCCGGTTGCTCGCATCCAAGCTAATGGCATGCCGTCTATTATCGGCCTTGAAGAGATGATCGATTTTCAAAAGGACGTCTTGATCATATCGGAAGCCGTAATAGTCACACCATTCCTGAACCTTGCTGGCAAGAAGTTTGGTTGCGTTGTTATTGGACAGGATCAGCTCTAAATATCTCACGGCTTCGACGTAATTTGCATCGTAAGTCCCAAGACGGTGAGAACCGAACATACTGGGACGCTCTGCCGCTGCCGCAGCGATCCCGAAACATAGATAATACTCTGGACTTGCTTCTCTAACAATTAGGCCGATGGCGCGAGATGATCGTCCACTGCGGCTTTGCTGTGTTTGTGAGTAGACAATTGAACCGTCGCCATTCTTGACCTCCCCGAGAAGCTTGTCATAAAGCTCACTGTCAAGTGAATTATTTCTCTTGCAGTTAGAGACGAACCCTAGGCGCTCATTCGCTTTCTCGACAATGCTTTGGAAGGCACCTTCTTCATAGTGGGACGACTGTAAGCCGCAGAAGGTATGAGGCGGGATGGTCGTGGGACAAACCCCCATTTCACAGGTTCTCAAGATCCCAGCGAGATCAGCAATAACTACAAGTTCTCGTGCGTCGATGAGAGCTCGGCCAATGTAGTTCAGCCAGCTTCTTACTTGGTTGGGCTTGGATTGGAGGCTTGCGTCTGCAGGCCTGGAGGCTTGCACAGAGGCAATGATGTTTGCAAGAATACTGCCACCACCTTGGTGCTGTTGCGAAGGAATGGCGGACGAAATGTGTTGATTCGCGGTGGATGGTAGCGAGGCCATAGTGTCAGCACTTTCAGAGCCATCGTCTCCGTTCGACTCATCGCTGCTCGCTGCAGCAGGCTCAGTAGACCGCGTGCCTCGGTGCAGTCTGGGCAGCCGACGGTGACCATGCGAAGGATCAGAGCGCCCACTTTGCAAATCGTGCTGACCTGCGTCCTCATCATCGGGGATGAAGTGCGTCAACTCATGAGCGTTGTTGAACATCAGGAATTGCTTCACATGCGTGAAAGAGTGGAAAGAGTGCCACTCGTTCGTAGAACGGTCGTATACGGTACCGTGTGGATAGTCGGAGTGATACCCGGGAGGCCAGAAGTGCCATTGTCCAATCTCGAAAATGCGATGCTGTGGAGGTGGCGTGTCGGCCATCTCGGGATACTGAACAAGCTCACTTGGGTCGTTAGAAGAGAGTCGAAGTTCCCAACAATCGGGTAGACTCGGGGATGTGTTCCGAGGAGCACTTGCTAGAGCGTGACAAACGCTTCACTGGCTAAGGGACACGCGGGAATACTGTACTCATCTACTCTACCTGTCATCAATGTGCGATTTAGAAGCAATCCGAGTCCATCGCAGTGCTGGAAGCAATAGCGTGACGAGTATTTGTTGACGCAGCAAGTTGCGACGTATCAACACAGCAATGGCTCGCTATTATACTGCTAAGCCAGGTCAACGGGTTAACGGGTCGCAGAATGAGCCATGTCTTGATTGTCGATTGGGCTATCTTCAGAGCTCGCAGGGGCCGAACCAGCACCAGGAGCATGCACAGCGTGCGCACGACTTACTTACTGCGGTGTAGAGTCATCAACATGACTGGATTTCTAATGAGCATCCGTTGGCGGAGAATGAAGGGGTTGTGCTCGGAGACAGGAACGTTACCTTTCACCTGCGCACTTTCTTGAGAAGTTGGACCCAGCGCCTACAGGGTTCCTTCGCGTACGCGACCATAGCCCAAGGAATCAGCCTACGCGCCGTATCGATTGTTATTTTTTCTACGGCTCGTTTGCGCAGCCCACAGCACTAGCAGGAGCGATTGGCACACATGAAGCGCCCAAACTACGCTGTGCGGAGATCGTAGGATATCGACTCAAGGGGATTGGCTATAACAAGGCTCTTCACGATGGGCTGACGGGCGAGATTGTGGAAGGATATGCGGGTATCGTTGGCGAGGAGGAGGAAAGGAAGCTAGCTGCACTGTTCGAGTTGACAGGGTTCGAATCAGCTCCTTGCCACATCGTCTTCAAAGATGGTGCAGAGCCTGCAGAAGTACCTGGGCATACGTTCAGGTAGAAGGGTACGTAGCTGTGTAGATGGTGAAGGTCTGCAGAAGACAGGGCTGGGTGCATGACGTGTGAGCTCTTGCGAATAGAGTTGCGACCTAATGCGACATGGCTGGAAATTTGCGATTGGAACACTTTGTGTAAACAATGGGGAGAGTCAGTGAGCAAGAAAGATAGAGGAGTGTCACAAAATTGCTTTTTGGCTACTAGCTTTGCGGCGGTGGCGGGGCTGCAAAGACACCTGTACACGCCAAGGCACTAATTCGAACACTCTTCCCCCTATTGAAGCCATACCGGCCGGCTTTGTGCATGTGAACTTCGACAGTACTCCTCCGGACCTTCTCATCTCACTGGAGGAGCCAGAACTTGTCCCTTCTTTACCATACTCTACTGAATCAATCCTCATGCGCCGGTTCCTCATTCACCGGTTCCTGATACACTGGTTCAAAGGTGTCGTTACTCTGCGGCTTTCCCGCTTCCCAATCATCCTTCAGCTTCTGCCCGACTGGCGTGAGTCGATGTTTCTTCGGCTTCTTCAACGGCTCATCTATCGTCGCCGACGGCTGTTTGACTTTCCGCATTATACCGTTGAGTTGCTCCATCAGGTCAAACCTATCTTCACTCCACGCATGCAATTGCAGTTTCTGCACGGCTGCTGGTTGATGCTTCGCGGCATGCTCTACTGATTCGATGTCCGCTTGGTCTGCGCGCCCTTCATATAACCTTAAGAGCGCTTCTTGATGACGCTGTTGTTGTTTCTCTCGGCTTCTCTTCCAGAGGCCTGCAACCGTGCTCGCTCCGATCACCGCCGTAAAGGTGTGCTTGATGGCGTCGAAATCGGGCGTTGGCAATACGGCGGCTGTACCTGATGATACTTCCCGAGACGTACACGTGCAATGATCTGGTAATTCTCTGCTGAGCGAGTGTGTCTGTAACGCAAGGTCGAGTAACCTGTACCCGAAACATGAGAGCATTCTGTGATTTTCACTCCCTAAATACGACATGGGCGGCTCTGGACAGGTAGCAACATACGTCGCGAAATTATACATACAAGTCCGGGCGTCGGCCACACTACTAGGTTTGCTTGTCCAAGAAGATGAAACGCGCGCCAAGTGTAGAATATGTTTCAGTCGCGAGTTGACCCTATTTGAGTCTAAATCGTGGAGAATGGGAAGCTAAAGAATTGGGGTGGAACTTTTGAGCAAGAATGGTGTTAATGACTGTCTACGGGAGAATGCGCGGCGGCGTGAAGACGGTGGTGAGTGGCGCTTGAGTTGACGCAGAGCTAGCTTTACCAGCTCTGGATGTAATTGCTGCGGTCATGACAGTAGTTCGATTTGGGTAGTGATCGTTAGATCGAAACATCAGTCAGTGGTGAACAGTGGTAATTGCAGCTGAAGATCCATATGTGCCAGGGACACCGTGACGCGATCGAAGGTCCTTCGCTCGCCTTGACATGTACAGCCTCTTAACTAAGCCATCGTGGTCGATGAGCATCATGTCTGTATACGCACGAAGCTGGAAACAGAGAGATCGCCTGCAGTGAAGCGCAGAGGTGAACTGTAATGATCTGCACGCATGTGGCATTGCCTGGTGGACTGCAGAGAAACGCGCTAGGCCCAATTTGACCAAGCGTGCTTTCGGACTATCTTTGTCACGAGATTCAAGATGCGTCGCGTCTCGAAGGGCGCGTCGTTCCAACGCGTCCTGACCGCGCCCATTCAATGTTCGTCTTATTTCTGCACGCCCCCTCCCTTATGCAATTACACCATTGTTGTTGAGCACTGTCAGCGTGAAACATGCCTATCAAAGCAGGCGCCGCTGCTCGACTTGCAGAACTCCGAGCTCTTCGCGCGTCCGGCAAGACTCGCATTTCCACGTACGAGGTTGAAGACGTCGAAAATGTGTATGACGAGGTCGATGACGAGGGATACAAGAAGATTGTGCGCAACCGACTAGATCAGGATGACTTCGTCGTTGGAGACACCGGCGAGGGATATGCCGACGACGGCCGCGAAGACTGGCAAGCCGAACGCCATCAGTACTACACCGAGGAAAGCGAGAGTGACACCGAGCTTCCACAACGCGGGAAAGGAAGTAAGTGCACACTTGCTGATCATCTATCGACCATCACTGACATAACACTCTAGCTAAACGGAAACGCGAGCACGACAAGGAGGCACAGCGAAAGATTGACGATGGCATCGGGAAATACTTCAGTGCAAATCCAGCAGCTGCTCCTGCGAAGCCCAAGGTACGCTGTGAATCACACACGTTCTGTGATATGTTGCTGATCGTGACAGCCCGTTGCAACCGCCGAAGATGCTGCTTTCATGGCCGACCTGCTCGGTGAAGTCAACGTCAACGTCGTCGCAAGTCGAAAGCCTTCGTCGCGTCGTCCTGTGAAAGATGAGACCCGACGAAAAACACGCATTCTGTCACCGCCCTTGACCGGTTCCCGCGAGCGCAAAGTCCGGCAAGATTCTGCGAGACCTCTACCAGCATCCAACCCCGCCCTAGGGAATGTCCAAGATGATGACGACGGCTACCAACCAGCAATGGGCGATGATGATCACAACACGCCAATGAGCGACCCTCCTCTTCCTTCCTCGCCCATTGCACGTGCAGTCGAGCGAAAAGGTCAAGAGGTCATCAAGCAAGAAGAGGCGTCTGATGAGGACGACATGATGGAGGTCACCCAAGTGCAAGGTCACTCCGCCGCCCATACATCAAATGTCAATATGGCAGGCTCGCGACCTTCACTAAGGCCGAAAAAGATCGAGAAGCCCAACTTGCCCACGCCAGAAAGCTCATCACCTACTCGGCCGGCCGCGGACGCGCAAGTTGACGCATCTTCATGGAATGATATCAGCAACAAGCTCAATGTCGTCAGCAGTCCAGCTACAGAGACTGCAAGTGTTGGGAAACTTGCTTCACAGGACGCGATCGAGGAAGATGGCAGCCTTCGTTTCTTCTGGGTCGACTATACCGAGCTCAACGGCAGCTTACTGCTCTTCGGGAAGGTGAGAAACAAAAAGACTGGCAGCTATGTCAGTTGCTTCGTCAAGGTCGACAACATTCTCCGAAAGCTGTTCTTTCTCCCACGCGAGCATCGACACAAGAACGGCAGAGAGTTTTCCGATGAGGTGGAGATGGGCGACGTCTTCGAAGAAGTCGACAGTCTCATGTCGAAAATGCGTGTCGGCATGCACAAGATCAAGCCATGTTCTCGCAAGTATGCATTCGAGCTGTCACAGGTGCCACGCGAGGCGGAGTATCTCAAGCTCCTCTACCCGTATGACAAGCCAGCCATTTCTATGGACATGCAAGGCGAGACATACTCGCATGTCTTCGGTACCAACACATCCATGTTCGAACAGTTCGTGTTATGGAAGAACATCATGGGGCCATGTTGGCTCAAGATCGACGACGCGGACTTCACCGCAGTCAATAACGCTTCCTGGTGCAAGCTTGAGGTGCAAGTCGGAAAGCCTGGTAATATTTGCACATTGGGTGACTCTGACAACCTGGAAGCGCCCCCAATGACATTGATGAGTCTTGCTTTGAGGACGTCAATGAACGAGAAGGAGAACAAGCAAGAGATTGTCGTGGCGAGCGCTCGCATTTACGAGAACGTATCGCTGACTGACACAACCCCAGCTGAAAAGATGCCCTGCAAGACACTGACAGTGATCCGTCCACCCGGCGACAACTTCCCGACCGGCTTCAAAGTTGAGGCTGACAAGCACAAAGGAATTGTGAGGCTTGAACGGTCTGAACAAGGTCTTTTGAGCTGGTTCCTAGCTCAGTTTCAGCGCATAGACCCGGATGTTCTTGTGGGCCATCGACTTGAAGATCTCGACTACAGCGTGCTCTTAAGCAGATTAAGAGAACGTAAAACGCCTGGCTGGCACCGTATTGGGCGTCTTCGAAGAAGCGAGTGGCCGAAAAACATCGGCAAAGGCGGCAACAGCTTCTTCACTGAGCGTCAACTCGTTGCTGGACGTCTGATGGTCGATCTGGGCAACGATATGGGAAAGGTAAGCCATGCAGTACCATTCATGTGTCGACGGTGTGCTGACTTTGATCACAGTCTCTCATGACGAAATGTCAGTCATGGTCCCTTGCCGAGATGTGCGAGCTGGTGCTGGGCAAAGGCTTCGTCCGGCGCGATATTGACAACGAGACCGCTTTGCGCACCTGGGCCTCCACTCGCGAAGGCTTGATGAACTACCTCCGTCATTGCGAGACCGACACTTTCTTCATCGCTGCGATTGCCCTCAAGGTTCAGATGCTGCCTTTGACCAAAGTCTTGACCAATCTTGCAGGCAACTCCTGGGCGAGAACGCTCACAGGAACTCGCGCTGAGCGAAATGAATACATTTTGTTGCACGAGTTCCATCGTAACAAATATATATGTCCTGACAAAGTGTTCAACAAGGCCAAATCCAAGCTTGACGAGGCAGAACCCGCCCAAGATGGCGAGGAAGGCACCGATAGCAAGAAGAAAGATAAATTTCAAGGCGGTTTGGTCTTTGAACCCGAGAAGGGCCTTTACGACCGCTGCGTGCTTGTCATGGATTTCAACTCTTTGTACCCTTCCATCATCCAGGAGTACAACATCTGCTTTACCACTGTCAGCCGTGGCCACCTCGCAGGGACCGACGAGCGCGTGCCCGAGCCCCCATCAGAAGAACAAGAGAAAGGCGTACTTCCTCGTCTCATCGCTACCCTTGTCAACCGCCGAAGGGAGGTGAAAAAGCTCATGAAAGACAAGACCGCTACGTCCGACCAGCTCGCGACCTGGGACATCAAGCAACTTGCCCTAAAGCTTACGGCCAACTCCATGTACGGCTGTCTCGGCTACACCAAATCTCGCTTCTATGCTCGACCCCTCGCCATGCTCACTACCTTCAAAGGCCGCGAGATCCTGCGCTCCACCAAGGAGCTTGCTGAACAGCGTCTCTTGCAGGTCATCTACGGCGATACAGACTCCGTCATGATCAACACGAACTCCGACTCCATCAAGGACGCTCTGAAGATCGGTGCCGAATTCAAAGAAGCAGTCAACGCCCGCTACCGCCTCCTCGAAATCGACATTGACAACGTCTTCCGCCGCATCTTGTTGCACGCAAAGAAGAAGTACGCAGCCATCAACATGGTCGACGTAGACGGGAAGTACATCGAGAAGCTCGAAGTCAAAGGCCTCGACATGCGGAGAAGGGAATACTGCGCCCTCTCCAAAGAAACTTCCTCCACCCTCCTCAACCTCCTCCTCTCCGGCGAAGACCCCGAAACCACCGTCTCGAAGATCCACGCCCACCTCCGCGACCTGTCAACCCACATGCGCAACTTCGAAGTCCCCATGCACAAGTACATCATCTTCACCCAACTCTCCAAAGCACCCTCAGAATACCCGCACGCGAAATCCATGCCCTCGGTACAAGTCGCCAACAAGCTCATCAGCCGCGGCAAAGCCGTGAGGGCCAAAGACGTCATGTCCTTCGTCATCACCGGCACGAACAACGGATCTCAAGAATCCGCGTCGAGCAACGCTATGCCACAGGAAGACTGCTTGCGCCCAGATACGGAGCTGAAGCCCGACATTGACTACTACCTGCACAAGCAAATTTTGCCACCAGTGGAACGTCTCTGCGCGCCTGTCTCACTGACTAATGTGACGAGACTGGCAGAGTGTCTGGGCCTGGACACGAGTAAATACCGCGTCTCGCGCGTCGCGGAAAACAAGGAAGACGGCGAGATCCGCCCGCTGGACAGTCAGGTGCCCGATCATGTTCGCTTCGCGACCTGCGAGCCGCTGGTCTTCAAGTGCTTGTCCTGCCACAAGCGATCGAGCTATCGCGGGCTGTTGGATCCAGAGACCTCAGGGCTGGTGACGCACAGCGGCATGACGTGCACCTCCTGCTCGACGCCGTTCCGGAACTTGACTGTCGTCGCGCAGGTGGAAGCGCAGATCCGCGCTTTGCTGGCGAAGTACTACGAAGGCTGGCTTGTTTGCGACGACCCAGCTTGTGGCAACCGGACGCGGCAGATGAGTGTGTACGGCCAACGGTGTCTTGGCCCACGAGGTCTGGCTAGAGGATGTCTTGGGAAGATGCACTGGGAGTTTGGGGAGAGCCAGGTGTGGAATCAGCTTGTGTTTTGGGAGCGCGCGTTCGATGTGGAGAGGGTGGCGAAGGCGGAGGGGAAGGAGGTGGATGAGAAGGTGAAGGTGTTGGCGGAGGTGAATCGAGTGAGGATGGGGACGGTGAAGGGCGTGGTTAAGGGGTACTTGAATAAGAATGGGCGGCAGTTTGTGGATATGGGGGGGTTGTTTGGATTTGCTGCTACGGGGTTGGTGTAAGGTGCTAATTCCTCTCTGGTGTTCGGTCAGGAAAATGATCGAATCCTTTCCAACGTTTGATGCCGGAATTCTTCTATGGTGAGCTGCCTTGTGCAGTTCTTCCACAGACCTCCACGTGAACGTTGAGCTCTCAGCGTAAGGTGTTGGCAACCTGTGACGATACGACCTTGAGAGTGCTGCCCGTGCCATTCACGTGGCCATTCGCTGGCACAAGCTCCATGGCTCCAATTCTGAAGGCACGATATGCGGTGTGCACGCTGTACAAGATGCGCGCGGACGTGACAAGGTTTTCCGCCTTGCGCCTCCCCTAAGCAATCTTCTCCCTCGTCTCATCCTCAAACACATGCCACGCCGTGACCTCCTCCCTCCACGCCTCGAGCATATATTCCGGAACCCGACCTTCATCGCGAAGCCTCGTCAGCTTCGCCTGCGCCGCCTCGATCATCAATAGCGCGAGCTTGCCCATGCGCACAACCGGTTTCCTGCTGCCGAAGAGCTCGGTACCACCGTAGTTGCGCCGTTGCTTTGCGTGTGTGCGCTCGGTGTACATCCATTTGCGCTGGGGGTGCTGTTAGTAATGGACTGAAGTGGACAGCAGTGGAAATGGGTTGCTTGACGGGGTGTTCAAGAGCATTTGCGATAGGACAGTGTCTGACTGCTTTATAGACCCTTGACATGGTCAATAGAGGGGTTGCATTTACCTCTTCTGTAGTCGACTGCTGAAGCCGTCCCTTCGAGCCGAGGTCGATGGACCACTTGTAGTCGTTCCAGGACTTCTTCTCCAGTGCGTCACCCTGCATTGCCACAGACGTTCGCTGCTGTTCTTCAGCCAGCTCCATTGCCCGTTTCAGGTAGTCGCGGGCGCCTTTTAATTCATCTGGGTCGAAACAGTTGTCGTCCAGGAGGTATGCTTGTGAGGCGATGAGTGACAGTAGCTCAGGATCGGTGGTCGCTGCCTACAAAGATGCATTCAGTACAATATTCTCGATACAGTTCACACACTAGCAGGGGCAAGTTCCGAAACA
This sequence comes from Arthonia radiata, assembly GCA_002989075.1. Classification (NCBI taxonomy): domain Eukaryota; kingdom Fungi; phylum Ascomycota; class Arthoniomycetes; order Arthoniales; family Arthoniaceae; genus Arthonia; species Arthonia radiata. Next base: position 917,896 of record PSQN01000003.1, read on the forward strand.
GTGTCAATTGAGGTGGCGCCAGCTGACGGGCTTTCAAAGGATTGCAGAGAGTGTGTGTAGTCAATATGCGATTGCTGGGAATCTTACCATGTTGCGAAGCCGCTACGCTGCAAATTGTGAATTCTTTTGCAGCGTTGTCGGCGACCCGTCTGCCGGCGTTGCTCGAGAAGGACTGCTGTAAACTGCCTGGAGCTCTGCGGGAAATGCTGCTCGGGATGCTTTGTGCCAAACGCAGCTTCGCAGTTCAGTTGAGATTATTGTGTGATTACCAACGTTGTGTATCTCCGGCTTCTATGCGTAGCCACTCGTTTGCCTCACTCCAACCTCACCCCAACCACTTCCAGGGCGCGGCGATCATCATCACGTGACTGCAAATGCCATATGCAAACGAGCCAATCTTAGCGTCTTGGCTTCAACGTAAAAAGGCCCAGTCGCTCTTCCTCTTCCTCTCCTTCTTTCTCCTCTTCAGCGATTCGTCTGCTCACCCACATGCGGCCGAGTTTCAGACGGATCGCTCCATTGGCTTCGTGTGAGCAGGTTTCGCCTTGGCCAAATGTAAACCATCCATCAACGCAAAATGCGGTGATCAAAAACAATGTTGTCGCTCCCAAGGAGCGATGACACCCACACATGGTCCTTTCCCAGGTCCTCTCTGCCGCTTCAATCTGAAGTGAATCCCCAGCAATGGGGGCCTGGATGGGTTCCACAGGCGCCACTTGAGGCAGGTTCTCCGTGGACGGTCTGTGCAGCAGTAAAAGCAAAGTCGCCGGCGTGAACAGCATGGAAATCGATCCGGTGTCGTCGAAGTGCTGTGAGACCGCCCTGCGCCCTGCGTGTGTTCGCATGCGCGGGTCACTGGAAACAGTGAACAAGAGTCAAGAGTCTTTCGTGCGATCCGCCTTTGCTGTCACTCTTCTTCCCTACCCCAGCCCACCCCCTCCCGTCACTCTTCCACCCTGCCCCCCTCTTCTTTGGTACACTGGCATTGTATGCTGGTGACCGAGGAAGAGCTGATCATATTATGCTGCAGAGACGTTTCAGTGCTCGAATCGCTGCCTCTATCGTGCTCTCTCAATGAAGCTTCGTCTCAGCTCGTCTCAAGTCAAATCAAGAGGCCCGAAGCAACTCTGCTGCGTTCGCCCGCGCGCCACGTCTTGACCGAGTTCACCTTTTAGATGGCCCCTACCCAAGCAATGATCAGCACGTGATATCACCGGTTTAGCGTCTTGGCTGCTCGTACAAATGATTCTGCTTCCTTGCGGCTTCCTCTCTTCCTTTCTTTCTCTTCATCGAGCTCCTACACCAGTAATCCAGTTCGATCCATCAACTCTGGGCGTGCAGGTTTCGCCAAAGTTTATGCAAGCCCATTCCTCATCAACTCCGTTCGGCCGCTGCTCCGCACGGAGGGTTGGCTGGGTTCGGGGTATGATGGGAGAATGGCCACAACCTTGCTGTAGATCCGTCAGCAAAATGTCTGGCTGGAGCGACGGCGAAGGAAAGTCCTCTCCGTGTCTCTGCAACAAACACAACGTGACTTAACGCGTCGTTGGAGGACACGGGTCGAGGCCATCGCTACCATTTACCAAACCCTTTGATACGTCGAAGGAACCCTCGCGATGCTTGAAACACGCCCTGTCCGCCGCGCTCGTGGTGGGGCGCACCAATCGACAACGCTTCGCCGACGTCGAGTGGCAATACCCAGCAATGGGGGCCGACAGGGGCCCTGTGGAACGTCACGGCGAGGCAGGTTCTCCTGTGGCGTTTCTGCAGGGCAGAGAAGACCAAGGCGCCGGCGTGAACCAGTATGAGCTCCGAGCAGGTTTCGGGTTCGTATTGGGAAGCTTATGGCACCTGCGCGTTGTCCATGTGCGCGCTGGTTGGGCCGTGGATGGATATGCGCAGGTCAATGCTTTGGATACATGGTCCAGGTGACCTCAGAGCGGTGGGCAAGAAAGTAAGAAAGCAAGAAAGAAAGATGTTTCGTGGAACTCGCCTTCGCTGTCGCTCTTCCCCCCTACCCCAGTCCACCCCTCACCCTCTTCGCCATCCCTGTCACTCTTTCCCCCTGCCCTTGCCTTTTCTTCGGCACGCTGGTCATACTTACTGGTGACCGAGGAAGAGATCGATAGCTCCCGAAATTATTTTGCAGCTGTGGCGGCAAGCCCCATATCCCAAAAGCCTATTTCCATCTTCGTTGCCCTGGCAAAGATGTCGACTAACTGTTCGACTCGCTTGGCGCTGACATCCCTCGCATGCCGCTCAATGAGCTCCTTGCCCTTGTCGACCGCAGTCCGAAAGTCATGACCACTGTAAGTCTCTACCCACTTCCAGTATTTGTTACCCTCTCGTACACTCTCAGGGTCATTGATCAGATGCTCAGCAATAGCACCATAGCCAAGCAGACACGGCGCCAGCGCGATCTGCAATGCGAACCAGTCTTCTCGCTGACCGATGTCAAGGACATAACGAGTGTAGGATGTCGTCGCCATGTCTTCCTCGTGACGTTCAATATCAGCTCTGCTAAGACCGAAGTCCGCACAGTATGAGAGGTGCAACTGCATCTCCGTTTTCATGTGGGCTACAATGCTGGCTGAGGTCACGGTGTCTTCAAGAGTTGGAGCTTTATAAGAAGCAAGAGCGTTTGCCCGAGCGAAGGAGATGAGGAACAGATAGTCTTGAATGAGGTAGTGCTTGAATGCTTGTTCTGGTAGTGTGCCTTTGGCGAGTTGACGCACAAACGGGTGATGAAGATGGCGATGCCAAAGAGGCTCGATATGCGGGTGGCGAAGAAAATAGTCAAGGAAGCGATCTGGCGCGAATGGAAGCATGTAGGTCGAGTGAAAGTGGTTGATAGGACCTGAACCTGAGCCTAGAGGTGCGCTGGTTTTGATGCCAGCGGAGACGTAGTCACGCGCTGACCGTATGGCTTGAAGGATGGTGCGGCCAAGGGCGAGCTGGCATGCAATTGCAGCTGGTGTACTGGTTAGCGGCGCTCATCAGTGGAAGACAGAGCGCATACAAGCAAGGCTACACCCAGTGCCGTGGGTGTTCTTGCTGTTGATATATTCAGACTCAAAGACGTGAGTCTCACCCGCCCCACATAGCACGTCAACGACGAGATGCTGCTGAGCCCCGTCATTCGAGACAATGCGGTCTTTAGTCAATGGTAAGTGTCCGCCTTTTAGCAGTACATGCTGGCACCCAAGCTGCTGAATAGCGCTGGCAATGCGCTTCAGATCAGCAATACTGGCAGGCGGCTCAACGCCTTGCCCCTCGTTCTTGAGTAACAGAATCGCTTCGGGGATGTTGGGAGTCAAAATAAAAGTGAGTGGCAAAAGCTTGACGCGGAGAGAATCGACGGCTTCTTCTGGCAAGAGCTGAGCGCCACTGGTTGACACCATCACCTGCGAGTCTCAGCATAAGCTGAGACCAGGAGGTCGGCGTGTCATACTGGATCTACGACTGATCGGCTGATATGGTGCCACGCAAACGCTTCCGCGACCATGTCGACGGTGTCCTTGGACGCAAGCATTCCTTTACCCATGAATCAGATATGCCAAAAATGCACGTGATTGCAATGAGGAAGCTTAATATACCTGTCTTGACGACATCGACCCCAATGTCAACGACGCAGGTATCGATCTGCTTTTCAACGAAGGACGTTGGGATGATGTGTATACCAGACACTCTCTTGGTATTCTGAGCGGTCAGGGCTGTAGTTGCAGTCATTGCATAGCAGCCATGAGCAGCCATGACTTTCTGGTCTGCTTCAAGTCCGCTTGAGTCGAGCAGTTAGTAGTGGATGTTGGTGTGAATCACTTGTGACTAACGCGCCGCCCGAGCTATCAGAACCCGCAACCACGAGTATACGTCTATTGTTCATCCTCTCAACTCATCTTTGGGACTTGATTCGCGCTGTGTATAATTGAAAGAGGAACATCGCGGAGTGATAACGGCAACATTGCTGCCCCAGTTTTCAGGCATTCACGACCTCATCAACGACGGCAGCATTGTTTCTGACATCTCGCCATCCCATCACAGTATATCTAATGTGCACTCTTAGACATAGATAAGGGAAGACCAATTTGATCATGCTACTGATACATGGCAGCTCTAAGGCAGTGCCCTCATGCGGCGAGATAATCCTAGCAATGAAATCTGCCCCAGTTAATCGATTGCCGAACTATCTTGGAGTGCGTGATGTTCATGAGAATAATATTGAGCAGCCGTCCCGAGTCTAAATGAGCAACTCCCTTGAATTTGGTAATCCCATCACCGACATCTGCCATTCAGTTCGGTGAATGCAACCTCTTCCCCTGTCTTCCTATGCCGAACGTGGTGGAGGCGCAGCACAGCCGTCAACATCCGGAGGATCAGACCAATACTATGAACGCAGGGGGTTTCTGTACGGTCAATTGAGTGACAGAAGTCTCTTGTTGACGTTGCTCGATATAAAAACACTCATGTTTTGTGACGTCTGCTTCCAGCCCACGAATACTGACACAATCACTACCCACCCGCCAGATTCCTTACTTGGCAGACTGCTTCGCAATCAATAGCGATTTTGAGGGTGGCGCAGTTTCTCTCGGTTACGATGGCTTTGCTTGCATCTGCCGCAAGCTCTCCTCGTTTGGGTAGACGTCAAACGAGCATCGTACCTCCGTCTCAAGATTCCTTCTATCAGCCTGCAGCCGGATGTGAGTTCACCCGACGGAACTGAGCGTTCAAGCACAAAGTGGCCGGAACAAGTGATCTGATTTCAAGGTAGTTGAGATGCAAGCGCCCGGAGCGATTCTCAAATCCAGAAAGCTTGCGTCGGCAGTAGACGGCTCCTCCTACAGCTATCAGCTACTCTTCCGCTCAACGGACTCAAACGGAGACCCAAATACGGTCGTTACTACTATCCTCGCGCCAGAGGTCGCTGATCCAATGAAGTTGCTATCAGTCCAAGACCCAGTGGACACCTCTGCTGTCGACTGCAGCCCCAGCTACTTTTCACAACAACAGGGAAACAGGTCGACGGATCCCGTTGTCGGACAAGCGCTTGTTGCTGGTTGGTACGTAGCTCTGCCGGACTACCTGTCGTTCAACGCGTCTTTCGGGAACGGAGTTCAAGGAGGTCAAGCCACCCTTGATAGCATCCGCGCTGCTCTAGCCTCGACCGACATCACGGGCATCCAGGCAGACGCGACATACGCTCTTAGCGGCTACTCCGGTGGGGCGACCGCCAGCGAATTTGCGCTGGAATTGCTTCCGAGCTACGCCTCAGAGCTTACCATTGCGGGCGCAGCAATCGGAGGGCTAGGGCCCAACGTCACCGACACCGTATTGACGATCAACGGCACCGCTCTTGCAGGTTTTGGTAAGCCTTTCCGGCTCCGCTATAGACCTCTTGACACATGCTGAGACTGATGACTATGAATGTAGTGCCAACGGGCATCTTAGGCATAACCGCACAGAACGCCAGTGCCCGCGCTGCGATCGAAGACAAGCTCATCACGGCTAATGCGGCGAAATTCAATGGGCCACTCACGCAGTGTTCCGCTGACTACATCCCAGCATTTGCTGGCGAGGATATCTTCAATACCTACTTTACGGAAGGCGCTGCACTCGTGTCGGATCCCGTGCTTGCGCCACTCATTGAAGAGTTCGGCATCATGTGGGTCATATTTCTAGCATGCTCGTTCTGCTTGAGGGTTGTACTGATGCTACCCTCGTAGGGGCCTTAGAGGCACACCAAGGGTGCCGATATACGCGTACAAGGGCGTGCTGGACGAGATTAGCAATGTCACGGTCACAGACGCGTTAGTAGACAAGTACTGCGCTGACGGTGCGCGTATCGAATATATCAGAAATGCGGCTGTTGACCATGAGACTGATGGTATCCTGGTGGCTATGGGGGCGTTTGCGTGGTTGAATGATAGGATGAATGGGGTGCCTGTGCAAGAGGGATGCAGCGTCACAACTTGGTAAAGTAGGATACGGAGCTTGTACACTCATTGGCAGATCTCAAGGCCTCAATCTTCAGTAGCGAACAAAGACTGTTCAAATACAAGTTCAAACAGAGTTGAGTAACGAGAAGCCAGTGGTCACTCGCGTGCGTGTCCGATGGGATTTCGTCAAAGGCCATGGACTCGGTGGGGAGCTCGGTCTCGGCCTGCTCTCGGGCCGATGTTGCTACCGCCCCTTCAGGTGTGCCCAGCACCACCAAAATTCACAAATCGTTGTCATCACGTACCTCAGGCAGTCTGATTCACGCAGAGGCTACAGTGGGGCTGTAGTGCGCACGTCTCCATGGCCCAACACATCGCCCACAATGTGGCTACCATCGCACCGCGCCCCGGGCCGGCAGTCGTTGTCTCAGCAGGAAGGATGCAGAGAACTGTAAAAGTACGGCAGGTCAAGCAGATCTGGAACAGGCATTTACGCAAAGTATGCGCCCTCATGCATTGCCAGCAGCACCTGTTGTGTTTGTTCGTTCTTCGCGCCTAACCTTGACCGCACAGAGCTTCTACACAAACGAGCACTTTCTTGTGAACGACCCCAACTCCACCCTGGTAGAAGGCGATATAATCACGACGACACCCGAACGCCACTCAAAGCACGTCAAACACACCGTCGCTGGCATCGTAGCGCCTTTTGGCAAGCCCATTGAAGACCGGCCGCACTTGTACACACCAGGGCAGAGAGAAGCGATCACAGACACGAAGCGGAGAGCCAAAGTAGAACGAAGAGCATCACGGGGCATCGCAAGCGCGATCAGAGAGATGCGAGAAAGAGGTTGGGAGAAGGAGACGGCAGCGACAGGAGGTTGGGGAGCACTGCATGACGAGGCGCAGAGGGAGGGTGGCGCACCGGAAGCAGAGAGTCCAAAGGATGCAATGAACAGAAGTGTTCTTCCGGGTGGGTTGCACAAGTTTGGAGGTAGGGGAGAGGGTGGCATCAACAAGGAAGCACAGCATGGCGCCCAAAGGACAAGAGATCGGTACGACAAAGCGCGGGAGAACGAGGCGGAGAGGGAAGAGGTAGAGAGCCTGCCTTCAAAAGAGATAGCCAAGCAGCACTTGGAAGATAAGAGATGACCTATGGTTCAAGCATGGACGAGCTCCAGCTATGTGAGGGCGTGCTTTGCGCCGGTCATCCTTTGAGCGATGAGGCTGAAGACGGCGATCGAGGACATGAACACCGCGAGGTTGTAGAACTGGCTGTGATCAGCATATGATTGTAAATAGACCTTGTACAGACATACAGCTTTTCGAGAGTATGCGCTCTCCTCAGCTTCCGTACGAGCCTCGACGAAGAGTCGTCTCAAGTTAGGCAGATTGGCCTTTGTCCAACATTAGCGTTTTGTCGAACGGTGACTGTTGCAGTCCATTACGGACCATTGAGCACGGCTGTAAATAGTTTGGCTATCGCTTCATAATCTCGGAAGGTTTGTGTTGTCACGACAAGCTTTGGTCGCGGCAAAGGCGTTTCAAGCTCGGAGCCTGTGATCGTCATTTTCGAGACAAGAACTCCTTCTGCAGCACACCAGCACGACATACTCCCGTTCCCAGACCCAACTGTCTCATTAATTCTCACAGGTTCCTCACACAATCGCGCCAGCTCCTCGATAGGCAGCCGCTACGTAACTTGGGGCGTCTGGTCCAGCTTGCATAGAAGCATCCAAAGCGGATCTCCAGATTATCCACCCACTCGCCTGCAGGGAGGAACGCCTTCTCCGTGCGCAAATGGACTGAATAGCGCGTTAGCTTCGTCCGCGACACCATGGCAGTCAATAGGATACGCGGCGCCTTCCAGGTGCCGCGCAAGGGAGAAGTCTTTGAACTCCGCGCCGGTCTGGTATGTTTCTAAAGCTCATGGATACACCCTTTTTTTTGCATGACAGTCAGTACGCGCTGGCATGCCCGCGTCTTTCGGAAATGTTGGAACGGGCTCGGTATCTTACATGTTCTGCGCAGCGCTGATATCCTGTGTGTAGGTATCACAATATGCATACGAGCGAAAAGAGTCTATCCAACGGACCATTCAGTCTATGACATTGGGCAAAGATGTCTCCGCACTATTTCCTGACGTTCTTAAGAACGTGGCTACGAGTGACCTGGACCAGAAGAAGCTCGTATACCTTTATCTCATGAACTACGCCAAATCACATCCAGACCTCTGCATTCTCGCCGTCAACACGTTCGTACAAGACACAGAAGATCCAAATCCGCTGATCAGAGCACTCGCCATAAGGACAATGGGCTGCATTCGGGTGGAAAAAATGATCGATTACATGGAGGATCCGTTGCGGAAGACACTGCGAGACGAATCCCCCTATGTGCGGAAGACCGCTGCGATTTGTGTTGCTAAGCTATTCGACCTCAACCCAAGCATGTGTCTGGAGAATGGCTTTCTTGAGTCGTTGCAAGAGATGATGGGTGACCCGAACCCAATGGTTGTCGCGAACGTGGTTGCTGCACTGGGAGAGATACAAGACGCCGCGCCAGAGACACGAGCCCTGCAGGTAAATCCCAGCAACCTCAAAAAGATGCTTATGGCGCTCAATGAGTGTTCGGAATGGGGTCGTATCGCTATTCTGTCCGTGCTCGCGGATTACCGAGCGTCTGACGCCAAAGAGTCTGAACACATCTGCGAGCGAGTGGCTCCACAGTTTCAACACGTCAACCCCAGCGTGGTGCTCTCAGCTGTGAAGGTAGTCTTTCTACATATGCCATATTTGTCAGGCGACCTTCACCAAACGTATCTTAAGAAGATGGCGCCGCCTTTGGGTATGTATACAGCAGCGTGGGCGCCATTTGCTAAAGCTAACCGTCACAGTCACACTCGTATCCTCGGCTCCTGAAGTACAATACGTCGCGCTGCGAAATATGGACTTGCTCTTGCAAAAGCAGCCTGACATATTGAGCAAGGAGATGAGAGTCTTCTTTTGCAAATATAATGATCCTCCATACTTAAAGCTTCAGAAAATTGAAATCATGGTGCGAATATCAAACGATCGCAATGTCGACCAGCTGTTGGCCGAACTCAAGGAATATGCAATGGAAGTTGACATGGATTTTGTGCGGCGAGCCGTCCGCGCGATCGGCCAGGTAGCCATCAAGATCGAAAGTGCCACGGAGAAGGCTGTCAACACCTTGCTTGATCTGATCGCCACCAAAGTGCACTATGTCGTTCAGGAAGCCATTGTCGTAATCAAGGATATCTTCCGGAAGTATCCTGGCTACGAAGGTATCATTCCAACCTTATGTCAATGCATTGACGAACTCGACGAGCCAAATGCTCGAAGTGCGATTATCTGGATCGTAGGCGAATATGCGGAGAAGATCAGCAACGCGGGCGACGTCCTTGCGAGCTTTGTGGACGGCTTCAATGAGGAGTTCACACAGGTATGCCGATTGCCCATATCTGTAGCATCGTCAAGCTGACAATCCAACAGGTACAACTACAGATCCTCACAGCTGTAGTCAAGCTGTTTCTAAAACGACCAGACCAGTCACAAGGGCTTGTTCAGAAGGTACTTACTGCATCGACAGCTGAGAATGACAACCCCGATATCCGTGATCGAGCCTATGTGTACTGGCGGCTTCTCTCCTCGGATCCCAACGTCACAAAGAGCATCGTCCTCTCTCAAAGACCACCCATCCATACCACCATCTACTCACATCCTCCAGCTCTTCTCGATGAGCTCCTTGGCGAACTTTCCACGTTGGCGTCAGTGTATCACAAGCCTCCTGCGACCTTCATCGCACAAGGAAAGCTGGGCTCCGATGCGGTACAAAAGGCCGCGATCGAAGAGCAACAGCAAAACGCGCGGGAGAATCCGCTAGCGGCTGCCGCGGCTGCCGCTGCGGTGAGTGGTAGCGGTGCGGCTCCTCAACAAAACAACGCCGAAAACCTGCTGGACATCGACTTCGATGGTGCTGCACCTGCCAGTCTTCAAAAGCAACCTACCCTAGGCGGCTCGGGTCTGGAGGGATTAGCTGGCACACCTACACGCGGCGCGACACCGGAACCACCAGGTCAGCGGCAGCCGCCGACCAATGCAGATGATCTGGCGGACATCTTCGGGAACAGCAGCGGACCGCAGCCGCCTCAAAACGCGTCGAACATGAGTGATGATCTGATGAATGGGTTTGCATCGTTGAACATGAACGGAGCTGGGAAGCAGCCCCCGCCTGCTGGTCAACAACTGCGTGGGGTTTCGCGACAACCGCAAGCGGCGTCGTCGGCAAGTCAGGATCTATTGGACTTATAGTCCGCTGGGGATGAGATAGCTGGAATGCAATACCGAGCTTTCAGACTAGGCACGGGAGCAAGACACGAGCTCCAGAACTTTCGTCTGTTCGTGCTTGCAAACTGCAGTCCAATCCATTCTCTGAATATTATTCAAATGCTGGAGCCCCCATTGTGAGCCAACCAATACCCGACCCCTTTTCGTGCTATCATTGCAGATGCCAGGGCACGTGAAAGCGCGTGGACTGCGCCACATATGACGTCACTTATTACCAGGGTAACAGCTGTCACCTAGATCGTCGAGGCTTTTGACACGTCCACGTTAACCTTTTCCTGCGTTGTTCTTGACATTTGAGCACGCTCCCTGCGAAACGCCAAAGCCTTGCTTGTTTCATTTCAGAACCACGGGTCGCACGCAGGAACTACGATGTTTATGCTCAGAAATGGTAAATGCTCCCCAATTGCCCCATCCTTAACGGTGATCGCTGCCCATCTCCCGCCATATGGGCCCCATTTGGTTCAGCCGCAGAATGTCCGCTAACACCTTATTGTACAGCTACCAAATATCTCTTCGGCAACACAAGCTCTCAAGAAACCATCGTCGAGATCACCCAAGGCCAGCTCTACCTCGTCCGCCCGCTCTCGCCGAAAGGCTACAGCGAATTGATCTATCCCGACGCGACTTGCTCACTTCGGCGGACCGGCCAACAGTACCAGTATCAGCTCGTGGTACAGCGTGTTTTCGAGGAGGGCGCGCAGGAGCTTGAGGCTGAGGAGGACGAAGAAGGCGCGGAAGAGGGTCTTAGCTCGGAGAAAGACGAGAAGACCTTCCTGCTTGACGAGGAACTGCGCTTTCGCATCGACAAGCGGGAAGGTGGGGAGATCGTGATCGCGTGGAACGATCTGAGCGGAGACGAGGGCGATCTTTACGAGTTTGTTTGCGATATTAAGACACAAGAGGTGGTTGTTGCAGGCTTCGAAACCGTTGCTGCGCAGTGCCAGTACGAGCGCAAATATCGACAGCCACACGAAAACGCGACCGAGCGTGATTTAGAAGAATTTGTCTTCGCAGAACAAGCCATACCCGACACAGGCTCAAGAGCGTCAATATCTAAGTCAACTCGCGATATGTCTCCTCCACAGGTAAGTTCATCCTGGAACATCCACACAAAGCACGCTCTGAATCTTTCGACATCCCTCAGTGGCCGTGGTGCTGGCGCTTCAGGGAAGACAGCTATCCGGGGCACTTCTTATTGGCGTGTTTGCTAACACTTCTTCGTAGGCAAAGCGCGAAACTCCCAGCAAAGCCCCAGCGACCAACAGCACACCCGACACAATGAGTACCCTGGACACCATTGGGCTGCTTTATCCCTCGAAGCTGAAGCATCCTGAGGGCAAGGAGGTGCTCGCTTCCGAACCGTGTGAGCTGCATGTGTTCGAGCACGAATCCGGAAACTTTGTGGTGCAAGACGACGGCGTCACCGCAAACGTCTATGAGGTCGGCAATTGGACCTATTGGTTGCAGATCTCTGGCGGTAAGCGGGACTGGCTCAGCCTGGCAGTTACTCCAGAGCTCAACCCAGTATTCAATTTCGAGTATAAATCGTTCATATTCAACCACTATCCGGACGAGCGCAATGCCTTCTCCTGGTTGCTTCGGTTCAGAGACCAGGAAACGGAGGAGCGGTTTCAGGAGGGACTGATGCGTGCACTGTGGGAACATCTCAACGAAGCCAAGTGGCTGAAAGCCAAGGAGACTGAGCGTGAGTATGCTCTCGAGGCTTTCCAAGACCTTACAATGGAGGACGCGCCCCCGTATGAGGAAGAAGAGGAGGAGGAAGACGAAGCAGAAGCCTCGGACGACGAGGCTCCTCGCTCGGAGCACTACGATACCGACGAAGACGAAGATGATAAAGTTACGGGGCCAGAGAAGTCCAAGAACGTTAATTCACAACTTGCTGTCGGCTTTAAGAACGACCGAAGCTACGTCGTCCGCGGCAACCAGATCGGTGTCTTCAAGCAGGATGACCGCGGAAAAAACCTCGACTTCCAAACCAACATCAACAAAGTCGCCACACCGAAGGGCCGTCAATTCTCGCCCAAAAAGGTCATGCTCCATGCTGAAGATCGCGACATGATCCTCCAAGACCCCAACTCGGCCAACAGCCTCTACCGCATGGATCTGGAGTATGGGAAGATCGTCGACGAATACAAAGTCCACGACGACATTCAGGTGCAGAACTTCGCCCCCGAGAAAAAGTACGCCCAAACTACAGGCGAACAGACCTTCCTCGGCCATTCCCACAACGCCCTCTACCGCATCGACCCCCGCCTGTCCGGCGACAAGCTCGTCGACTCAACCCTCAAGCAATACGCCTCCAAGAACGGCTTCTCCGCCGCAGCCACCACGGCAAACGGCTACATTGCCGTCGCCTCCACTAAAGGCGATATCCGCATGTTCGACCGCCTCGGCATCCAAGCTAAAACCAACATCCCCGCCCTCGGCGACCCCATCCTCGGCCTCGACGTCTCCGGCGACGGTCGCTGGCTCCTCGCTACCACGCGCACTTACCTCCTCCTCATCGACTGCCTCCAAAAGGACGGCAAGAATGCAGGCAAGCTCGGCTTCGAGAAAGCCTTCGCCGCTAACGCGAAGCCCACGCCCCGCCGTCTGGCCCTCGCACCCGCACACGTCGCGCAACTCACCGCGGAAACGAAAAAAGGGATCTCCTTCACGCCGGCGCGCTTCAACACCGGCGAAGGCACCAACGAGACCTCCATCGTCACGGCCACCGGCCCCTTCGTCGTCGCGTGGAGCATGAAGAAAGTGCTCACGGGTGTCAAGGACCCGTACAGCATCAAGCGGTACGCGGAAGAGGTGAAAGCGGACGAGTTCCAGTACCGCAGTGATCGCAACCTGGTCGTGGCGCTGGAGAACCAGGTGGGCATGGAGAAGAAGAGCGCGCTGCAGCGGCCGACGAGGGAGAGCTTCATGGGGACGCCGGGCGGGAACAGGTATAGTGGGGGACGGCTGAGCACGCCGGCGAGGAAGACAAGGGCGAGTGGGTTGCGGAATGAGATTGTGGATAGTCCGTATTGAGGTGGTGCGTGTTGTGTTTGAGATGATGGGGATTTGGGGTGAGGGTTGGTCTGCATTGGGAAAGCAATGATGTTACGGTCGAGATGGGAGGGATGACTTAACGGACGATGGAGATACCTTGTGATACCATGGCTTATGAATTTGCAATATTCCTGACAAGCAATGCACATGCTTTACAATCTTATTCTTTTGCTTTTGCCAATGCGGCTGCTTTGGAATTATACCCGTTCTAAACGGTACAGCACTGAATTTACTGCTCGAGCAAGGTCCTATCTCCAGGCACCATCCCCAAAGCGCCAAACCCATCCCACACCTCAAGCACGCCCAAGACCCATCCAACCATATCCATCACCTCCCCCAGACCCGCAAATCCCACAACGTCCACATCCTCCTAACCCTCCAAATCTCCACTCTTCACACCGCGCACCCCATCCTTGCTCTCATTGCCCACCCAAGCAAGCCAATTCACCACCGCCATCGCCTCAATCAACTTCGTGCCCATGCCCACATGCGTCCCATCACCCCTCGCCTGCACACTCAGATTCCACACGCCCAGGTGATCCATACCCCGCCTCTGCACCCAATCGCCCATTTCATGCTCGAAGCGCACGAGTTCTTTGTTACCCTGCGTCGCGAGGAAGCGGATGGATTTGTCCGGGCCGGCGGCGTTGGGCGTGATGAAGAGGCGGGGGAAGGGGACGGTGCGCTGCGCCACATTAAATACTGTATGTGCTCGAGTGACGGTCGATGAGCAACAGGAGGAAGACAGCGAGAAAGGATAAGGGCTCACCTCTTTCAAGTGTGGGATCTTCGCAAAGATCCGCTCGTGGATCTGATATGTCCAGTGTTTGGACGCGGTGGTGTCGAGATCATTCTATAATCCGTGGCCGAAGATGAAGGCGTGGGGTTTCTTTGGCGGGATATCCGGGGAGGCCGGGAGATCAACGTCGAGTTCGTCAAGGCTCTCGGGTGGGAGAGGATAGCTGAGCTGTGTGCTGAACTCTACTTGTCCGGACTATGTGTTTGGTGTCAGCAAACGAACAGGGAGCTCTCGAGGTACGAGATTGATGTGTTAGTAAGGCTGTTAGTAAGGCTGCAGCTCCTTATTTGTTGAGCACGAGACTGTAAACGAACAGGCGCAACGTGCAGACGCTGTCAAACATACCTTCCTGCCAAACCCCTCAACCCCGGTGTCTTCACAGGCACTGTAAGCTCCTGGATCTTCAGCGAGTATCCGCCTACTCGAAAACGCCGAGTTGTATAGGCAAGCAGAGGCGCCAAACGTGCCAGCACACCTGCAATCTAGCCCTTCTGGGTCTTCGCGCCAGGAAAGATGCGGTCCCTCGACTAGATCGCCGCGGAGCAGCGTGTTCAGCGCCACAGCCAGATTGCGCATCATACTGTCGCCAATGATGTGGATGACTTCGAATTTGGCGAGGATGGCGCAAAGTTGCCTTTGGCTGTACCAGTGCATGTCGCAATCTCTTGGGGTGTAGGGTGCGTCCAGTCCGACGCGGCCGCCGTTGGACATTGCTGTCAGGAAAGAGGCTTTTGTTGAGCAGAGGGGATGGAAGGGCTCGTGGAGGTCGAGTGAGGAGAAGGTGCAGGTTGGCGATTGTGTATAGTTCTTGAAGGTGTCTTCGAGGTCGGATAGGCGATCAGATGGTGCGGGTATGACAGTGCCAGGCTGGCCGGCGACGGGAAGGAAGAGCTGTGACTGTGTGACGTAGCGGGCGAGGCGGAACTTTTTAATAAGCGATTAGCTAGGCTTGGTTTGAGGAGTTGCGTACGGCGAGAGGATCGAAGCGTGAAGGGAGGGAAAAGAGGCATGCCTTGTCAGGTACATCTTTAGGCCAATCTTGAATGGCAAAGACAATAGTCATGACCAGGATGGGCAAAAACAGAAGAGCTAAGACTATGACCCGCCACCAAAGCCGACATACGAAACAGCAGCGGATGAGCTTGTCTCGCGCTGGGCTGGGCTGACGCTCTTCTTCGACCGAGAGCGGTTCCATTGCGGGGCTGGTGGTACGCGCGTTCCTTAGTAGAGGACAACGCGATCCCAGACGAGGACTGTAGATCAATGTGGAGACCGTAAAGCAACCGAGATGCGTTATTGATGAATGACCTACTGTAGTCAGACAACGGAAGTAAATCAATGTTCTAAGAGCGAAATACATTGCGGCTGCCCTCCCACGTATGAGCAGGTAGTGCCTTCCCTAACAAAAACTCGCACGGGCTTCTTACATTACGTCAAGCGAAGTTCACAGCAAGCAGAGCTTTGCGCATCTGATCGAAGTCACAAGTCGGGAAGCTTCAGGTGTACCTGCGTTGAGCTATGTGAGTCTGAGTGCCGTAGCTTTTGAACTCGTACGTAGCAGTCTCTTGGGTCATGCATATTTGCAGAAATTACCGTAGATGGTGAGTCTCAGTTTATAGAGGCAGGCGCGAGGGCAGTCAATTGCACCTCACGAAGCACCGATCTCTCCTCGCGAGCGAAGAGCGAGCCCAGTCAAACAGCAGACGATTATTATACGGGCAAACATTGTCCAGAATACTGCTTTGCATCAACATGGCGCATCCTCGATGCTTGCTATCTCTAAGCCAGCCACAGCAGATAAGATTGCTGAGACCAGGGCAAGGCCGGCTGACTTACCAAGCTGCGACATGGCGTCGAAACAGCCGACTGCATCTGACTGTGACATTTGCGAAAACGCGTTGACAACGATCAGACCTGAAATGGTGAAGAGGACTGAGAACTGAAAGTCAGCTTGAATGAGGCGGTCAATTGGACTGAAATTAGCGACCGTCTCCACGAGGAAGTTCGAAAGTGTTGGCAACCACACTGTATCCTAAGGCGATCATAATGAGCATCGAAACGAATCTAAGAGAAGCTGCCAAGGCACCATGGTCAGTGACGGCCACGACCTGCTACTTTTGTCTTGTAGCATCAAAAATCGTCAGAGGCAAAGAACAATCGATCTGAATGGCCAGAAGGCTCAAATATGCCGTCTTCGTGCCGCCCATAAGTCAGGAGGGAAGTGATTGTGCTGCGCTGAGCTGATAGGCTATAAATTTAGTCTGTCAGTTGAAAATGCACAGGCCACTTGTTCCGCCAAAGCTTATACATGCGCAGCTGAACATGCTCCAAACGTATGATCTGGTACTGCAAAACTGCTTGTGCGTGAGAAGAGGACGGTAGTGTATCATGGATGAAGGCAACTGGTAAGGTTGGGAGTGACGGTGACGACGACATGGCGTAATAGGGTGAGGCTGGAGGAAACAGGGTGAACGCGAACGGGCACCGCGCCCCGATGAGAAATCTTGGTCGTTCAGGAGCTGTGAAGACCCCTGGCAACTTACGCCATCCATATTCAAGGTCCTGTTCCTGGACTCAGACCTTCGCAGCCGGCGCGCCCTGGCCCTTGTGTCGCTTCTCCCCAGCGCCCATCTTATCGATATCCTTCTGCTTGTAAAAGTGCGGCGCCACCTCGGTCAACCACTCTGGCTTCAACTGAAAGCAACTTCGCGCGTACTCCTTGCTCGTCAGTACTAACTCATAGTATACGATCCATCGCGGCCGCTCCTCGATCAAACAGCTACTCGGGTGTAGGTATACGCTAAGCCCGTTCTTGACGGTGCGGTAGCTGCCCTCACCGCCTCTGTTTAGACGAGCAGCATTCGGGAAGAACCCGCTTGTCAGCGCTTTGAGAATGCGCGGATGATCTGACGATCCGCAAGATGAAGGCACGACTTCTACGCGCTCGCAGAGTTTTAGTAGCTGGTCACGCACGTCTCTGGCGCGGGTAAGAGAGCGCTGCTGCAAGAAATTCTCTTTCGCCCAGATAGGACTGAAGTCAGCATCGCACCATTGTTCCCAGACGTTCAGCAGTGTGATGTGGTCACCGCCGTCTTTCACTGTTAGTCTGTTCCTTGCGGAATCTGCGTGGATCTTCTTGTCACGGGGACGGAACCAGAGGGCTGCCGATTCGCCTAGCATAGCGATGATGGAGAGCACTTCTTCGACGCAGCCGAGGTCGTTCGCTGCGAGCACGGACTTAGAGAGAAGAGGGTCTGTGGGGAATTCAGCCATCTGTCTTCCGCGACGGGTGAGCTCGCCACGGTCGTTGAGCGCGCTGAGGGCATAAAGCGTCTCGAGGGAGCGGATGAGTGTGTCAGGAGGGGGAGCGTCCATGAAGTCGAAGTTGATGAGGTCGTGAATACCAAGAGATTTGAGCAGGAGAACGACCGAATTGAGATTGGAACGTTGGATTTCGGGCGTGGTGTTTTCGTCGAGTTCGTTCAGGTATGCCCATTTGGTATAGAGGCGGAAGGTCTTGCCTGGGCCTACGCGGCCGGCACGGCCAGCTCGTTGATTGGCGGACGCACGACTGATGGGCGACACGACAAGAGACTCCATGCCAGAGCGAGGATTGTAGACATTTTCTTTGACGAAGCCCGGGTCGATGACATAGACAATGCCATCGATAGTGAGCGATGTCTCGGCGATGTTGGTAGCGAGGACGACTTTGCGGGCTTTGGGTGGCGTAGGCTCGAAGATCTTGGCCTGTAGATCAGTAGGGAGGTTAGCGTAGATTGGACATATGATAAGCTCGGGAGCGGAGGATCCCAGCTTGCGGCAGGTCTCAGTTAGGTTTTGCTCAGCGAGCTCGATTTCGTCTTGACCGGTCAGAAAGACGAGGATGTCGCCTCGAGGTTGGGAAAGGTGAATCTGAAAGACGGTTGTAACTGCTGCGGCGAGGTAGTTGGCTTCTGGTTGTTGGGTGTAGTGGATGTCGACGGGATAGCGACGGCCTGGAACATTGAAGATGGGAGCGTCGTCGAAGTATTTGGCGAACTTCTCAGCGTCGAGCGTGGCCGACGAGATGAGAAGCTTCAGATCCGGGCGGGCTCGAGCCAGATCCTTGACCAGGCCGAAGAGTACGTCCGTTGCTATCGTACGCTCGTGGGCTTCGTCAATCATCAGACACGAATAGGATGACAAGTCGGGCTCAGTGAGGAACTCTCGTAACAGCATGCCATCAGTCATGTACTTCAGTATGGTCTTGTCCGACGTGTTATCTTCGAAGCGGATGGAGTAGCCGACTTCGTTCCCCAGCCTGACGCCCATTTCTTCAGCGACACGTGCAGCAACTGACATGGCTGCAACACGACGTGGTTGCGTGCAGCCGACCTTTTTGCCCTCCTTAGCGTAGCCTGCTTCATACAGATATTGCGGAAGCTGTGTCGTCTTACCAGAGCCTGTTTCACCAACAATAACCAGCACTTGGTATTTGCTGATGGCGTCCAGCAAACCTTCGCGGTACTCATACATGGGCAACGACTTCCGCGTATCTTCAATATTCTTCGCTTTCTGCTCCGCAGCGTTCAGCTTGTTCAGCATCATGCGTTGTTCAGCTGTCATGCGACTGCCGCGACCAGTGGGGTCGTCGACGTGATCCATGACGAACTGAACTTGCTGAGAGTCGTCGAAGACATAGTCATAGTCGGCTTCCTCGTATCGCTCTCGACTTGCAATCTGCGCCTTTGCTCGAGCGCTCTGTTCCGCTTCCCACTGATCATGCTCAGTGATGTACTTCTCACGCCCATACTCATCGCGGTCGACGTGCCTTCGGTTAAGCGCGTCTTCCTTGCGCCGTCGGTCTAGCTTGCCCTTCTCTGTGATGTAGTCTTCCGGTAGTGCATAGCCATCAACATGGTCGTCGATCCGTAATCTTTGCTCGGCAAGTGCTAGCGTCTGTCGATCGAACTCGAACTGTTCTTTTTCTTTACGTGAAAGATCAGGATTATTCCTCTCTTCTTCATCCTGTTCTGCGACTTGCTTCCGCAACAATGCCAGCCGCTCCGCTTCACGCTTCTGCAAGTACTGCTGCCGTGCCTTGACTCTCTCGTCCTTCACATCTGTGTGGGTCGCATCTCGCCCGCCACGCCCAGACGGCCTGTCGCCGGCCGCTCTCTTGTTGCTCGACTTATCTTTCTCGCGCAGCTTCTTCTCGAGCTCCTCCCGTTCTCTCTTATCTCGCGCATCAGGATCCTCTTCGATTTCTTCCTTTGGCGGTGTTCGCGCGTCACCGTTGGCGCTTGCTGCCTCCTCCGTCTCTTCGATCTGCTCTGCCTCTTCATCAACCGAGACGTCGCCCCATCTGTCTTCATACGCTTCGCTGTCTCTCCGTCTTACCTTTCGCGGTCTGGCGCCCTCTGTTCGATCTCGGCTTCGACAACGCTTCCTAGGCGCGTCTTCTTCCCTTCTCCGCTCACGCTCACGGCTCTTATCCCTATCTTTATCGCGCCTTCTACTCCGTGCATGGTCATTGTTTTTTGTTCGCGTTGGGCTTACTGCGGGCGCCTCTTCAATTCCGTGATCCATTTCGACGAGCGCATAGCGCTTCTTCGCGGGTCTTGTATCATCTGCTGTGGGAGTTGTGCCGTTGATAGGGGCGCTGACAGATGGACGCTGCTTTCTATAAAGCTCTTCACTAAAACGTCTTATGTCGCCATCGAGAAGCACCGAGAGCTTGTCGTGTAGTTGTCCGGACGACTTGGCGGTGGATGCGGTCGCCAAGACGAAGTCGACGGTCGTAGGATCTGATGCGCCAGCTAAGGCGACCAGATTGTCAGATACGAACCGCTTGAGGTCCATGGTTGACGATGAGGAATCAGTTGGAGGGGTTTGTGGGAGGGATCTGGCTTGTAGACTGCACTTTTAGCCAGCACTTTCACGTGCGATTTCATCTACGCCAAGCGCGATCGCACGGATAGATAGGGCTGATAGCGTTTATCATTCCCATCGTAAACCTCCCAGCTCAATGCATTAAAATGAGGGACCGCGAGGTAAGATGATCTTGGCGTTCTCGATGCTTTGACTATCGAAAATTCCGTCCATATTGTGGCAGATTGCCAGCCTTGAGAGCGTGCGGTCATAAAACGAACACCTCAGATGCGTGACCTACAAACACGACTGGATGTACAAAACGCGGAGCATTTGCATATAATTGCATTCACATTCGGAAGGGTCGCGAGAAGGCCGAAGAGCTGGCGACGCCGGTAATTGTTAGATTGAAGACACTGTTTGTCCATGCAATGGTTCTGCTGTCGGGATGCGGTTCTGCCTCAGCAACATGTCCTGATACGCACAGAACCATGTTGGCAAATAGCGCATTAGAACAAGAGCCTCGCTCCTAGATTGAGTTGAACCACGGGTCCTGCAGCAGTTCCGCAGCCGTGGGGCGATCCCTAGCCTCGTACTGCAAGGCTTTTCGAATTAGCGAGAGAATCTGCTCAGCTTCTTTGTCGTCGATGTCGTCAAGCTTTTCGGAGGCCAAAAGGTCCTCGAGTGAGGGTGCAGACTCGCTGTCCGACTCTTCATCTACATCAATTGTCGCGCCGTCCGAATCTGCACCGTTCGAGCCTAGATCAGCTTCCATTCCGTCCTTAGATGCTGCTTGATGGCCATCCTGAGAGGCAATCTCGTCTGAAGACAACGAGTCCGTATCGCAGCCACAATTGCTAGCAGGACCGTCCCCTGCATCCGAAAATTGTAGCACCTGCGTGCGGATGTTCTCCCCGTCTGGACCAAAGTATCGATCGTATCGCGGCCACCGACCCCGCATATTTGCTGGCAATGGACCCAAGACGTCAAACATGAGTAGGAGATGCTCATCGTCGATACTGCGCTGGTCTTGATCAGGTAACACGAACATGCAGAAGAGTGGCAGGCTATAGATCATATTAGATGCTGCAGCAAAAGTGGTCTGAGAAGGGAAGACGAACCCCGTGCAAATCTCAAACAGAAGGCAGCCGAAGTTCCATATGTCTATTTTCTCGCCCAAGGGCAACCCCAGCACGAGCTCTGGTGCTCTCAAAGCCGTGGGCGTGACAATCCTAGGGGGTGGTTCATGGAAGAGGAATGCTGCTGGTGTTAATGCTGGTGTTAGACAGAGTGCAGAGTCTCTCACCTCCACCAAGATCCGATATCTTGGCCTCTACTGCGTGAGGCGCCAGCTCCACCTCTTGGTCCAGTGGCATCGCAACGTACAAGTACTGGGGAGCCCATGGATCAGACTTCCCATCGCGCCGTCTGACGAGTGCTGATGTGCGCTCATGGCCCGCCACGGGTTGCCCAATTCGCTGCATCATGTGCTTTTCTATTGGTCGTGTCTTCATGAGCAGATTGCCAAATTGAAGGTCACCGTGAACAATGTTGTTTGAATGTAGAGTTTTGATGCCCTCTAGCATGTCTTTGATGAGCTTCTTTGCCATCCACAAAGGAAAACAGTCACGCAGTCCGCTTCGTGTAGTTGAATGCTGATGTTTGAGATCAGCAGGCAGATGCTCGAACATGAATGAAGCAGAGGGACCCATGACCTCAAATGCCAGGCATTGATGCATGCCGTTAGGGCTATCGTGCTTGAAGGCATCGAGGAGTTTTGCTATCTTGTGGCCATGCTCGACATCAAGGCGTTGATACATTGAAGCTTCTTTGCTTGCGCCAGCGGATTTTGCGCTGCCGACTTTGAGCGCGACGAGAATACCTGTGCTGAGGAACCATGGTTTAGTATAGATTCCTTGGGGCTCTCCAGACAGCGACCTACTCCGCGTCCTCCGCCAGCCACACCGTCGAGAACGAACCATACCCAAGCTTCCGCATGATCCGATACTGGCCGTCTTTGAGAGTGTCGCCGAGATCAATCGGGTGAAGGCCACCTCGAAACAAGGTATCAGTACAGCTGCTTCTAGGGAAGTTTACCTTTGAAACAAGGTGCTTTGAGGCGACGCCTGTGCCCCGCTGCCATAAATTGCTTCAAAGGCAACAGAACAGAACTTGTGGATGCTACGAGCCTTACCTAGAAGCAACATGTTAGCACAGCCCCTTTCGAAGTTTGTCCATGGTCCTAGAAGAGCGTTTTGAGACAACGCCGGTGCGCCAGCTGCCCGGTGATGGTTTTGAGGTAACAGAACGGAATTCCTCCAAGACTTACCTGGGCGATACTCCTCAACCCATTCAACTTCTATGCCAGGCTCCTTAAACCTGCGCTGCGCCCGCTTCTTAGGCATATCAAGAGACGGCGTTGCTGGAGGCGATGGCATGTTTGCGAAGCTTTGACGTTGGCAAGACTGCTTGATTTGTGGTACTTTTAGGTACTTGAAAATGCCTAAACCTGGAAATCTGGATACTGTAGTGACTGCGGCAGAAGAAGTTGAGAAAAAGAGGAAACAGACTTTGAAACTCATGAGGCAACGGAGAATCGCATCGCGAAAAGCGATACTTTTTCAGCGCGGCTATTCTGTAGTCCCATCATCTCGTCTTAGTAGTGTTTGCGCCTTGAGCTTGTTTCGAAAACAGCTTTTGGCGCGCGCGTGCCGACGCGATGTGTGAAGACTACAATAGCGAGCCTATTCAACGGTCCCCTGACTGCTGACCCGCCGCGAGCTAGTCCTCTTCTGGTAGCTTAGCCAGAGATGTTTGCACTGCATATATTATCGTGTCGCATAGTTCCTTCCTGCTCACAAACCCATCTTTTCACTCGAAGCATTGCGTCAATGACGAACGCCCGAGCTGCTGGTGAGACCACACTCAGACTGAGCAGCCTTGCCTTGCCTATGTTTGCGGCACAGTGACAGCGGCAATCGTGCCGCCCACATAGTTGATGCGGCGAAGTCAAGCTGCTGTACTGGCTTCATCCGTCCGACTCACTCTCCAATGCTGACCAGCCATTTTTGAGATCGCTAATGCGGCGTCTCGGAGCGCTTGAGTGAAACGTTGTTAGCTATCTCTGAGATCATGTCAATGTTAATCAAACGTTCCCGTACCTACTGCGGACCTACTTGATGACCAGGTGTGCGCTAAGATCGAGAAAAGTCCCCTGTCTACTAACATAGGGCTCAAGTCCGCGACCGGCGCTTTTTCAAGAAGCCCTTTCAGAGCCACTGCTTTGGCGCCCGGCATATAAGAGAATGTAGTCAAACTGGACAGCGCTCAATACGAAAGGTCCCTCGTGTCTCTGCATTTATTATGTGGACAATCATCATTCTTCGCTTTGCAATTTCACACGTCTCATTCGTCGCAGCGTTCCCGCATATACTGAGGCTGGTACTCGGATCCCGCAACATCTCCTCGAGCATTCCTTGTCCTACAAATCTTTCCTGTCAGCCATGACTCTCGACAAAAGCCGAGTTACCTTCCAGCCTTCCAACATGTTCAACAGGAACAAAATTCAAACGGACAATATCACCCGCAGGGTCGCTAGCACTGCACCCTCATGGGCAACAAGGGCTGTGGTAGTGTGAGTGTTCCAGGCTGAACCATTCCAGCCTACCAAACCTAATGCTAGCAATAACGGATAGCTTACCCCAGTGATCAGTAACGGGCCCCATACGAGCAGATCAGACTCGCGGAGTCACATTACAGTTGACTACTACCGCCGAGACGGTTCAAAAGAGCGTAAACACCGCTGAAGCTCCGAGGTAGAGGGCCAAGATCGACACAGATGGCGGTCATCTGGTTGTGATAGACGCACAGTAGTAAGAGGGCTGCTGGCAGCCCTGGCGAGCGGTGCTGGAGTTGTATAGGTTCATGTTCTTAGCATATGTCACTCGTCGTGTTTTGCTCCTTGTTTCCTTCCAACAGTCTGCTTCACAGTAGGACCTTCATATTAGTCACATGTCTTTAGACTGTATTTGATGAGACTGTCATGCTCAATGTAGCTGGGGTTTTTACACTCTTTTGCAGTCGAACCCTTTGAAAGCACAAGTACACTCTACGGTCGGTCAAGTATTTGTGAAGTGCAAGGCTGAGAATGCTGCTGACGCTGCTGTTTGCTGCCAATCGGGGGGAGCCGCGCTTGCCGCCGGCCCCTCTTAGATAAGATACAGGATGGAAAGTGGTCTTGACGGATGTCCTTGTGAATGATCCTTTTGGATGATCTTATTGATAAGTCGTTTTGGACTTGACATTGCTATCCTATGACGCTTTCTGACCAATTTGCATGAAGAAGGCCTGGTAGAAGGCAAACACCAGGAGAGCGCGTAAAGGGGGAGCGAAAAACACCGAGACAGGACTGCTTCTTCGCATATATGCGGACTATGGAAACCATTTCTTTGTTGGTCTAAGATGCACAGGCCCTGGCACGGCCAATCTGGGCCGAGAAAGACAGATGCGATATGATCATTGCTAGCGATCTTAATGCTTTTGACTGATACTCGCTGGCGACAGTCGTGCGATAGGTAGTCGCTCGTATTCGACTAATCCCAAAAGAGTATGATGCACTGCGGGGCGGCAAGGATTTCAGCTGTCACAACAGTTCAAAGAAGCTCAACCAAAGATCACCACCTCACTACACTGCTCCTCACACGACCTTCTCGTCTCCGTCTACTACATAAACCTTCGGCCTTTTTGCGCCTCCTCTTCTTGTATCTCGCCCTTCCTGTCAACCCGACAATGTCCCTCCGCAAGCTCCTCCGTCCAGCTTCGCAAGTCCCCTCAGCAGTCCGCACGTCCCTGTCAGCTTCAACAAGGCCATGCTTTCGTTCAAGTCTGCCTTCTATAGCCACCAGCAGCCTGCAATCAAGAGTGCGAACGTACGCGAGTGAAGCAGGAACAAAGGAGGTAGCAGTCCGAGATGCGCTCAACGAAGCTATGGTGGAAGAGATGGAGCGGAACGAGAAGGTCTTCATACTAGGTGAGGAGGTTGCGCAATATCAGGGAGCGTATGTGGCATTACATCTTTAGCTGCTGTCAAAGTATCAATGGAGCGGTCTCGCTGACCCGCACCGAACAGCTACAAAGTAACGAAAGGCCTTCTCGACAAGTTCGGCGAAAAGCGCGTAATCGACACACCTATCACCGAGTCCGGCTTCTGTGGTCTTGCAGTTGGCGCTGCGCTCGCCGGTCTACATCCGATCTGCGAGTTCATGACGTTCAACTTCGCCATGCAAGCAATCGACCAGATCATCAACAGTGCGGGCAAGACGCATTACATGTCCGGCGGTATTCAGCCTTGTAATATTACATTCCGCGGACCTAACGGATTCGCAGCCGGCGTGGGTGCGCAACACAGCCAAGATTATACAAGCTGGTATGCAAGTATCCCGGGCTTGAAGGTCGTCAGTCCTTGGAGCAGTGAGGATGCGAAGGGCCTGCTCAAGGCCGCGATTCGGGATCCAAACCCGGTCGTGTTTCTGGAGAATGAGTGTGTCAAAAACCGCTCGGAGCAAACTTAGAAAGCGCTGCTGACCGTGATCAGGCTGATGTACGGCGAACACTTTCCACTCTCCCCCGAAGCCCAAAACCCTGACTTCGTAATCCCCTTCGGCAAGGCCAAGATTGAGCGTTCCGGCTCCGACCTTACGATTGTGACACTCTCACGCTGCGTTGGACAATCACTCACGGCAGCGCAAACGCTCAAAGACAAATACGGTGTTGAGGCTGAAGTCATCAATCTGCGGTCAATCAAGCCCATGGACGTTGAAGCCATCATCAAGAGCGTGAAGAAGACAGGCACATTGATGGCGGTCGAGAGCGGGTTCCCCAGCTTTGGTGTAGGCGCAGAGCTGATAGCACTGACTGTCGAGTACGGCTTTGACTATCTACATGCGCCGCCAATCCGGGTAACAGGCGCTGAAGTACCGACGCCATATGCACAGAAGTTGGAAGAAATGGCCTTTCCCCAACCTAACACTGTTGTGGAGCAGGCGGCGAAGCTGCTACGGGTATGATCACCAGTTTCGGGATTGCGGCGAATGGGTGTGGATAAGTGTACATTTGCATTGGCGTTGTGACGGCAGGGAAGGCGCCAAGAAGTTTACCTCGCGAAAGCGAATCGTGAAAGCGAACGTGGTTGGTCGAAAGCGAATGTCATACTGCTATCAGATCAAGACCAAGACCAATGCCATCAATGAAGATCTATTTGCCAACGCTCAATTGGATTGTTGACCAGTTTTTAGAGGTTTGCAAAAGACACTGACGACGTACTAATTCCAAAGGCTTGCCTCTCTGGGCCCCGGCTGATGAGTTCCTTCCTCCATGCACGGCAAGGCAACGAACGTATGCTACACCAACCATCGCTGCGAATGTGTCGCGATGATTGTCAGCATCTGCAAATGCAGGAGTGTGCGCTTGACAAACTCATCACCCCCTCACAGATACCCTCATCACTGACGGCAGCCTGCATGTGGAAAAGCGGTCGTGGAGCCAGGATTGGTGATAGCAAAGAAGGAAGCAAGCCGACTTCTCAGCTATCATATATCATGATCTGTTCGCTCTCCATTTCTCTGCTTGTTTCCACCATCCCCCTCTTTCCATATCGTGCACAGAAGCGTCTCATACCAGACGCTGAGGAGATGTCCTCAGGCAATGCGGCACGCGCTACCCAAGCAGGACTTGTTACTTTCCCAACAGAGCTCCACGATGTAAGGTTACCGAGTACAACGGCTGCTCCAATCATCAGGTCAGAACACTAACAAATTGAAAGTTAATTCTAGATTACCTCCTACAGGGGCATCCTTCAATTGGGACAAAGGCGACAGTACTGCTACCGTTGTATCAGACAAGCAAACGTCTAAGTGACGTGATTGAGCACAGGTTGTTCGAGAGGCAAGTGATGATCGATCGGGCAAGCGGCTAGTTGCACCAACTGCGGCTTTCCTCTACTAGACACTTAATATCAATTAGCGCAGAAGACTGTCTAATGGAGCTTACAGGGTAGTGCTATCAGGGCCTTACGACCTAGTCAGAATGCACTTGCGAAATGTCCGCACCACTCGTTGATCCTTCAAGCGCAAACACATCAAGTAAGGCTTCAGACTACCTGAGACGCTCCCTATCTCTAATTTGTTTTGCAGGACTCTCGAGCTCAGTTGGCATGACACAAGCTCGACCGACGACCCTGAACAGACATACGAAGAGCTCATGGAAGCCCGAAAGAACAGCGAGCACGATGTCAAAGCCGAGCTATCGGATTTCCTGCGAGCTATGCGACTCGAAGATGAGCAGCTTTCGCCGCTGCGAAAGCTGCACGTTACGATGAAGCTACCTCTTCAAGAAGTAGGGGAACGGAATGAGTTTATCGCGGCTTTCTGCAACGCCGCACCTGCACTGTCCACGGTGACAAACGCTAGCTTCGAAGTCTGGCATCCACATCTTTGGGAAGATCTCGGAGCGCTAACCGGTGCCTCACGCTTTTCTCCGCGTAACTTTGGCAGCGCGCAGTGCCTCAGATTCCAGCACACCACCCGCCACGGTATGATGTTCGTGAGGGATCCCACGCTGCGCCTTCTCGATCTGGGGCAGACTACGACCCTGCATGATTCTCACACGCGTCCACATATGTTCCAGGCGTTAAGCAGTCTCACTTCGCTGACTTTGAGCGCTTCGCCACCGAGGCTTTCTCCAGAGACCCTTTGCAATGGATTTGCGATAGTGAAATGTCTGGCCCGCCTTGTCAACTTGGAAAAGCTTGACATGTATTGCGAATGGAACTCTTACGCAACAACGAGTGAGTCGATCGCAGCAAGGGACGCGAACCGAAGCTAACATACCTGAAGGAGTGGCGCAGAGGTTCAGACAGCTCAAGGTTCTATTCATGAGGGGCGCCATTCGTGGTGTGAGCTCTGATAATACGCCAGAACTTGATTTTGAGGTGAGTTATCCACGGCATGCGTTCAGAACAACACTGATTAGATGCGTCTGGCAGTGCACAATGGAACCCTTGGCGGGCTTGGATAAGCTTCGAGAGATTGGAATCACGGCGCTTGGCTGCTTGTATCAGCACCCGAACTCTTGTCGGCGAACAGCTCATGACGTACAGCAGCAGATGAGGGGATACATCACCCAAAGTGGCCCAGCTCGAATCGTTGAGCAGAGATTGCCAAAGGTGAAGGTGTTGCGCCTGCAATGCCCGGAGTACTCACGAACAGCCGGGTTGCAGTGGACATGGGTGAGAACCGACGATGATGCACGACAGCTCGTCTATACCGAAGGCGACATCGTGCCGCTCGACCTGTTTCACCGTGGTGAGGCGTTTCCTTCCCATTCTTGATGCCGGGTGACGGCTCTTGCTGGACTTTGGCTGTATGATAGACAAAGCATACCTACATGTACCTGATTCTTCCGCGCCGCCAAGGGGCTAATCCAGCTACAGCCGGTCATTTGAGCAAGTGCTTTGTACGCATGTAACGACCTTCTCAAGCCGAATAGCGCATGTGTTGTGTATAAAGCAGGCTCGACCGTACGTTTGCTGATGACTTTTTTCTCGCAAAAACACAACCCATCATCACAGCCGCTTTTTATTATTCACCTCTACCGACTCGCACACAACATACAAGACAGCGTTATCGATCAAGTATCAAAATGGGCGAGCAAGGCAGCTCGAGCAAGGATCTTCCGGAGCCCAAGAACATCATGCCGGTGCCGGAGAAGACCGCAAGAGAACCGACTTGGCCACCTCCCGTTACCTCGTCTGTCCCTAACAGTGCTATACCCTCACTTCATCTCGACGAGGAGCGCGCAGCCAGTGAAGGAAACCAGGCAAGCATTACAGGTATGGGTATCAATCCGTCTTCTTTGCCAAGGTGCTCTGGCATTGCAGTCATGGCTTGCCCGAGCAACAGCCACTTCTCATGCTGACATATCACACAAGATAACACCAGCGACCCAAAGAAGGACAAGTCGATCAAGGAGTGCCTGTGCAAAATGTCTAGTTGTTTGATATGCGGGAAGAAGCAGAGCGTGTCTTAACGCGTCGTGTGAGGAGGTATTGAGGGGGACGCGGTTCTTGATAGCTGAAGTATGGGGATTGCCGCACTTGTGCCGCGGCTTGACGGATTAACTGAGTTGATCACTTCACTTGCGTCCCTTGACTTAGTGCTCTGCTGGCCGATCGCCCCTATGTGGCCTCACATAGGCTTGTACTATACTAGGTGCGCGACTGACGGCACAGCATACTCCATGAAATTGCTGATAGGACCATGCCATGCGTGTTTTCTTGCCTTTGCCAAGCGTTTCTGGCACACTTACACCAGTTCCGTAAAGTCTTGAGAAGGGTGTCCGCTGCAATAAGAGGTCCACGCTTGAATTCCAAAAGCGTGATAACCCGAGGCAGAGAGTGTAATTTGAGAGTTCCTGGATTGTTGGCCGCGTTTTAGCGAAGCCGTTCATTAACGTTCGAGGATATAAAACCCTGGATGCTCACCGCTTCTCCTGGGCCTCCAGAAATCAACAACCCAAGACCGCATCTCTGCCTTTACAATATCAAAGCTCAAGAACATCACTACACGGAACAATACTACTTCGACATGCCGGATCAGAAATCGACACTGGATGTTCCTTGGGGACGTACGAACGACCCAGGCTTCAAAAATATGGAGGCACCTCCCAAGCCCGACGATGTTGACATGGGGGAGGATATCAATGCGGAACAGGTGAGGCAGCGATCCAGCAAAGACAAAGATGGGGAGGAAACTCCATCTGGTAAGCAAATTCTCCAATGGTCGCTCTCATCCGCTGTCGAGTAGGGCGACTAACCCATCTGTCAGTCAAGCTATCATCGCCGACTCAGACGAAGCCAGAAAGTTCGCAGCAACGCAGGAGGTGAAGCCAGGACATGGATGATCAATGCCATGCCTGCGTCAGTGAGCTTGACAGGGATCAAAGATGGTTCGGTCGCTTGAACGATGGATAATGGTATGGAGAGATAATGACAGGCAGGCGCTATTTTGGAAAATAGTTGAACTCGCGGAATTTGAAATTCTTGAACCGATATCTCTTGTCTAATCGGCGGATGTTTTGCTGTTGTGATGAACCATACGCTCTGGCGCGCTTCGTTGCGCATTGCGAACGTCGTTCGTTAAGAGGGCATCAGCGCATGAAGACGTAGACACGGGATGCATACTATTCGCAGCGAGTCCTCGCTGTGGGCCTGCATGAGATGCATGCTAAGACTACAGTGAGAGTCGAAGAGAAAGACGGATGCGTCGAGGAAAAGCGGAAGAAACATTTTCCGCAAAATTGCCTCAAAATTGAAACACTTCCATCCTTTACTTGCTTCATCACTGTAGCCTTTGCCGGAGCAATATGGAAGGCGTCGCATAGCTCATATTAGCACCCACGACTTCGTCATTCTCAATACTGTTGTCGCCTCCATGCCGTGTCTCCACAGCAGAGCATTCTTCTCATGCGCCCACCGCGCCCTAAACCCGCCTGACTCGCGATACAGCGTATCCGGATAATAATGAATGTTTCAGCAGGGATGACCGATGTATCTCTGGACTTAAATTTAATCTAGACACCTGTCCGACGCTTGAGTCGACGATGGACAGTGAGAATTATAAGCTGCGATCTGAACTTGAAGGGCGTAGTAGGCGATGATTTTTCGTGACAGTGAAAGTAAGTCACAGATTGGATGTAAGTGAGTACAAGCAACAGGGGACGATGTGAACTACATGCATTGCGGCCTTCAGGGATATTTGGCCGAGCTTCAAGCCTCATTTGCTGTCCAAAATTTACAACACACACGAAGGCCGCAGAATATATATCCCCTCATCTGTCTCACAGTCTTTCTCTTGGTTACCGACGACTGCACGTCTAATTTAAGTTGCTTGAACCGCGCTATCTAAGGACACCAAGAGCCATGGCGGCTCCTTCAACAGCCGCGACTGTCATAACCACAGCTCTTTCCACCGCAACGTATCCCGTCACAACAATACCCATGTTTCTTTCCACCGAGGTGCCAGTAGCCAGCTTCCTGGCTACGCTGCCTCACGACGTTGCGGTAGGCGCCATCAGTTCGGCCAAGATCGACTTCCTTGGGTCTGTCGTGGCCGCAGACTCTGAGGCTGTCACATACGAACTTGACTGCACAACCTCAAGTCGCGCCGCGCTCTTCAAGCCGACTTCCTCATTCGAGTGCCCATACAGCGGCGCGATGATCACAAGCGGACCAAGCACGTTTGTACGATAACCAACACTAGCTAGAAGACTATGAGCGGCGTGTTGACCATATGCAGGCGTTTCAGCAACCGGGTAGGGACTTGAGTATGAGCTGCTCGTCGGTCTCTACAAGCATGCCTACGGGTTGCACAATCAGCGCTGCAGCGTCGAGTTCGCGTTCGACTGGCGGCATTACCCTGTACCAAGTCCCGCTGATCGTCACGGCTGGAGCAGAGAAGCTGCATGCAAACAGCGAAAGCAGTCAGTCAGATGCGTCTATCAAGAGTACGACATCCACAGCTCCTGGTGCAACATCTGCGCCCGCATCAGCGGGGCCAGGACAGAAGACAGCCTCAAATGCCGCATCCCGTAGGTGGCCAGCGGCCAAAGCAAGCCACGGTATCGCTCTGATCATGGTAGCCTACGTCGCGTTGGCTTGCCTCGCATGCCATGTGTTGGGCGCGCTGGTGTCGTGATTCTACGACGTTTCCACTGACAGGGTTACGCTTATTGATCAGGGTGACATTTTCTATGAGCTGCCCACTTGGGAAATCATTGCAGAGCCGAGTCTCTGTTCGAGTACTTTGCGTAAGGAACAGCCCAATCACCGATCCTCGATACAAGACCTCAGAGCACTGGTCTACAGCTTCACTGCTCATGGTGCCACAGCACTGGCCACAAGGGTTTCGTTCCCACTCCGATCCCAATCGTCCACCTTGGCCTCGGTGTCGATGAACGTGTTCTCAGCTACAGACCTAGAGAGTGGAAGTTAAGGTCTGGTGTCGGTTCCTATGCTCGGTACGAACTATGCTCAAAGCACCCTTACCTACCTCGAGCTACCCACGTTTGAACCCTGCCCAAGCGACTATCTTCAGCAGAACTGATTTCAAGGGCAGCCTTCCTCGGTATCAGGCAATGATCTGAGCGAGGACACATCCCCACTCAACTCCGAGTAGCATGTGGTACAGCGTGCTCGAAAAAGGTCTTTCCGCGAGCACATGCTATGAGCGACCCGTCCCAACATTTCCCTAGGCTCCCGTGTCATTTCAGACCCTACAAGTAACAGCGTGTTTAGTGCACAACTTCAATGATGCTCGGATTGTCGCGCAACGCTTCAATTGCAGCCTTGAGATCTACCTCTCACTGCTGCGTCTGTGGTCTTGAGCCGTGTGTTCCGTGAGATTGCAAATCAAGCCCTGATTGACGAGCTTGTGCGTCAAAGGCAAGATGTCACCAGCGATGCCGTAAGAGTTTCGTCATACAAAAGCTCGCCCGTTTCGCCGCCCACTCGACCAGCCCGAGCAAATTCCCCTATCACCATACTCATATCATCGTCCATCGACGCCATACTGACGAGAATGGTAAGTCATTATATCAAAGTCCGTGACCACCAAGTGGAAGTCAAGAGCCAAAGTACGCTGTCCACGGAATCGCTAGCCCGCTTGGAAGCATTCTTAGAATATTGCGAGGACGATCCTACTGATGGAGCCAACATATCCGTGGTGAACGAGCCATACCACGTTGTGGTCAAGTTGGTGATACTCTGCTCCCTTGCATCATCCTTACTACTATGGGTGCACTCTTAACCCACGACTGCAAGCTGACTCGACCACAGGGGAGAGCATGACGACGACAAATGGCCGGGCGCTAAGCAGGTGAACGGCGAGAAAAGGAAGTATCTCGACATCGATGTCGTGATGCCTCGCAAGAGGCTGGGTGTCAAATATGAGCATTCCGAGCATAGGTGTGTGGCAAAGACTGCCGAAAAACAAAACATGATGTCTGCTCGGGGAAGAGATTGATAGTCGAGTCGCTACCTGATGTCGGTCGTTCAGGATGAGGCGAATGGCGCTAGAGATTTATGCTACAGATTGACGTAGTGGAGAAGGACACGGTGGTGTAGAGTAGTCGTCAACCAACCCAAACCAAGCCCTGAAGCGCTGTTGAGTGATATGGTCGCCGCCTCGACAAAGCCGCGGAGTCATGATTCCACAACATCACTCGCTTTCCTTGTTTTGCGTGGGAATGAGCGTGCCTACTCTCTCGATGCACGCTGGCTGAGAAGCCAGCTGTACACAGTTTCACGGATCGTAAACAAGCGGGATAACGGGTAACGGGGCGCTGCATAGAAATTTCATGATAGGGGACACGCCATTGTACAGGCGATTGCTGTGTCACAAAACCAGATACAGCAGTGGCAGTCTTCAGGTGTGCTCCAATCACATTCGCCTCCCCACACACGCATAAAGCGCGCTTCCTGAATCGAATGGATGGATTTTTGGCACAATCGAAGCAACTTTCAATTTAGGTGACTCTTGGTGGTGGTGATGCTTTGGGGTTGGGGCTAAGAGTTTGATGAGTTTTAATTCCCAAGCCTACCACACTGATTTTTCAAAGGGCTTTTCTTGAGAGGTAAACGGTACCGTCGGAAAGAGCGCGCGATTCTGTATGTGTTGTGTTATCTACAAGACCTTACGAGCAATCCGCAAAAACGAGCATTCGCATCGATGAACTCCTTGGCAAGGGTAAAAGGGCCAGCAACATCCGCCTCGGCCGATACCTTATCTCGTTTGGCTACCTTACCTGCTTTGCTCTGCATTCAGGCTTGCCACGAGCTCTCTTGTTCAACTCATCCGTTGCATCCGGTAAAAACGCGTTCGCACGAAATGTTGCTGACACCCGTACGATCTGTATCAAGATAGCGGCTGTAGTGCCGTGTGCGAATCACACCCAAGACATGAAACCTTCTTGCTACCTCAAGGCGGCCAAGGCATCCCTCTAGCTATACGCGTATTCTCGAGCTACAGTATCGTCTAGCCTGATTGCCTGGTCGAGTCTATAGGTGAGATGTTAGGCTTTATTTTGTTGGTGGGCTGAATCCATAGACCAGCTGTGGAACGCGTATTCCAGAACCAAATCGCATCTGGAATAACGCCTTATGTTGCTCCACGAGCGGCACCTGTGAACTAAGAGTGCGAGGTTGCTATTTCACCTTGGTTTCAGAAGCGCCGTAACAAGCCCAAACCCCGTGTTCATCCGCCCTGGCCTGGTTATGCGTCATTATGGACAGGTATCTCGGGATGCCCATGCAGATGGTGCAAACTGGCATCAAACCGTTTACGTATTGCAACCATCATCTGTTTGAAATGCGCCTGAGAATGTTATAAATCGCTCAGGACCAATACGAAAGATGTGCCTCAAAGTTCTTTACAGTACAGCACCTGACCCAAGCGTACTTGATACTTATCCCTGACGATGAAAGGCCGACAGATCGGCCTCATCATGATTAATGGCCAAAGGATCTCGGTCTATGAAGCCCCACGTTCTAGTGTTGACGATCATGAATGGCAGAACGAATACCGCCAACGAACGCAGGACTATGTTGATTCAGAAGAGCAGCGCGATCTACCTGCACGACCTCGCATCGATACGGCAACGATCGAATACATTCTCATCAAGTGCGTATGCTTCAGGACCGATGTCTTGTCCCCACGAAGCCCTTGCATTTCGTTGTCAGCTAACGTTGAATAGAGGAATGCACGATGATCGTGAATACCCTTGGTCGCGTACGGGTACAGGTCAGAAAACCGCATACGAGCAGGTAGTATACATTACTAGAAGACGCAGTCGTCACTCGGCGAGAGGATCCTACCAGCGGTGGATAGCAAAGCGAAAGACTGACCAAGAAAGGATTGGCTTTCTCGCTGAAAAGCAGCAATTGTCATTATGTGAGAGATTGATGAGCATTTTTTGAGAGGCTGATGGGCGAATAACGGATCCTTCTGCTGTCCGCCGCAGCTGGCTTGAATTGGCGCTGATGACTACGCAACGGTATGCTGCCGATCTGGAGGACATCAATCGAACTTTGGCACAGCCTGCACTGAAGTTGCGTACCTTCAAACTGTGCTTGCCGAGGTGGTCATGCAGAGCTGGGAGATGATAGTGGCGCTGTCTTTCGAAATCGTCTTCGGGCAGTCAGCGAGCGGCATCTTCTTTGCACTCAGGTCCGCAGTCAGCGCTGCACGCAACATCGTGCTGGTCACACCCAATCTAGTAAGTAGCTACAATGTATGCAAAGGCAATTGCTAGCAAATTTAGGCGCTTCTCAATCAAGAGGTCGCAAGGCAGGGCGTCCTCCCTAGGCGGATCTATTGGCATCATCCGAAACTTGTGGAGCTCTCGCGGTGAGCTGCCAGTACGCTACACAGAAGCTGTCGCGCACAGCTCACACGAGCTTCAAAAGGCGTCATAGACACACTGGTGAGAATTCGCTATACCGGTACTGCTCAAAGAGCGAGCGGCGTCACATGGTGTCTCTTGGGAATGTATGCTTGTTGGTGAACCAATCGTCCCATGATGCTCTTGACAGCGAAGCGTCGCATGACCCCATCATCTGCTTTGACAGATTACGAAGCTCTGGAAACAGTCATTGGCGCAATTCGTGTTTGTAAGCCGAGGTTCTCTGCAACATTTGCGTCACATATGGCGTGCTGGCTGACAAATGAGAGCGTCCTTCGGACGACATATATGATAACTGCGTTGTCTCGGTATCTACGTTATTGCTACGCCTAATCAAGCATGGCTTCAGCAGCAGTTCAGCAGCCTTCTGGTCATACTACCACGTTCGAGCCTCTTGTCGCTGCCAACGAGACTCGCTCGACACCACAACACAATGTCCACACGACTTTGAACTACTACAAGGACCCTGGCGACGGTAGTGCACCGCACCCGTCATACGTGGGCAAGCCTGAAACCTACGAACGCCCATCGGAGGTCGTCCCTGTCGTGGTGAACGACGTTCGCGGTCATGAGCAGGACTACACCCTTGATAAGCAAGGCTTTGAGTTTTACAAGCACTTCAGCTCCGAAGTAGCGTTCGACGATGACGAGAGAATCAAAAGCGTCTACTACCCGGAGACTGAGCAGCTCTTGAAGGATGCGTAGGTTGGCCCCTCAAATACTGTAAGTCTTACCTAACGTGAACGTACAGCACCGGAGCTTCCCGCGTGCACATCTTTGACCACACCATCCGCCGTGCTCCCAATGATACGCGCGCTTCTGTCGGCAAGCCGCCAGCTATCAACTTACGCGGTCCCGTCAATCGCGTGCACATCGACCAGTCCTACGAAGCCTCTCGCAACCGAGTGCCTCACCACCTACCTGACGAGGCAGAGAAGCTCCTGAAAACGCGCCATCAAATCATCAAGGTCTGGCGACCGATCAGAAAGATCCTCAAAGACTCATTGGGTGTTGCGGATGCCCACAGTGTTTCCGAGTCAGATCTGGTGCCCGTGGCGTTGATCTACCCAGATCGTCGAGGCGAGACGTACACAGTCAGACCCAACAAGGAGCACAAATGGTACTACTTGTACGGGCAGGACGTCGATGAGGTCACGCTCATTCGATGTTTTGACTCGAAGCTGGATGGGCGTGCGAGGAGGGTGCCGCATACGGCTTTCTCCAACCCGGAGCATGAAAATGACTATTCGAGGGAGTCGATCGAGGTCCGGTGTTTGGTCTTCCACGAGGATGAGAGTGCTGAGTGACTGAAGTTTCGCATCAGCTGAGCAATTGAATGTGGTTATGTGTATGTATGACTTCAATTTTATGATGAGACAACCTTGTTAGCAGTGCCATGAAATTCACAGTCAGCCTTGAAACCATCCCGAGAACGCCAAGCATTGAAGGCTAGGTGGCCGAAGGGTCCTGTCGTCCTTCTTTCATTTTCACCTCACCTCCATCAACCACGTGCAGGATGCTGTCACCGCTGTGTACTCTATGCCAATGTCACCATTGTGCGCAATGCTGAGCATAGCGAACACTGCATGTTATCGATGCGAGCCTGTGTGGGTGGTTAGCCGCTTCTCAGGCGGAGCTTTGAAATGGCATGAATAACTGTAGCGAGCGGGCTGTCAGCAGCTTAATCCACCACATCGCTTGTGACGTTTGCTGACATGCGGCTGACCTGGTTCTTGACATGTATCCCTGTCCGGTTGGCATTCACGCCGGCGCAACAGCGCTTTGGTCGGTGGCCACGTTGCTGCACTGTCTTCTATGTCCTGCTGGCTAATCTTCTTTTACATTTCACACTGCAAAGACTTAGCTCGTAGACCCTCACTCTATCAACCTCCGCGATGTTTCAACATCTGCAGGAGCATATTCACAATCATCCAAACGCGCACTTGATCGAAGATGCGCGAAAATTGCCAGTAGACGTCCACCAAGCTCATGGGAAACCAATACGTGACACTGGCAAATTTACGAGTTTTGTGAACGCCTACTATACAGATCTAGGTGTGAGAGCAGAGTGGCATCGTGTAGGGGTCAATTATAAGAAGTTTAACTCTGCGTCTGTGAGGTGCGTACCACGACAAACCATGCACAACATCGATCATGTTCCCGGCTTGGAACTTTGCCTTCCAAGGGACACCCTTGCGATAAACACCAGTGTGTGGTTCTTGACGAGGCTGACTCAAAGCAAAGGCATCCCAAACATCCCATTAGCCATACCGACCCATACTACTACGACAGGAAATGGCCTGGAGAAGCACACGTGCAACACCGAACCAAGAATGACACAGATCCAAAACCCAAGCTAACTTATCACGTCGTTGATTTTCATCATACCTGGTTGAAGATACCTCTTAGCGAAACCCACATCATCACTCGAGTTGAGGGGCTTAAGGATGCTGTATGGGACCACAAGCACCAGGTGTGGATTGACAATAGTAAACAAGGGAGGATGACGGATGAACAGTGGAGGGTGCAACATGCAAACATCGGCCTCGGCAGAGAGGATCTGAGCGGTAAGTGATACGTTGGACGTGGGTACATGAACTTGAGCAATGCCTTGGAAGCGGTAAAGTTTTTCGCCCTGACAAGGCGTGTAAGTTGGCTCATTGCTTGACCGAATGCCATATGGTAGTATGGAAAGCATTAACAACGCAAGGCCTGGCGCAGCCCAATGCAAGAACATGCGTTGGCGATTGCAAGGTCCGGCGAGCTTTCGACTTCCTCGCTTGAGCACTGCCCTGAACATTTTTTTGTGTCTCCAGAGACGAAAGATAAAAAGAGACGTCTGAGTACGGACACAAAGCCACGGTCCTGGACATCAGACACCACGAGATCTACGTCACCAGCGACAATGCCTAAAAGCTCAGCAATGTCTGGAAGAAGCGCTTCGAGTACTACTTCACCGACGCGCAATATCGGCACTACCAGAGCGCCGGCATGGACGTAAAGACGGGATACTATGTGGTTATAGGGTGCGTAGACAGACCCGCCACGCGCCATCGCAATTTTACGCTCCCAGCTGTGGCGGACGCGTCCACCCTTAATAATCAAGGCAACGCTCCCAACATTAGGCTTCGACCAAAATGTACCAGATCAAACTGCAGGGCAAATTGGAACGAAGCAACAGACGCCCCTGAAGCCCAAATGGCAGTAATGCCGGCGGCTGTGATGAGCGCGTCAAGGCATCCCGACCTGCTTCTGCCATCCTGAGTCCGGCTTGGACAGACAGCAGGCTGAGAGGATGTTGAAGACATTTGCGGAGATGAGCCACTTTACAAGAGATGCAACCAATGTATGGGAAGAGTGAAACCTGGATTTCTTGTTGGAGCCGAGGGCCCCGGCGGGCCAGGCGCCGTGGGGCGACAATTGAGGATTGGGGATTCGCTGCCCTCAAGCCTCTTTGAAGGATTCAAAATGCAGACACCGCAGGCTAAAATGATAGGAGTCGATGGCATGAGCAGTAAAGGAGTCTCTCTGTCATGATATCTTTGAAAGAAAGGACGTTATGACTGCAGACAATTATTCAGGGTGTTATCGCGGTGTCAGAAATAACAGCATTATTGTGGACCATGGATAGATCTTGCGCACGTTTATCTGGCACGCGGGAGAGGGACGGCTAATTCAGGAAGTGGGTGACGCGCCCTCGTGACTGATGATTGGACGTCAGCTTGTCCGCCTTGCTGCATGCATTTGCGTGATCTGCCCGTCCTGACTCCTTGCTCATGCTCACGGTGTGAGACGAGAAGTCATGGTAAGGGAGGCTGTCCAGCCCTCTCTTCTCTTTGTCCAACTTCACACTCTATCGTCATCTTTCATTTCACAGCTAGCGAACGATGCCTTTATCCTGAAACAAGCGGTGACGATATGGATCAGGATAAGGAATGGAGCTAAGCGTCTAGTTGCCCCTACTAATCCTCAGTCCAACATCTGACCTCTGCTCCATCCCTCCGCCCCCCGAACCCCTTCACTCTCCACGCATCAACTCCTGGAAAGACCATACCTACTGGCCCGACCTGCGCACCAGGCTCATTGAGCCATTATCGCCAGAGCCATGGCTTTCCAGCAGCCGATACAGCGCCCGGTACGCCGCGCCGCTACTCCACCGCCTATCACCACCACTACTGCTCAAGCACCTAAGAGGATTCAACAAGTAGAAGAGTCCCAGGAATGGGTCCTCTTCTCGCCCTCTCCGCCCTCGGAGCAGCAAGCGCAACCTCAACCACACTCCGCCCTCTTCACCGAAACACCCGTTACACCCCGGACATTGCCCAAGTCGCGTCTCAGCGACTTTGGTTCTCTGGACTCAGCTGCTGTCTCCCAACGACATCGCGATCGTCGTGAGGAAGAGACAGCAATAGCAGAGGACGAGGACGACGAGGACGAGGCGGATAGCCTGGACGATGGACTACACGCGTTTAATGAGCCTACCTCAACGTCCAATCCATCCGCGCATCATTGTCTTGATTCTAGCATAGCGGATGCTGTCCTACCAACTCATGACGGCTTAGGCGCTTTCAATGGAAGCAGCGGGCCCGTCCAACAGCAACTCTGGCAACACGAGAAGTACAATCCGCGACGCGCTGCGCGTGGGTCCCTATCCTTACGAAGATCGGAAGTACAAAAGCGCTTGGACGCCTTACATGAGGAGGACCAGACTGCGACACCACGAGATCCAGCTGAAGAACGCAACAGGCGCATCGAGATATGGCGGCTTGATCAGAGCCGCGCGATCGTGGATGAGATTGAACGTGAGACTCGCAGAAGGAGGCGCGGGAGTAAGCTAAGCCAGTCAAGCATACCCAGGCCAGATCTCGAGGATACTGCAACGGACAAGGAGAACATCAGGCCCTCCACAGAGCAGCCGCCAGTCCAACTTGAGTCCGTGCCCGGTCAAAGCAGCCCGTCGCTGTGGTCAAGAACGCGGAAAGCGATTCGCGAACTGATTGGCATAGACGATGCGACGCTCACTTATATCTTTGGCGAGGCTACTTCCAGTGCCAGTGCGATCGCGCAACACAACGCCGTGACCCCCTCCACGCCGGCGGAGATGATAGCATATGCCGAGCGCACAATACCACCCAGCCTTGACCTTCTCAAGACGAATAGTTGGGAGAACAATCTCGTCGCGCGCATTGCTCGTGAGTTGGGCACACTTGTTCATCAGCTATCTGAACATCCACCTAGCACCTTCAACACATACACAAGACTGCAAGAGACTGTGCCGTATGCCGGTCTACCGACACCCGCTGAAGTCTCTACGCCTGCAGGGTTTCTGCAGTTCAATCTTTCTGCGACATCCTCACGACCAACGCACCATTTCAAACACCGGAGGCGGACGAGCGTCGCTCGCACGGACCCAAGCCTATTTGGCATTGAAGAAGAGCAAGAGGAGGACAACAACTTGACACCGCAGCAGTCAAGGAATCACCACGTACCGAGTCAAGGTGAAGATGCGCAATGCCTGCGGCAAGAGAAGGACTACTGGGAACAAGATCTTGACATCAACATGATCTTCAGCTACATCAAGAGCCGCCTTCAGCGACGCTCGCTTACCCCACGTTCCGTACACACACCCCAGTCGACGGCGCCTACCTCCTCTTCAGCGACAGCATCTGGCCCCGATGCGTTACGGCGCGCTGCGCTTATTCGACATCATCACCCACTGGTTTCACGAAACATCAATGCCTTGCGCATGTCGAGCCAATCCAACCTCAACACTCAGGCCAGTCAAATGCCGACCACACCATTGAGCCCGATACTTGGGAGGCGCAACAGCAGCGTTATCGATGATGGTAGCAGCTGTGCAACCCAAAGCACCAAGAGGAGCAAGACCCGCCACAGCGGCAGCTTGAGCATCTCCAGCTCTCACAACTACTGGGATATCGGCGGACCGAGTTGGGGTGAGGTTTGATGCCCATTCATACCTCGGACACGGCGTTTGCATAGCGGGCTCGGGC
This sequence comes from Arthonia radiata, assembly GCA_002989075.1. Taxonomy (NCBI): domain Eukaryota; kingdom Fungi; phylum Ascomycota; class Arthoniomycetes; order Arthoniales; family Arthoniaceae; genus Arthonia; species Arthonia radiata. The sequence goes on from PSQN01000003.1 coordinate 959,429, forward strand.
GCATCAACATTGACGCAACTGTATTACTACTCACGACTCTTACGAATGATGCTATCTAGACGAGGCTCTTATGGCCATGATGTGTATCATTATCAATCTGTACGCCATTCACTTGGCTCTTCATGAAACAGCTTGAACGAATGTCTTTGATGTATGTGGCAATGTGAACAGGTCCATAATTTGCGATACTACGATGCTGCTGGGACTCTGCCCCGCAACCAAAATTCTAATGTAAACAAATCAGCTGCCTTCATTTTACCTCAAGCACCTAAATTCATAAACCCTCCGCTCTCTCTCGCCGCTGGGAACACATAATGTCAATCACTCAAGGTAAGCTCATGCTGTTTTCGCTTATAAAAAGCCCACATTGACATCCACACAGCGGCCATCTGGGCCCCCTCCCCCACCACCACCCGCGGCCAACCCACCATCATCTCCGCAGACCCCAAAGGCGAACGCATAGCCTACGCCGTACGTCTTTCCCTCTCCCGGCCACCACACACACCCCACTAACCCTCAACCGCAGTCCAACAAATCCATCTTCCTCCGCTCCATCGACAACCCCGCCATCTCCACCCAATACACCGCGCACACAGCCCCCACAACCATCGCCCGCTTCTCTCCCTCAGGCTTCTACGTCGCCTCCGGGGACGCCTCGGGCACCGTCTGCGTCTGGGACTGCAAAGGCGAAGGCGCCACAAAAGGCGAATACCACATCATCGCCGGCCGCATCAACGACATCGCCTGGGACGGCGACAGCCAGCGCATCATCGCAGTCGGCGACGGAAAGGAGCGATACGGTCACTGCTTCACCGCGGACAGTGGTAACAGCGTCGGCGAGATCTCCGGGCACAGTGGCCAGGTGAACAGCGTGAGCGTGCGGCAGCAGCGCCCGCTCAGGGCGGCGACGGGGAGTGACGATAGTAGTGTTGTGTTCTTGCATGGCGCGCCGTTTAAGTATAATACGAGTTTGCGGGAGCAGCATGCGAAGTTTGTGTATGGGACTGCTTTTTCGCCGGATGGGGGGTGGTTGGTGAGTGTGGGGCAGGATCGACGGGTGTGGTTGTATGATGGGAAGAGCGGGGAGGCGGTGAGGCAGGTGGGCGAGGGGGAGCATACGGGGAGTGTGTTCGGGGTGAGTTGGGCGGAGGACTCGAAGGGTTTCGTGACGTGCAGTGCGGATCAGACGGTGAAGCTGTGGGATGTGGAGAGTGGAAACGTGAAGCACACGTGGCGGATGGGTGGTGAGGGGGTGAGCGTGCCGCAGCAGCAGGTGGGCGTTGTGGTTCCGCATGGACGGAGCGATGGGCTGGTGATTAGTCTGAGTTTGGATGGGGATTTGAATTATTTGTATCCGGACAGTGAGGCGCCGAGGAGGGTGGTGACGGGGCATCAGAAGAACATTACGGCTGCTACGTTGACGATGGAGAGTGGGAAGCCGACGATCTGGACCGGCTCGTCGGACGGACGTGTCCGCGCGTGGGATGTCAGTACGGGTACTGCGTCCGCGCTCGACGGCGAAGGCCACGGTAACTACATCGCCGCCATCACGCCCTCATCAGATCACAAGCGCGTCTACACAACAGCATGGGACGATACCCTCCGCACAATCGACACCAGCGCTCTCACCTTCACCGGCTCCGGCATCTCGAAGCTCCCGGGCCAACCAAAAGGTCTCACCACCTCCTCCGGCTCAGACGTCTACGTCGCGACGCCCACCGCTCTCCTGTCCTTCAAAGACGGCCAACAAACCCACAGCGCTGATCTACCAAAGAACACCACACCAACCGCACTCGCCGCATCACCCCACTCCGACACCCTCGTCCTCGCCGCCGAAGACAAATGCCTCCACCTCTACACCACAACCCTCACGCACTCCCAAACCCTCTCCACCCCCCTCTCCACCGCCGCTTCCTGCCTCGCCTTCTCCCCCGACGGAACACATCTCGCCATCGGCACCTCCAGCGGCGGCATCACCATCCTCACCACCTCGTCCTGGGAGATCGCCACATCCCGCTGGTCAAGCCACACCGCGCGCGTCACGTCCATCGCCTGGGATCCCACGGGGAAATACGCCGTCAGCGGCAGTCTGGACACGAATGTGCATGTGTGGAGCCTGGGGAGTCCGGGGAAGCGGGTGAAGGTGGGGGGCGCGCATAAGGAGGGTGTGGGGGGTGTTGTGTGGATTGATGAGCGACGGGTGGGGAGTACCGGGGCGGATGGGAGTGTGAAGCTTTGGGTGGTGGGGGGGTTGGAGTAGGGTGTGGTGGGTGAGTTTGTGAGAGGTTGGTTAGATGGGTGTGGGCGGTGGAGGTGCGGTTGATGATGGGAGTACAGATGGAAAAAGTGTGGATTGTGGAGCATGTCTGCAAACTTCCAAGCAGCTTGTTCATCCGTAGTGATATACGTCCTTCGAACCTATCCCAATGCAACCACTCGATCAACCGTATCATCGTCCAGCCCATAACTTCCCAAGGGCCTACGACGGTACGCCTCCTAACCTCCATCACCTACAGCAACCTCGTCGTTCCGTGCCATTCGATAGTTGCATACAACCACGCGGCTTCTTACCACTTTCTTCTCCGAGAACGCGACACCGCCTCTGCGTTCTCTCTGCGGATCGTCTTCGCCTTACGTGGTCTAATCGAAGTCGTGCACAAACGAGTGGTTTCTTGTTCGTTATGCGCATTTGCATGGATGCGCTGTGCGGGACGGGGGTTATTGGGACCTATGGCGGCAGGCTGAGATACGACAGTGAGCTGTGGTTGATAGAGATTTCGTGAAGGCCTGGGTGGCAGAATTGAGTGTGGGTTACTGTTTATCGTAGGGGTTTGTGTCGAGTACTGGCGTGATGGGGGGACGTGGGACAGGAGAATGTGGGTAAGGGAGGTGGGGAGGGAGTTGTAAGTGGGAATAAGTAAGTGAGGAGGGTTGGGTGAGGAGGGTTGGGTGAGGAGGGTTGGGTGAGGAGGGTTGGGTGAGGAGGGTCGTCAGTGACGAGGATGGGAGTGAGAAGGTATGAGTAAAGTGGGTGTGGGCGAGGGGGAAGTGAAGGTTATTAGCGGAAGTAATGTGCGTGAGTAATTTGAAATGGGAAGCTGTGAGGACGAAGAACTGTACGAAACGAGTGAAAGCCGTCGCCGTCATGAGGCAGACGCCGTCTCGCGGTTCTTCCGAGCGAGCGTTCATACCCAGCTGCTGGAGCAAGCCTGTAAACCAGGCAAGCGATGTGCCACAAACAGCAATGACGTGGATCTTCAAGTCTCGATCGATCCTAGTGGAATCGCTGCGACTCCGAGTTGGAACATGGATGTCATTGCGCCAGTTTTGAAGACGTGATCTCCAACGGGCCGTATTTGGCTCTTGTTATGTTGTGGCTCAACAAGACGACGGCCGAGCGCCTGCTTTGCCTGATTACGTTTCTTTGAGTAGATATAGAGAGTATTGCTTCAAACCCACATTCGGCGGGCTAACACATCCAATCATCATAATCGTGCAGCAGTCGGTCGAGCAGCCGGGGGCGTTTTCTTCTCAGATATCTCGTTCTACCATTCATTGGAACGCTGAGAGACTCCAGATCTGGTGGTGGTTTGGAGCGGCCGATGGTACTGAAAAGGAATATGTATGCATACTCGACCCACTTGAAGGAGGAGGCGACGGGTTCAAACGTCTTCCCGCTCATGCGAGCCAGTGTGTTCTGATCACTTCGGCGGCTACGATCACCAATACGGGGAGAATATCCTTTCGGTCGCTCCACTGGGTCGTGGATTGATCACGAGCGCAGGTTGATGCCATGGTTGTGGAAGCAGTAAAACGATCTCAAAATATATCTTGAGCGCGCTGTACTACTATAGGTAAGCAGTGTCGGGAGCAAAAATGCCAATTAAGGTCGCATTCCCAGATTGCTGCGTTTGTCAGCTACACGTCATGGCCCCGTGGAGAGATGTGCTAGTCAAGACAGAGCTCATTGACATGAGAGTGTCCGCGCAGGCAAAATAATGGCTAACGCAAGGTAGCGTGCAGGGACTATTGTTACTACTTCCCTTGTTTGAATAAGGCCACTCTGCTGTAAGGCTTTCGTTGGGGGGGTTGACTCTTACTGACCTACAGTTCGCGCTGCTTACTAGGAGGAGGTGTGAGACAATAATGTCACAGCTGCGACGTTCTTCGTCTTGCAGTGTGACACTGCGAGACAGACGGCTACATGTCTGGCACTCCAAGAGCCCAGTGCCCAGAGGTGATTGATCTTGGACTCGATCTCTGTCTCCTCTGTTGATCATGAACACGACTTCTTGAGGAGGACGCTCGCCGATCATCTTCCACGCGTGGGTGATCAGTGTCGCTTGATAGAAGGACAGTTACTCCGGATCGGTAAGCGAGGCGTAACAACATTGCGAGTTTGCCACCTGGCAGAAGCCATGGGCGTCCGAGACTGGGTAGCGAGAGACACCATCCTTCGGTCTTCATTTAGCGCTCGCAAGTTTGCAAATTTTTGTTTCGTCACAAGAGACACACCGGAGAGGACACGTGGCAGCAATGAAGCAAGCAGTCTCTGTATTTGGAATGCGGATGTGATGAAGGATCATTAAAGGTGCGTTAGTGCTGAAGTGTCTTGGGGCGCTTTCTCGTATTGACACCTAACTGTAATTGACGACACAACTTGCGCTAGTGGTGAAGCGGAAGAGGCCCATTTGGGGGTGCGGAGGTCGTATAGGGGAGCACGATCTCGTTTCGCTTCGTAAACATTGATCTGAGCGACGCCAGTTTTAGATTATGTTTCGCTCGCTTTCGCCAGAACTGTAAGACTTCTGGAGGGTGTCAGCCGTCAACGTGGTCTGATGTCCCAGTCCGTGCTCCGTGGTGACATATGAGTTTCGCTTGTGTAGCGAAGTTGCGAGCCGCGAGAGCCGTTTCATGACGGGGCCAAGATGCCGGATATGGTACTCGCAAAGCCGATTATAGCGTTTGTCTTCAGCCTGTCTCAGTGCTGGGCGTATTTGTGTTCAAACTGAGCCCAGTGGGGAGGCCGTTTGATCCTGTTTGGTAGTTTGTCCATTGGCAGTACTTCCAATGGCCGCTTGCAGGCGCGTGCACAGGACATCCGGTTACGCTCCTACTGACAGTGCGCCAGTGGCCAGATCTTCTACCCATGGAGTTCTTAGGCGCTTGTGATGCACATCGTCTAATTCTGTTGAGTGCTCGTCTTTTGCGCTTCTTTGCAGTGCTTGCAGAGGTCAAGTTTAGGCGTTTTGTGTGCCTGCTTCGGAATCTGCATACCTGTTACCATCTGCTCGTAACACTACGTCAGTAAGCCCGGTGTGCTGTCCTCCTCAATGCCTGTGAACGTAGTTCAAGTAGTTGCCATTGGAAATCTGCCATCGCAAAGCGCCCCAAAACTTTGCTGCAGAGAGTGAGGAAAGTAAACAGGATGCAATCTCTATTTACTATCGACCACGCCAAGCCGCTCAAGGAGGGTTTAGCGCATGAGCCCCTATTTCCCAAGCAGAAGCCCCTTTTGACCGTTGACCAGATACGTGAGTGGTTTCGCTGCTCGCCTACCAGTGCAGTACGACCTTGCTAATCCAGTCAATTTGAAGCGGAATGGCAGCGCGACAACGACTTCATCAAATCAGGCTACCGACAGACCAGTGACACTTTGATAGGTTGGTACTATCGTCGTAGGCGATGCTTCTGTGTCACCTTACTTATAGCAACTATAGAGTCTTTCGAAAGTATCGGCCACTATCATAATGAGACCGTCAGCATACAAACCCACTTCATCGGCGCCTTTATATTCGCCTATCTACCATTGCACTTCTATATGAATTATTGGCGCTATGTTCCATCTGCAGAGATGGCTGATTTATTGCTGTTCAGCACCTACGCAGTCGGCGTGGCGACCTGCTTCTTGCTCTCGACCGCGTGAGTCTTATTACAGTGGTGCCAGGCGCACCGTTGCTGATCATTGAACATAGATGCCACCTCACGCTTAACCGCAGTCCGCATGTTATGTCAATAGGCAAGCACCTTGACTACATGGGCATCATCCTCTTGATGTGGACAGCAGGTCTGCCGTCGATCTATTACGGCTTCCACTGTGATCCGGTGTCAAGGAACGTGCACTGGGCATTGGTAAGTCAGTCCCATACAATCAGATTGATTTGTCCTTAACACAGCGAGCAGATAACGATGTCAGCATCCGCATGTTGTTTCACAACATTGAATCCCCACTTTGAAGGAGCGCAATTCCGGACGATGCGGACTATGATGTACGTCGGATTAGGGCTCTCCGGGATCATCTTCGTTGCTCATGGGATCGCCTTGAGGGGCATGCAAACGCAGGAGAAGAGCATGTCGCTTGACTGGTTGATGCTCATGGCAACGCTCAACCTAGTCGGTGCTGCGGCGTACGCATGTCGGATACCCGAACGATGGGTACCGTTTCGGTTTGACTTCATAGGTTCCAGTCACCAGATCTTCCATGTTGCGGTAGTGGTGGCCGGGCTTGCGCATTACAAGGGGCTTGTTGCAGCTTTCCTGCAGATCAGAGAAGCTGGACTATCTTGTGGTGCCTAGTCTCAATGCATGGACGATGCCTGTCTAATGCGCAAACCTAAAATCAAGCCTGTTACATGTTAGCTTTGAAGCTGCAGTCGAATGAGACGGTAGATCTGACCTCCGATTGCCCTCGTCTTTGGTGGTAGCAAGATAATGCTCCTTCTCTTGTTTGTCCATGCGAGACCAAACGCGATCACGCTTCTTGTTCACCCGAACATAGAAAATCTTAGTGCATACCAGAGCGAAGACGTTGAATGCTACATAAGCCAGTAGAATCTTGTTACCTCGTCGGTACAATGGCTTGTCGTCGTCTCGATAGATATTGCTCCCAATAACGTTGCCCGTCTGAACAGCCATATTGTAGATCGCGCTTGCCACTGTTCGAGTCCGCACGCTACCAGCGTTACGACTGGTAATGGCGACAATAGCAGCGTGGAAGTATGGTGCTCCTGCAAGTAGTATAGTGCAGGCATAACGTCCCCAGCGCAGGTGACCACTGTTCCCTGCCGGCAATACTTCCAATGCAATGAGTGGACCCAAGCACCAGAATTGTACTACGCACGTGAGTAGAAAGCGTTCGTTGAGCCACTCTGTCATCTTTGTCCAGAACAAAAGGTTGATGATAAAAAGCACGTAGGCCGGAATACTTAATAGATTTGTCGTGAACGTGTCAAATCCGTTGCTTTTGATTACTAGCGTCAAATATTGCTGTGAAGGATAGAATGGTGTCAACCAGACAAGCCCCAGGAAGTATATCGGCCACATGTGTCGGTCGCAAAGGCACTTCCAGAACATGCGCCAATCGACTGCCTGGCGGTTATGCATATCACCCTTGGAGGGATCGTCGCGAAGGATGCGGTTGACCATGATCTTCTCCTCACGCTCGTTGAACCAGCCATTCTTGCCACGGAACCAGCTTGCTGTCTGAGTCGGCGAGGGCGGAAGGTAAAAATATGTTGCCACGCCGATGAGGCCGGTGAGGGTCCCTTCAAGCGCGAAAAGCCAACGCCAACCCGCTAGACCATTTATGCCTGCCATGTGCAGGATACCATAGGCGAAAAATGCGGACACGATATACGTGAATTGATATGATGTCCAGAAGAAGGAAAGTCGGACTGGCAGCTCTTTGCTGGTGTAGAAGTAGGAAAGGTAGAGGATATTGTCCGGTATGAAGCCGCCTTCCCATACCCCGAGGAGGGCACGGCAGACAAAGTATGAGGGTCTCCCACTCATGAATGCCTGCATGGAGGCGACCAGGCTCCAGCACACCATCTGGATTGGAATCCAACGATCGGTTCCAAGACGTTTTGAGATCATCTGGGAAGGCAGTTCCGCAATGAGAAACGTGAGGTAGAAGATCGTCTGCCCGGTGTTGTAGTCTATTGACATCAGTGTCATTATCACAGAAGATGTTTATAATTCTACTGCGGTACACTTGCCGTTGGTATTCATCTTCAGGTCGTGCAGCAAAGTATCCGACAGTGCCTGGGTAATATTCGAGCGGTCCAGCTGCAACGCGAAGAAAGCGAAGCATACCCATGAACATATCCGCAAGTCGAGCTGAATTGAGGCCGCTGTCAGCGACTTTGGCCTTGACTACAATCTTCAAAAAGTCATTGTACCTTTCGTACGATGCGCTGCTCTTCCTTGGGATCCCATTGAAAGTCTGGATCGTAACGATGCTTGCCTTCGTAGCTATCAATAGGCCTGTAGAACTCGCGTAGTTCTGCTGTCTCAAATGTTGTTCTCGTGCCGACAGCGTTGGCAGTACTTAGCAGCTCGGCGCCAGATGAAGCAGGGGAGGTTGAAGATGTATCTGAGGTGGTCCCGTGGAGGACGAGGCTGGGCTTGTCGCAATCCAGAGCTGTTGTCACGCCCTTCTCGGACTCGCTAGAAAGATGTTTAGTCATGGTAAGCCCCCTGCAAACAGATCAAAAGGACAGCCGTAAACGGGCGTCGAATAGTAGCAATACAAATATCGAATGAACAAGTGATAAAGAGACACAGGTCAGCACATGTATTACCGTTAATGGCTGACGCGCCATTGGGATCCGTGAAAGCGAACACTTCCGACGTCAATTGACAGGAGATGGTGTGATCGCATGCATGCTTGCGTGACGTTCTAGCTTCTATGCACTTGTCAGGGCACGCAAGATGCATCGACTCGAACAGCATGTTAGCATGCAGCACATCATAGGCTGCAGATTGACGGACTGTCACTTATAGTACAGTCTACCATTGGATCTGCCCTCATGGGATTGATACCGCCACGTCAATGATCCAGGGGGCTCGCGGCTATCTAGGACTGAAGTTCTCGGCTTTTGATCGCCTGTTGGGTGAATGTCGGCCGCACATATCGACAGCAATGGCGATATTTGTGCATTGATGCACTTGGTGTCAAGATGATGTTGGTCTATGCTTATTGGCCATTTGCATGCAAAAGATAAGACTGCAACTTCTGAGAGAAAGGCTGGAGTGGATGGACAGAAGACCGAAGTGGCAAGATACCTTATCAGGCATATCATGAGCTTGCTAAAGAGCACGTGATTCAGTATGATGAATCCTAAATAAGTAATATTGCTTTCGTCTCAATCTTCGGAATCTCTCCTTCAATCCCAACGTGCCAACCACGACCAACTTCATCCTATCGAGCACACAGCGCCTGTCATCACTAGGATATTAGATATAGATAGCATCGCTAGCGATCAGAGCCGCTTCGAATACGACATCTTGGCCCAGGTCAAATCATGCTGTTTGCATATGGCGTGATTGCTGCTCCTGCGTCCTAGCTGCAGAGGACTTCACGATCTCCGCTTTGCTCTGCCGGAAACCGTCGGTAAAGCAATGGACGACAATCCTCCGATCCTTGGCGAAGACAGATGGTAAGGTTTGATATGTGAAGCACAAGGCCTCCTTGTAATTCGTCAAGAATGCCATCCCATGCTTGTCTGCTCTGTGATTGCGTGATGCCGGGTAGCTTTGTTGCTAAGTACTATCCTCGCATTGTGGCAAATAAACATCATTATGACGATTCGGTACCTTCTCACAGTTCCGAACGGAGTCTGGATAACCAGGGAGCTTCATACGGTAGCGCTCTTCGAGCTCCTCGCAGCAGATACATAAGGGCGCGTTTCGAAGCAGCTTGGAGCAGCAGGTCACCAAAACGTAGCAACATTAACAGCAGCAGCACACTGTACTACAACAGTGTTCGACGAGTTTGGCATCACTCATGGCGCCCTCCATTGAAGTCCTCCCCCCTCAACAAGATACCATCCCTGCCAAGGCGGCGCCTCCTCCCAAGGGCCCGTTTGATTACAAAGAACTCGGCGCGTCCCTGAAAGACTACAACAAAGACCATGAAATCAATGGCCATGGCAAGTTCAAGGGAGCTAGCTATCCCAATTACTTGCCCACTTGGGACGACTCGGTTCACCTTCCGCCTCTTGAACCATTCGCACACTACGAGCATGGCCGCGACGCTGATCCAGCACTCCACAACCTCTTCCCAAATGGTGAAAAGGCCTACGCTGAAGATTTGACCGGCAACATCGGCGCTGAAGTGAGGGGCGTGCAGCTCAGCCAGCTTTCAGATGCCGGCAAGGATGAGCTGGCCCTGTTTGTGGCCAAGAAGAGAGTCGTCGCCTTCTATGACCAGGACTTTGCAGATTTGCCCATTGGCGAGGCAGTGAAGATCGGCGGCTACTTTGGACGTCTACATGTTCACCCCACCTCGCCAGGCCCTGATGGCTACCCGCAGGTGCATCTCGTTCATCGAGGGGCTGCCGACAAGACGGCGGAGAACTTTCTGTCGGAGCGCACGAACAGCACTGCCTGGCACACCGACGTCTCTTATGAAGAGCAGCCGCCTGGCACGACGTTTCTGTACGTGCTTGACGGACCTACTGCTGGCGGTGACACGCTGTTTAGCAGCCAAGTCGAGGCCTATAACCGGCTCAGCCCAGCGTTTCAGAATCTCCTCAAAGGGATAAAGGCGTATCACTCAGGCTATGAACAAGCGGACGCGGCCAGGGCGAAAAACAGCGTCGTGCGCAGGGAGCCAGTCGCGCACGTACATCCAGTTGTGAGGACGCATCCCGCAACCGGTGAGAGGGCGCTTTACGTGAACCCGCAATGTAAGTCATGCGCCCTTACACTAAGTTCCAAGTGGAATTACGGGTGCTAATATGAACTGCAGTCACCCGCAAGCTCGTAGGCTTCAAAAAAGAAGAGTCTGATGCTCTGCTCAAGATTCTCTTCGATCACATCAACCAGGGTCAGGACTTCCAATGCCGCGTGCGGTGGCGGCCGAAGACGGTCGTAGTTTGGGATGTGAGTCGTTTCCACCACGATGTCTGCATTGTGGGCTCTGCTAACGCTGCATTAGAATCGTGTGACGGCGCATTCGGCCACCTTGGATTGGAAGGACGGCCAGCGTCGTCACATTGCTCGGATTACGCCACAGGCTGAGAAGCCATACGACGAATGATCTAATTGAAAGCTGTAGCACTCTAAATGCTCATCGAGTGAGAAACCGCCTGGACTTCCCTCTGTTCATGCTGTAGGCTGAGGTAACGAGACTATCCAAGTTTCAATCCAGGTTTTTAAGGTAGAAGGAAAAGCATTTTGTCTCTCTGTGCTTCATATAAGATGTCTACCCAGCTGTGACACCCCGTCTTGTCTTGTGTTCCTTTGCTCTGGATGGCGGACTGCCTCGACTACACCTGAACTTCTCGCTCACGTTGAAATGTGATCAATCACTTTAATTCATACTTTCTCTTACCTAGGTGCATTGATGGATACAAAGCTGTATTCTTAGCTAAACTTAGGCGTCAGCCGCTTTAATCTCCGAACGAGTGACAAAGACATTTGTGTAGGATTGAATGAAGGACTTTATAACTACTGTACTGGCTCTCTTCTCTTCACATCCTCTTTCCGCTCGGCTTTGCAACGCTCACCGCCTCTACAACATTCGATCCACCCCATACAGAGAGTTTCGACGCCTTGGCAGACGCAATGCTATCCAAACTTCCAGAAGAGCGTCTAGCACTAAGCAATCTACAAACAGATCGGCACTCACCTCAAAAGACAGTTATGAATATATGCCCGACATTTGTGAGCCCCATAAGAGCAAGTCCTACCAGCACGGACACAAATGCCTTTGGTGCAAGCCTCCCGATTAGGAAGAACAAGACCGTGTACAACAATGGGTACTTTCACACCAATGGCGATGAAAATGAGACGAAAAATGCCGCGACCCCCATTCAGCATGGCTTTAACATGTCGAACAATGACCTCACGTAGGCAACGAAACTTGTTTGCAGCATGACAGCACTGTAGCCTAAAGATATTCCCGTCACCTCTGCGGGTGCTGAGCCTGGGTGTACTGGATATACTCTTATCATTGATGGGTATCTTCGTAAATATTTCCTCAGAAGCGCTATTGGCGGTCATTTTCCAGCGGAAGATGAGACCGTGTATTTAGAGGTGTCGGAAAACGACCGTCAACGGCCATCAGAGCACTGATCTCTGCTGCTGAACCAGCAGAGTTGGCCCGCAACTGACACAAGCCTGATGCGCCAAGACATCTGGTTGAGGGAAGATGCGAGCTTTTAGCTGCTCATCGCGCATGTATATTCTTTGCAAAGATACCCGAGACTCTTAGGCTGACTGACGGGCTACGTGATGATCACTTTGGATTCTGCGGTCTACCTTTGCCACATCGGATCTGTGTACAAGGTCCATTACCTTACAAAGCATTGAGTACTTCTTTGAGCGCCTATCAAAGCTCTTCTCCGCTTTCGAACACCTTCACTTTCGCGTCACTGACAGTACAGAGCCCTCATGCGCCTTCCCCAGCGGTTTTCGCACCCTGAGAGACAGCAAAAAAGCCCTTGAACGATGTGCAGTCCAAAGCTCGGCCGTCACGTTTCGCCGAAAGAGGAGTCGTCCTCATACTTGTCCTACCTATCGTCCTCTTCATCACAGTCCGACCACTCTCCATCATTTTCGTCAACCTCATCCGCCCAGAACTCCTCTACTTGAGGCGTCTCGGACGTCTTATCCACCGCCTGCTCATTGACGCTTAACAAGCCCTTTTCGACAATTCTCACCGCGGCATGCGAACTTCCAATCTTGCCCTTCGCAACCGTGATAGTCGAGGGCACCGGGGACGGACACAACTCATCGCGCGCCGTTTCGCACGCGTCCTTCATAGCCAGCTCGCTCACGTTTGACAAGCCCTTCTCAACCTTGCTTACCGCAGCAGGCCAGCATATCCTCTTCCCCTCCATCATCGTAATACCCGCGGGTATCTCATCTCCCAGGAACGGACGCAAATCATCTCGCGCCACCGCAGCGAGGTCCGCGAGCGTACACGCGGTTTCATGCATGCTGGCTCTCGTGGCTTCATCATAGGTCCTGTTCTGTTGTTGATCACTTGCCCATCTGGATTCCTGGAAATACCAGTTGCGTTCCTTCCCGCTTGCGTCGCGCCTGAATTCGTCGATCCTGGAGTCGTGGGCTTCCAGTGCGGCGTTGTCGAGGATTTTCTCCCCACGTGTGGCCGGGGCGGTGAGCTCCTGAAGCGTGACAAGAAAATCCTTGATCTCGGCGTAGAGTGCAAGACGCCTTTGTGCCTCATTCGGGGTTCCGTCTATGTTCATCTTCGATGAGGAGGGTGTGGGTCGTTGTGGATGGTTAGGGGTTGAAGAGGAATTTGGTGTCAGAGAGTTCGTAGTGTGGTGTGCAATCAACCATGTGTTCAGATGGCGAGCCAAAAGGCAACGGAAGGCCGGAAGACAATCTGTCGCACAAATTAGCGGTCACGACTGTAGCCAAGTGCATCGCAAGTGACCGTTTTTGAGCTTAACATTGGTACCTCACTTCGTTCGTGAGACACTATTTGACTCATGTTATTGCGTCACCTGGGCAACAGCCACGTCATCTCCCGAGATAATTCTTGAACCTGACTTCACTCTCCCTTGACGGTCCGTTCCCAACTCTCTTTCCACTATTACACATCGGATTGTTCCCGCCACTCAAGCAAACACAAACCTTCACCATGGACAACACCCCACCCACCCAATCCTTTAAAGACCGCCTCACAATCTACACAGAGATCATCGCCTTCCTCAACGCCTGGCTCACCACAAGCACCACCGCCCACGCCCAAAACATCGAAATTGATGCACAAGCCGCCTACAACGCCACATGATCGACCGCCCACTTCAGGATGGACCCGCTCTCGAGGGAGGGTGTGTGGCTATGGCAGTCCAGCTGTACCGACTTCAGAGACGGCAATGTAGAACCCGACAAACGCTACAAAACGGCGCTGCTCATCTATGAGCTCGCCTCTGAGGCGGTGAAGGAAATGGACGGTATGACTGAGTTTTGCGTGCGCGTGAATGCACCCATTCATGGGGAGAAGGTGAAGGATATGAGGGATGAGCTTTTGAGTGTGCGTGAACGGGCGTGGATGAAGGCGTTTGACTTGGGGTGGGATGGGAGGGAGGAGTTCTTCGAGGACGAGGATGGTGAGGAGCCAGGTTTGGATGAGGGGGAGTACTCGCCTCCTGCTGGACGACTACTATGGCGGCTTCCGGAATAAGCGGATTGAGTGAGGAGAGGGTTTCTTCGCCATTTTGATGGGTGATGAACGAATAGGGATTCGCCAGCGGCTTCGCTTGCGTCGTCGTGCAGGAGTGGCACGTAGAGGGTTCAGTATTCAAGTGAGATTGGCTCTGGCGTGCGATATTAGAAGGGAGTCGGGCGGTGTGGGTGATCCCTATGGTCGGTGGGTGGGGTCAAGGGTCTGGATGACAGTCCACCCACCAAGCTGCGCCCTAGCCTTCACGATGTTAGCCGGGCATTGTGTGCCATTCCTGAGGTGGCTGTTGCCTAGGGAGGCGGCTGCAATAACCTCTTGCGTATGAAGCAAGGGCAGTTCAACTGAGTGACGAAGATCATACGTGCTTGCTATCCTCCCGTAAATAGATCGTCATCAAGCATAAGATGAGAGCCTCACTTCAATCGCGAGACGTTGTTTGACCCACCTGAAGCCATCACCCAGGCAACAGCAACGTCATTGATCAACACGAGTCTAGGTTTCTGTTCAATCCCTTCCCCAGACCGCTCTTCGACTTCGTCAAGCTGCAGATCGCTTCAGTGAACATGGCAGCATCAACAAGCAAGCCGTTATCGCCAGTCATGGATAACACCGTCTCAAATAAATCTCCAAAGGACCGCCTTGCCGTCTACGAGGAAATCCGAGATTACCTCACGACGTTCTTGGAGCTTGTCGCTCCCACAGATCCCGAGACAGGTGAAACAGACGATCCAGAGACCGCAGCCAAGTACGCATATACGGATGATGTCGGCTTCTTCACCAACGACATGGACGACAAGGAATGGGAATGGAATATTAAGCAATACGACTGGGCGGACCTTGAGGACAGCATGGAGACACAACAAGCAGCTAATCGCCGTGAAAATGCTCGCCTCATCAATGAAATGGCCATGCTCGCGATTGAAGAGGTCCGCAAATTGTTCCGTTACGAACATCCCACGACACCTAAAAGATGGATCTACAATGTACGCGGCGTGGAGAATGATCTGGCTCGTCTTCGGGATCGAGCGGTAATGATTGCGTATGATCCTGAGTCTGAAGAGGACGAAGAGAGTGATGATGAATACGATCGCGAATCCGGTCCATCTGAGCTAGCTGATGGCGCTTCGCAAGATGATGGATATGTGGATCGATTTGATGAGTATGAAAGCGACTTCTTTGTTGAGTAAGCGACGATCTTGAGATCGGCAACAGATCGTGTGCTGAGCTGCTCTTCGTCGGGTATGGTCGATGCTGTTCATGACGTGAACCTGTCTGGGAGGAGTGCCTGATATGCGGCGTTGAAGGAGGCCGCTGAATAGCACAGACGCTTTGGTTTCCTGGTCAGAGAGCTGGTCAGAGAGCTGTGACGTATAGTCAGCAGTCAGTCACAAATCCAACTTTGATATACCCTCTGTCGTCGACAAAGGCGACCTTGTCCCCACCACGCCCTCTCTGATCATCGATCCAGAGGCACAGACCGTCCGATCTTCCTCGCGAGCTATGCATTGATCATATGCTCACCTTTGCATCATTCTGGTCTGCTCACCTTTTATTTCTCGCATGTTTAATCTTTTCATAAGGATCTTGTGCAACATCTCCAACCTTCTCTTATCGCCAACACATCACCACCACCACACCCACCCCCACCCTCCTCCATCCAATCTTCCTCACAAACCTCCTCACCCCAACCCAGAGACGTGCCCCTCGCGTCACATGGCAAACCCACCAAAACCGCTGTCTCGCGACGACAGTCCACGCTTCCACACACAAAAGCCCTTCCTACATACAAAAGTGACGTGGCGCAAGAGGCAAGTGACGACATCGCACTCCGCAGCCGACGATTTGCAGTGTGGATGCCGGAGCTGGTTGTTTGGTTTGTGGCATTGATCGTGGAGGAGCAGGGGAGAGCTCGGAGGGACTGGGTGAGAGTGAAAGGGCTGAGGAGATTGGGTGGCGGTGGCGGTGTTTGATTGGGCGTTTGGCGGAAAGGGCCGGTATGGTGCGGATGATGGATTTTGATGGAGAGTGACGAGCTAGGGCGGCAGCCGGTGGGTGGATTGGAGAGGAGACAGTTGCCGTTGACGAGATGGGGATTGGCTGAGCTGAAAGGCCGGTATAGAAGCGGTATCGATGGGAGAGGTGTCGCTGCTGTCTGGAACTGGCGTTGCAATAATAAGGCGAGAATCTGTGCCAGTTGATGAAGCGGTAGAGCGAAAGCAAGCCAGGGGCTTTGTTTGATAAATATTATTGCTAATACATGCCGCCCTCTCAAGAGGGCAGTCCATACGAGAACTCGTCTAGTACTTCCAACAATTGCAGCCGATTTACAGTGTTGCTCATATGCCCAGTGACACACGCCAGTGCCGATCACCAGCGCACTCCCAACCGTTGATGCCCAGGCCTTTTATATCCTCCCGGGTGGCTAGCCCTTTTTGATATCCCGTTAATACTCATAACACATGCCAGCGCCGAATTATGCTTGTACCCGCCAAACAGCCCCAGCGTACTTCGTACAGTCTTCCCAGATCGTCACTTTTCACATCGCCTCCCCAATTCCCATCTCCCGCTGCTCCCACGCCAGCCGCTGCTTCTTCATTTCCTCCATATCGAACGCTTCTTCCTTTTTGCGACCCTTCTGCGTATCGCCCATACTCTTCATTTTGCGCACCACGCTTGCACCTCGGCTGCCCGACCGAGCCCGTGAAGTGCTGAGGCTCCTCCGGAACCGCCCTCGACCATCTTCTTCGTCATCGTTGTCGTCCTCGAAGATAGACATCGCCTGCTGCGGCGGTTGCGGCAGCGCAGGTGTGGGTGGCACGTCCTCGTCCATCGGCTCAGGCGCGGGCGTCTTTGCGCGTGATCGTGAGCGTGCGCGGATCTTGCTGAACGAACGCGCGAGGACATTGGATTTGCTGCTTGAGCGACCAGACCGGTCTTCGTTGCGACCTCGAGGACCATTGGAGCTTGCATCGCTATGATCGCGGCTGTGCTGTCCCGCGTCGAAAGCACTTGGCCTCCGTGTTGACGGTTGATTGTCGGGTGATGGGCTGGCCGGCCCACGGAACTTTCTGATTCCGCGAGCGAACTTCTCGAGGGTGCTGCCGCCTGTACGTGTCCGCTCGTAATCGTAGCCAGGCGTTTTGGGTCGTAAGTTCTCTTTGCCGTCTGAGCCGGACGTGCTGGGACGCTTGCTGCTGGAGATGGACGTGTTGGGTGTGTCCTTGGACGTGAAGCTGACGCCCGAGTCGGCTTTGCGCGAGGACCGGGATGTCCTCTCGGATGAGCCGGTGGATGGTCTGCGATGGCCGGAGCTGTCCAGATCTTCTGGACCTGTAACGGCGGTGCAGTCTTCGATGACATGGTTAGCGAGACGGAGGTACTCGTCCAAGCAGATGCGAACGGCAGGCCATCCGCTGTCGTCGCCTTCGCGCTGGCCGACGTTCATCAATGTGTTTAAAGATGTTTTCTCATTACGCTCGACGCGTTGTATCCAGTCGAGGAAGCCACGTCGTTGCTCAGACAGCACGTTGGGTGTCAACATGGCAGTGGGCTGCTGAGAAGCCGGCTGATCATCAGCAGACAGTAAGGGCGGATAAAGCGTGTTGAGCATGGCAAGACAGTTGTAACGTGAGAAGGGACGGAGCGTGAGCTCGTTGATGAGGATCCATCGACGGAGGGAGACGTAAAGCTGGGTATATCGAGCTTCGACCTTGTGCTCTCGATGTTCGTTGGCCTTGACCCAAACAGCCACACCGGGGTTTGGCTGGCGGAGGTTCTCCGGGTCTGAGTCAATTGAGTCCCTCGATACGCCCAATCTCTTGAGTGCTCCGGCAACTTCTCTCCGCCTTCGTCGTTCCAGGTCTTTGAGGTAATCCAGGGCTGTCAGAGCTTGGGGAAAGTCGACCATTTCCAGCTCGAAAGGGAAGCATCTTCGCAAGAACGAGTTGATAAAGGAGGGTGGTAGCGAGCACGGCTGTGAGCGCTGCTTAGAGATCTGTGTGAGGAGGGACGATTGGAATTCGGCGGACGCTTGTTGTGCCTCGGTAGGCATGTTTGTTTGCTGTTGTCGCTGGCCTGTCGGCGTGGCTGGTCGAGACATTTGGCTGCGAGGTGTGGAATTTATTGTGTACATAGTCCGCAGAGGGATTTCATATGTGCCTGCCAAAGTCTCATGTTAGCATCAGCAGCCACGGAGAAGGTTAATTGTTGCCGAAGACTCTGGATTGGTGTGTGGCGCGGGCGATTGGGATATGAAGGGCTGTAAGCTCACCTGGGTTGATAAGGACGTGATCGAGTATTAGGTTGTATGAGGACCCATCTTGTGACGAGTGTGAGGAATGATTTGGTGACATGTTGGAGTTGAAGGAGCGGAAGTGGGTTGTTATTTGTTGTCGATACGGTCGCTTTCGCGGCAACGGTAGTGGACGAGATGAAATCCACTTGACCGAGGGTTTTCCTCCACTTTCCCGCTAAGCTAGCGATTTCCAGTCTTGGTGTTTATTCTCTTCAATATTTCTTGTTAAACGAGTGTATGGCGCAAGCCGGCTGCCTATTCGATGCACGCAAGTCAATGCTGCGGAATGTAGCCACACCGGAGAATGTGCAAAAATTGAGGGAGAAGCGGGAGTCGAGCGCGTGTGATTGACTGCTCCCAAAGTGGATTTCAATGGCTTCGGTAAATGCAATACCCCACGAAACAGGTCGACCCAAGGTAGGAAGTGGAACCTGACGAAAGTATGACCTCTGCAGCAGTCAAGTCCGTCTGGTCCAGTCGACAAGCTCCTCGGCAGTGCTGAGCTGCTTCTTCGAAGTCACGAATATTGGCCGGACGCGGCAAGTATCGAATGGAGACAGCAGCGCGCGTCTGAAAGCGCACAAGGCAATGCGTGCTGACTGCAAGCAGAGCGCGTGCGTTTTCCGATGGTGGAGTTCAGAGGCAGGTGTGCAGATGGGGCGTGGTCGCTGTTACACGGTGTCGATGAATCCTGAGGAATGGGAGTTGGGAAGAGACGGGTCTATCTAGGAGTAGAGATGCGCGAAGTGAAAAGCTGGAAGAGGCGAGTCCTTTGGATCTAGGTTCAGACGCTCAGCCGCCTCGGCGAAGGGCGCTGAGGGCAGCTGGTCATGGAGACCCAAGCTTTTCTTCGTGGTGGTCAAGTTTGCAGGGAGACCCAGCAACGGCCAATGTGCCCGCGACCAATCAGAAAAATGTCCGCCGGGGAAGAGCTCGCCGCCGTTAAGCGCATCCCGATCCGGACAAGTATAATGCGCCACGCCGCTGCCGGCACGTTTGTCACGCTCCATCCATCACTGGAGTCCTTGCCGCCCTCGGCTACTTCCTAGCATCACACACTTCCAGTGCAGAACCTCCACACTGCTTCAAACAGCGTTCAGTCGCGTCATTCTCGCTCTACGCAAGCCCACTGCCCCCAGCAGAGACAATTCCATCTGCTAAAGGCACGACTCACACTCGCCTCGGCGCCATGTCGGCAACGTTTCTTCACAAACGGCAGCCGATGCGGAAAGACTCCCTTGCAGTAGCGCGCAATCGGACCAGAGCGCGTGCGCGTTTAGCGCAAACTGTCTCGGAAGATAGCGTCTCGCATATGCAGAAAGTCAAAGGAAGACAACCACGGCTCTCAAGTTTCCTCTCAAGCCTCTTATTCCAAGTCTACTCTTTACCATCAGGTCATCCGAGATGATGTCGCTATAGCATCATTTCAGCGGATGAGCCATTGGCAACCCAAGCAGAACCCCAGCACGGCAAGGGACGAGCCTCACAGCCGACCGCCGAACTGAGGAGTCGTTCTCCGTTTGCAGAGTTGCTCACGCGTCTAACTTGTTGGCCGAACACTGTCTCACACGGAGTCGCTCCTCAATGGATCTCACTGCATCTGCCGACCCCCTGATCGACCGCATTCGCTACCCCCGCGTCGCGCTCGCGTTTGGCGTGCATCTTTATGCGTGAATGGCATGCAGGAGGACCAAGCAGAGCTCGAAGCATGATTCGGGGCTGAGACCTGACTCAGTCAACTCGCCAAATGAACGGTCGTCGGCACACGCTGTGGGCACGCTGACCATCCTCATTTCCCATCCTCCAGATCAGCCTCTGTTATTTCTCCTTTGAGACTACCGGACAGCGTGCCGCCTCCCACGTTCTCTCCAATCGTCGATTCGTCTGCTAGCCCATCATGCAAGAAAGGTAGCATCACACGTGGTAGGCGAGGCTAAACGAGGACCTGCCTTACGCAAGAAATAAGCATTCACGCGTGCTGTCAAGTCAAACCGTCTACACGGGTCGAGGCTCAAAGTGCTCGAAATGGGCCTCGCTCTGTCTTTGGAAAGCTCGTGAAGACGCACGGGGCTTTCTGCAAAAACCTGGCATCATGTTCGTGGGTCACCAACAGTAGGGCCAGCCCCCAAAAGTGATGGTGGAGATGATCTTTGTTTCACTAACCAGCACTACCGGGTACGGAATACGCAGCCTGTCTTCCACGCGGGCGCAAGTTGGATCTTGGAAAATCATGGAGATGTGCAAGAATAGAACAGTATCTCGACGACGACAAAAAGGCAACTGGTAAGAAGTCTGAAACACATGGCAAATCCATAGACGACGACGACGACGACGACTATCCCAAGAAAAACCATACATCCTGCAAATGCCGAATTAAGATGTTGGTCGTCCAGCAAGACTTGAGTCCGTCCAGACCACCTATTCAACGTGAGGGCCCGCGTTGGTATTGAATGCCCCCTCGCCAGCTTCGCAGCCTCGGTAGGGGTATCGATTGAGCATGACCACTGCTGTACAAATGCTTGAACCATGACCTAGGCCAACAAAACATACCGACTTGCAGCATGCGCGGCGCGGCAAAGGTATGTTTCTCCAGCATTCGACTTGCGCAGTCAATGGCCGGGCAACCATGCTTTGTTGATTACTAATTCATTATTCACTTTCCTATCATCCGAGACGATGAGCATGCCCTGGCTCTCTCGTTAGAACATCCGCAATCCCTCGAGATAGGATCTACCACCTCCAGAGAAGCTGCGCAGAGTGGAACACAACCGTGTCCATTGGTCATCATCATGCGCAGGTAAGATCAGGCCCGCGAGAACGCCCGTGAACAAGCCGTTCAGCATCTTCATCATGAGCAAAATCATCGACGTCGCGACTTGACTCCGCATGACTTTCCTTTGCGATCCACTGAGGGATCCATACACTCAGGGTTCCTTACCCCCCAATGCTAGGCATCGATCGAAGTCTGTACAACCCCACGTAACGTGAGTCCGCCGGCTCTCCAATGTGCCACCCGGAGATTTATTTCCACTTCGTTCGCTGACGCGCAGCTCCGCGCGTCCCTTGCAGCAGACGCGCGAACTTCAGCATTCTAGAATGAAATCGTATATTGGTGGGGCACGCCTTCCCTAGAGGTGATCGGTGCCCGCATTCGAGGATGAATACGGTGATTTAATGCGACACGAGTTATCACGCTTCTGCGGCTGGCCGAGCGCATCACTTCCAGAGCTTTCGCTGGATGAGATCGCAGCGTATGACATGGATCAATTGCTGCGTCAGTGTGCATGTCTCCAAAACCCGACTGGCTAGAAGCGAAGCCCGCGCATGTGTCAAAAGAGCATGAAGCAGTGGCCTCCTCCTGCTGCGCCAAATGTACGGTACTCCGTACACGCACTTAGGTCTCGTGAACAGAGAGTATTGCATTTTCCTCTACAGCTTAAGAGTTCAACGTGCTGGACGAAAGCGCAGCAAACAAGCCAGACCGAGCGCGAAATCCTGCTGCTCTCATCACGATTATTTCCCTCGGCTAAGACGCGCAGTCACAGTGCTGCTAGACGACACGCTCTTTTCGGAGAATATCGCGAGCGTTGTGCGAGACACGCCTGGGTGTGTCTTGGCCTGTGGCGTGCATCGTCACAGTGACACGCATCTCATCACAGCCGCCAGAAGCGACGAAATCCTAACCTTGCGCGAGAATCGCACTAACAACGTCTTCTCCAATGCTCAATGCTCGCACTTGGTGCCCTCCACACTCTGGCCTTGAGACACGTAGGAGAAGTCATCACTGTGATTACAATGCCATCACGCACTACAGAAAGTGGACACGCTCGCGGATGATTACTGTAGTCTGTAGGGGCCATCCGCCCCATCAAATATAACAACCTTCCTCGTCCCTCGGCTCAGCACAGACCGAGCGGTCCTAACCATGCACCCATGTCATGTCGCTGTTTCACCATGGTAGTTCAACAAGGATGGAGTAAGTCAGGGGAACGCCGGCTCTGGAATTGGCGTCATGGTTGGGGTTGTGGTCTTAGGGGGTGAGACTTTTGTTGGATCTCATATGTTATCTGTAGAATAGCGAACCACGTATGCTGCCATCGACCGCCAAACCGCCAAACCCGTGAATCAAAGCAGGAAATCTGACAATGGCAACACACATCGCCGCAACCTCGCGCACACCCACCACACCCACAATCCCAGAGACGCACGAAGACACTCCGCCCACTCCAAAGACCGATGCCAAACTTAAACCTCTGCTCAAAATCCCCGTCTCGCGCTTCTCGCCTCAGGGCACGACACACAAGCCCGCGAAATCCAACCAGAGTAATAAGACAGAGGAAATCAGCAAACCCACACACTCCCACTCGAGCAGCATCGCCAACACTGTATCCGACACCCCTGCGTCGCCGACGAGTTTCACGACCGCCCGGCAGTCGAGCGACGAGACGGCGCCGCAGGTGCCTGGGAACGGGAGCGCGCATCCGCCGCGGTTTAGTTCGCGACAGCCGGTGACGGTGTTGAATTTTCCGCAGCCGCCGTCGAGTCCTAGGCCGGTGACGGTGTTGAATTTTCCGCAGCCGCCGTCGAGTCCTAGGCCGGCGACGAGTCCCGCACAGCCGTCGTTGAGTCCCAAGCCACCATGCAGTCCGGAAAAGCCATCGTCGAGTCCCAAGCCAGCACCGAGCCCCAGACAACCACCGAAACCAACGTTAATTCCCAGAAAGCCGCCGCCAAAAAAGCGCGTCTCCTTCCTCGAGTACGCCAAGATCCGGAGTGATCCGCATTTCCTGCAGTCGAAGTTTTCGGTGCGGCGGCGGAAGGGGAAGGTGGAGAGTAGTGATAGTAGTGTGGTGAGTGTGCCATTGAAGAGTGTTGATGAGGTGGAGAAGGGGAGGGCTGGTGGGGAAAAGAGGATGACGGGGTTGAGGAAGGCTGAGGTTGTGGAGGGTGTGGGTGCGAAGAATGGAGGTACGGAGGGTGAAGAAAACCTGGGTGTGCCGCTCGTTAAGATCGATGTGATCAAGGGCAGAACGCCGGAGGAGGTGAGGAAGTTGGCGGATTGCGTGCAGAGTGTGCTGGAGAAGGAGTGTGGGGTATCGAAGGGTGACCGTCTTCAGATTGTTACGCAGCATGAGCCGGGGGAGATGATTTGTGAGGATGCGGGTGTCGGGTAGGCTACCGTTCGTGAGTGCGTGATGTTGAAGGCAGCTGACGTTGTACAGTGACACGCGCACCGACTCGCTTGTATTCTTGCAGATCTTTCAGCAAGGTCGGGACGCAGCGACGAAGCAACAGCTTCACCGAGCGCTTGCGGAGGCGTTGAGTAAAGAGTGCGGACTCCGCGGCGAGGACCTCATCGTGACCTGCTCGGCGACCAGCAAGGAGGATTGGAGCTTTGGTAAAGGGCGGGCGCAACCTCCAGAGGGAAGCTTGTGAGCTGCTCAGCGTACTAAGATCAGCTGACAGCGCATGTAATTGGTAATTGGTAATTGGTAATTGTCGTAAAACACCGGGTTTTTTCAATGCCTGCGTCAAGGCGGTTTCTTCAAGCTTATGCCTGCATCGATCTTGAGACCGAAGGGTTCAGAGCCTTGCGGGCTGGACCAATTTTTCTTCTTGCCTAGTTTCGCAACTTTGGCGACTGCTTCTCCAACGATCTCTTCATAGATAGAGTCAACAGTGACTTCCAGCCGCATGTCACAGCTGGGTGCAGGTACACACTGCATCTTCAACCTGTCTTTGATAGCTGGGTCATTACTTTCTCTGATTCCCGCAGGCCATATGACTGCTAGCAAGGCCGCAACGCGACCGATATAGCAGCACCACCATGCCGCTTGAGAGCCGACCATAGCTTGAAATTGATCCCAGACATTCTGCTCCTGAGGTGGGAGGCCTTTGCGTCCTCCGTAGCGTTCAGTAAGCATAAGGGAGAGCGCCGCGCGCTCGAAATGCGTGATACCAATCGTGCTGCCTAATTCACCAATGTTTGTGAAGCGCAAAGCTGAGAACGCTCGCATGTCTTTTTCGTGGCCGGCGTGGATGTACATCGATTGTGCTAAGGAAACGACAAGGTTAAGCAGGCGATCGTCAAGACTCGAGTTGGCTAAGCTGGGATTGCGCGCACCTGAAACGAGAAGTGAGGAGAAGATGTTCTTAGTCAGAGTATCAACGCCTTCGACAGGATGAACAGCTCGGAGGGCGTATTCGAATCCTTGCCCGTGCGTCAATTGGCCTTTGAGTTCAGGTGGAATTTTCGAGAACAGCACGCCGGCTTGCGTTCCACCCTGACAGAACGTGACATTGCTCACCTTGACTATTGCGTCACGCAGACAGTCGACCACCAAGTACGTCGCGGGCAATTGTCTCAATCGGCGCTGCGAGACTCTAAATATGGAGCCTTCATCTTCTGAGTCTAAGTTGGCCTTAGACGCAAACTTTGCAACGGGTTTGACGCCAAAGAATTCGTCTGGGGATACTTGAAACCCATTGATCCAGTGAATTGGATACGGTGATCGAAGAGCCATGAGCAGGTAGCCCCAGCCGCGAAAGCCACCACCCGAGAGAAAGATTGGTATACCGTCATCGGGTATGTGATCCCGAGAAAGATTGATATCTGTGAGAGCCTGCTTGAGGGCCATCGTGAGCTCCTTCTTCAGTGCCGCTTGTTCTTTGGTTGAGTGCTTCACAGCGTCGATGCGTTTGAGCAAGGCTGCAGCGCCGTAGGGCAAGCTAACAGACTGTTCATGCAAGTTTTCATACCATCCTTCTTGCGTGGTATTCAAGCGTGTCAATTGCAGGCTTCCGCCACCCAGATCCATAGCGAGCCCATTCACCATGGGCACACTTGTTGCGATGCCCATTGCACCTGCGGCTGCCTCTTCCTCCTTGCTGAGCAGTTTGACGTCCCAGTCAAGCTCCTGCTTGACAGTGCCCAGGAACTCATCTGCGTTCGAAGCGGTGCGTGTCGCTTCTGTCGCTACGACTGTGACGTTCTGCGAGGGCACATCGAAGTCTGCGCATGTCTGCTTGAACCGCTTGAGAGCTTCTGTCACACTGGCAATGGTGCCTTTGGAGAGGGCATGCCGGGTACTAGTATTACCGGGATATTGCGCATCATGTAGTGAGATGGCGATTCGGTCGGCATAGAGGTTACGAAGGAGACGAGGGTGGTTAGTAGCAGAGTGCGTCAGGTCGGCGATTGAGCAGCGGATGCCATTGCTGCCCATGTCGACCACGGCATGAAGTCCCATATTCGACTGAGCCATGTTGATGGAATACTGCTGGCGGGTTGGTGCGACAGCCTTGCATCTCGCAATATATCATTGTGTTCTCTATGAGTATGAAGTGATATCAGTTTCCAGAAGTTTTTCAAAGCACAATACCGGCACGCTAGCAAGTCAAGGTCATGCGCATTTAGTGGGGCCTCGCGGAAAATCTAGCGGCTTCCTGCCCCTGCGCTATCGAAACAGTGGGGCTTGATCGGGGGTGCGGGGGCCGTACGGTATTTCTTATTTCACCCTTCATGCTTGCCCGCTCACATCCTACAATCGTGCTCCCATAGCTTCGCTTTATGGATATGGCACGTGGCCGCCAGCAACGCTTCCTTCTACTATCGCGTCAAAGTCGTCGTATTTCATAGCGTCCAACACCCTCCTGCGGCCTGAGATCAACTCGACAAACATCAATGCTGCTGCGAAAAAGGCTCCTTCCTCCACCACCCAGCCACACCTCATGGGCGACAAATAGTTGTGAAGGCAGGCGTTGAATGCTTCAACATCTACGCGCCGTCATGTGTGCCTCTGTAGCGGGGTTGGGCTCATGCTTCAGCAGGATATCTTAAGATTTCTAGTTACCACGGAGGCGTAGAGATCTCCGTCCCGACAACCTGTGTTTGAGATATAACACCACGTTTGGCGTAGGAAACCACCTCCGAATCATAACATTCACGGTCAAGCTAACCTCAGCTTATGTTATACAAATTTACTATTCAGGTCGAGTCTTATCTGAAATGAACAGCTTTCGGTTACCCACCTCTGCGAATTTCGATGTCAGGCTTTTTGGCAGCGAGAATCTTGTCACTCATCGATTTCTCATTGATCCCTGCTGGAAAATCCGGTCGGCATCAAAGTCTGGACATGCATGGTCGATAGACATGTATTGGCAAGCACACACTCGTCTGCCATCCGAGAACCCTTCTCTCAGGAGACTACTACATCAACTTCTCTACCCATGGCGCTCAACTCTTTTCTGTCTTTCTACCGCTTTACGGTGCGCTCGACCATTCCATTCCGTATCATCTCTCTGGACTTGCCGTGCTAGATCGTGCTAGATCATCACGGACTAGTCAAACACCTCTTGCTCGCGCGCCTGTACCGCCATCTTCTTCTTCATGCCCGGCGGGTGTCCCCCGATGAACGTGCGTTCAGGTGTCTCAAAGCCAATTTCGACAGAAGAGTAGTGGATCTCGTTGTCAGTGGGAACTGCACGTGGGGTGCTTATCGGGCTTCGGTACTCATCAGCTTTGCTCACTGCAGCATTTCCACGGCCTAGAGCACAGCAAAGTTTGCAGAACATGTAGTGTAGTATCTCACCCGACCATTGCGGCAGGCGTGCCTCGTTTGTGGGCCCGGACAAACGTCATGAAATCCCTGTGCAGCTTCTCCGCGTCGAACTTCTACTTGATGTGGCGTTCGAGGCTTTTGGTCTCGCTATTTGGTCTCATGTGGACTCAGTGCCGTTCGAACATGCTTTCAGGCGCCCATATCTGGATACCACCTTCCTTTGGGTTCGTGGCACGCCACAGCCCAGGTCTGATCTCAGATTGCATCTTGTTCATCTTTTTTGACATGGCTGTGTCTATGCGTCACGGTCTCGAGTTCGCTAAGTCGCGAGTTCTTAGGGAGGATCGTCAATGTAGGATCTATTCTTCAACTTTGATTAGGAGGTGGACGTTGCTCGAATACTCTTCTGCATTACTGAGAACAAGGTGACAGGGAAGCTGGCCTTCATCGTTGGGTACATGCGAAACATGTGATGTTCATATTCCGTGTCACGAACTATTCATGATGTTCTATAACAAAGCCCAGACCCACGTTGGAAGGTCGTTAGATACAGAACAGTTTGCCTAAGCGCAGCTGCTGAATGCAAATCTGCGCTTCAATTCA
The DNA here is from genome assembly GCA_002989075.1 of Arthonia radiata. Taxonomy (NCBI): domain Eukaryota; kingdom Fungi; phylum Ascomycota; class Arthoniomycetes; order Arthoniales; family Arthoniaceae; genus Arthonia; species Arthonia radiata. The sequence continues at coordinate 987,051 of PSQN01000003.1, forward strand.
CGATGCTTTCGATGGACGGATGAGGAGTGAAGACATTGGGCGTCAGCATGCTCAATACCTTGACTCACAACTTTCCTCTTGATTATTGCTCAATACTAACCGCTCAAAACATACAAGTACGTCCGACTCAAAAGTCTTGTCGATCAGTGAAATTAATGGAGCGGATCCTGGTGGTAGAGTCTGGTTTCCGACCGACGTAGCGTGGATCGATTTTTGTCTTGCTGGTAATAGTGCAGTATGTTTCTGGCCTTTACCAGATGGTTCTAATACAGTCATAGTTCTACAAGGTATTTACCCTTAGCTAGCTAAGATGTGATCGCCTTTTTGCGTGATGCACAGGCTAGGAAGCAAAATTTTGTGTACTTTACGCGCTGCTAGCGGTTCTCTGCTAAGGAGTGGATCAACTCAACTTCAGCGGTTGTAATTGATTGATTGCGTAAAAGGTTTACTTCTAGCCTCTTTTGATATTGGAAAGGCCAGATCCGCGCCATTGACTTCACTCTCGTCGGTGCTCATCCCAAGCGTCTTGATTCTTTTCATGTACCGTCATGTACTTGAATTGTACAGGCTCGAACCTGCCACCGCGTAGTTGGAATCCTATGAGCACGTGGGCAACGAGCATGCGCGTTTCCCCTACAATGTATTTGGTAAAATCGCTTGCGTAGCCGTCAGTTTCGCTCGTCTATGTCGACCCAAGCAAAGATCAACTCACTCGATTTTTGCCACTACGTGGACTCTATCGCTCTTGAACTTGTCTTTATAGTTTTCGATGTGCTCGTATAGTTCCGCTTTGAAGTACCGGGCTTTGTACCGCCGCTTAATATTCTCCTTCAAGTTGGGAATATATCTTGCACGTAGGTCAAAGGCAGCGGTGAATGTAGATTTCACATGAATTGGAATGTCGTCGGCTGCATCGTTGTGATGTTCATTGCGTGCCAATAGCGCCTCTGCAGCGTTAGTAGCCATCACAGCCTGCTTTTAGATGATCTGCGAAATTTAGCACGATCTGTCGTGATTCCGGTCCGCTTGCTCTGGAAGTGCCTTTTGTAATCGACTTACGATATGCTCCGTGCAACGTAGCAACTAGGGATTCGCGTCATGGGATGAAATCCTCTGTAGGATTTGAAACCGCCTTTCAGTGTTTCTGCTTCCTCCATGATGGTCGTAGCGGGCCCTGTTAGGCCTTATAATACTCTACACATAAACACTATGAATCTGGCCAGACACTCAGACCGTCTCTGGGCCGCTCCCCATCTGAAATTTGGCAGGAGTACTGCTTGTCGCATGGCAACAGGTGTGTCAAGTCGAGAAGGCTAGCCACTACGCCACTACGCCACATGCGTCCGTACAAGGGCGCGGCCCAAGTCAACTGGCATAGCTTACTTATGCATTTGCTAGCTGGCTAAGTGATGTAGAGCGATGCAGAATAAAAAGCATTCGGACGACGACCGTCTGTCAATTAGCACCATATTTAATCGCTCAGGGATGGCTTCTAAGAGGATACATGTCGTGTTGAGCCGCTTCACCAGTGCCAAGACTCCGATTCTCATCGTCGGTCGGCAATGCGCCGACTTGCGAGAAGGAATGGATATCGAGACCTAATTCTACTACACCGTGTACACCCTTCACGATGCTATTCATGGGCGAACAATTGAGGAGTGAAGATGATCAAGCGTCAGCACGCTCAGCAAGTTGACGCACAAACCTTGTTCTCAATCGTTGCTGTTTACACGCGATCGCTCAAAAGTTGCCAGTACGTCGCATTCAAGAGTCCCCTAGATGCTCATCAAGAGCATCTTGCTCTTTGTCATGTACCGCCATCAGCTTGGTCGATCCTTCGATGAATGTACCATCAGATAGCTTGATACCGAGCTTCACCCCGGCCATGGTCATCCTCTTTGGGGGGCGACCCACACCGCCCCGGGATATGATCTCTCTTGCGTGCTCGTCAGTTTCGCTCGTCGAGGTCAAGCTGGGCAAAGGAGAACTCACCCAATTTGCGCCAGAACACAGGCTTTACCGCATCTCAGCTCTTCTTCGTGCTTTTTTATGAGCTCGTATAGTTTGGGTTCGAAATAATGGTCTTTGTACCGCTTTTTAATGTATTCTCCTAAGTTATGCCTATGCAGAACATAGCGGTCCAACGCGGGAATCTTTGCGGGTTTCGTGCTCTCAATTTGAATTGGAATATTACCTTTGTTCTCGTCCGTATGCCAGTGACGTCCCTTTCCTACTAGAAGCGCCTCGGTGTCGCCGTCAGCCATCGCAAGAAACTGGGCCTTCAAATTGGTTACGAGGTTCAGTAATACTCTGGTGGCAACGCTGGTAGTTAATTTGTTTGTTCCGGAAATGCAGCATGTTGTCGCGTGCCTACAGTATGGTTGGGGCAACGTAGCAACTGAGGCTCCACGTCATGAGACGAAAACTCTCCATCACATATAACCGCCTTGCGAGGCTCCTACTTCTTGATACGGTCGTAGTGGCCCCAAGTGGGCCTCATGATACTTTCTATAAATGCCAAGTCAATCTAGCGCAAAGTAGAACCGCCGGTCTCTTCCAAGGTGCGGCCACGTATGTGATGCATGCAGTTCATTGACAGCCGCATCCGGCCCGCGAGATACGCCGCTGGCCCTTGCATCATTGACGGGAGGTTCTGTGATGAGACTTGCAATCAGGGCCCGCAGGCGCGTATGTGTGGGAGGCTCACGCTCAGAATATGACCGCCGACCTTCCGCCATGACGAGTACTGCCGCGGTCAACAAGACATATTCCCAAGGTGAATACGTCGCCCGTCATGGGCTTACTCATCAGTGCCAAGACGCCGGCGCCAAGACGTCACCTTCGGCCGACGCTGGTCCGCTTGGCGAGAATGTACCTGCGTGCCTGCGTACGGGGGCCCAGGGCTATCGAATCGTCATAACGTTTCGCATCTTGCATTGCGCTGTCATCCTGACTTGAACTAGACACCACAGAGCATTCAGCGCAAAGTAAATATACAATTTAGTTGCGCGCATTCGATTGCAGTAGCTTCAGGCGACAGCGAGCTCGGTCGAAGAGAAATCAGATTAAGAAGCCCACTGCAATCGAATGCGCGCAGCTCAATTGTGTAGTTTCTCAGCGCCAAAGGCTTGCGGCGTTTAATTCGGGCGCAGTATCTCTCCCGGCACCGGAAGTGGCTCTCACGCGGGAGCGTGCCCGGTGTCGATGTGTAATGACATCTGTACACGACCTCTTGCATAGGACTCTGCAGCATACAACAAGTAGACACAAAACCGTTGCCTCAGCCTCAATCTGCATTTGATCTACATGCAACTGTGCCCGACAAATGTCAGCGACCGGAAGGATCATAGACCGGATGATTGTCAAGGCGTTCCTGATCGCCCTTACGCGCCGCTATTGTCTCTTGCTGTGCTTCCTCGAACGTGCCATTCTCCAGCTTGACGCCGAGCGTCACGTCCGCTGTGACCATGTGCTTTGGAGGATGTCCAGCAAAGGCCGAGCCAACATGGGCCGAGCCACTGATATCACTTGCGTAGTCATCAGCTTCGCACGCGAATGCCTTGCACTACGACGCCCAACTCACGTGATAATCGCCACAAGGCGGGCTTTACCGCTCCTTAGGTCTTCTTCGTGCTTTTCAAACAGCTCGTCTGTGTCGAAGTACCCCTCCTTGTACAGATTTTGTATATATTTCTTCAATCCTAATAGAAAAACAACGTGAATGTCAAAGACTACGGAAGATTTGGTTGAAGTATGGAGTGGGATATCATCGGCTGAGTGCCGGTGACGTTCCTTTTCTGACAATTGTGTCTCTGTGTCGCTGTCTGGCATCATAGTCTTCCTTCGAACGAGCTACTAAATCTAGTACAAACCTTGTGGGCCGCTGATGCCTGGCTGTGTCGCTCTGGGTGGCATCTTATAATCTACCACGATGTACCTGGTGCAATGTGGCGATTAGGGGCCTGCGTCATTGGATGAATCCTTTGCACCTTCGTTGGGATACAAAGACGCCTTTTGGCATTCTAGCTTCCTTGTAGCGGCCGTAGCGGCCCCAGGTGGGCCTCTTGGTACTCTATGTGTCTATTTGGTCAATCTGGTCAGACAACTGAGCCGTTTTTGAACCGAACCCTTGCGGGTTGCGATAGATTTGATTTTTGTAGCAGTGCTAGGCCGCGAAAGACCACATACGTCCGTATAGAGGCGTAAAAATGGCCCGCACATGTGAGTCGTGTACTTAGCAGGCAGCGGCAGATGACATGGTAGATCGCAGCGCTTCAGACGAAAAGAAAGACGGCAATAATGTATCCCACACGCAACATGTAAAGGAAGTCTGATAATCCTAGTCTATTGATCAAAAGTACCACGGTGAAGCATTTTCGTTTGCGTCTTCTCTGGTGCTCCTCTGACGACCCTGCCAATGGCGTGCAAGTTTAAACGTAAGCCTTGTGGTTGAAGTAAGCCTTGTGGTTGAAGCGTTTTGGAGGACGAAGCAAAGTCGACATCTCGCACGGGATATTTGTCTGTTGCTCAACGCCGGTAGCATGAGGTAAAAGCTTCATGTATCGATGAAGATGTAGTACCTTTTGCCGACGACGATGACGTCTAGGATGAGGCTACTCCTAATATGGATTGGGTCGCACGAGGCTTGGCAAGGCGGCGACTCGCAAGAGACTTCACCCAGCCTCCTCTCTTCTCCGCCTGTATCTGTGGCTGATAACCTTTTGACTTCACTCTATTTGAACCATTCTGACCGAAGTCAACACCGACTTCAATTCACGAAGCATCTCAGCGAGCCGATAACGGCCTACAGACGCCAACTGTCCCAACAGTCCTCAGGCGTGGGGGCTACTGCCCCACGTCACCCGATCATCTGAAGGCTCAAGCGCCGGCTCCTGCCACATCGCACCATCCACAACCGTCTCTTCCATTTCCGTCCTCGACTCATCTCTCAGGCGCAAAGTCCTATAGGCAGCCATGTCTATCGTGATCAAGGAGCGCGAGAGAGATCGTGACTGGGACCGCGACACTTATCGTGATGACCGACCGCGCAACGTGACTGTTCGGCGCTACAAAGTGCCCGATCGCAACGACGATGACCGCTTCGAGACTGCTAGTCGCTACTCGAAGCGCGATGATGGACCACGCTACGATCGACACGACGATTTGCGCGAGTATCGGTTTGAGAGAGAAGTCAGCAAGAACCGTCAGGTATGTCCAAGGTCTTTGCGCTCCAGATCATCCGTTCACCGATTCCATCAAAATTTCCCACCTTTGATAAGACGCCGCTTGATTACGGGCGCACCGGTGGGAAGTAACGTAAAAAGCTCAACATACTGATGTGTGTGTACACAGAACTATGACATTGATGAATATCGCTCCGAGCGTGCTCACTCCCCAGTGAGGTCTCATGCTGGCGAGGTTCGCGAAATACACATATCAAGAGACATCTCTCGAGACCCTCCCCGACGTGAACGCGATCCTTACGAGCTCGATCATTATACGAAGACCACCGACTACTACGCGCGGGAGCCCGACCCACGGCCCATTGTTATCCGACAGCAGGCACCTCAGCCTATCATCATCCGGGAAGAAGCGCCACAACCTGTAGTCATCCGTGAGCGATCGGAGCGATCGGAGCGGATTGACCGGCCTGAGTCTCCACGATCTGTACTTCTGGAGCGTCAACGAGAGGAAGAGCGGCAAGAGGCACAGTCACGCTATTCAAGGCACACCGAAATTGATAGACACACCGAGATCGACAGACACACTGAGGTCGCTGCTCGTTCAGAGGGCAGACGTACTGATGTGGACAGAGAAGTCGACAGGCGTACCGAAATAAACGAAGATCGCACCATTGCAGTACGAGAAGAGCCTCAAGTTCCTGTACGACAAGAGCCCGAAGACGAGTACTATTATCAACGCAAAACCCGACAGATCGCGAGAGATGACGATCGAGACGACCGCCGACGAAAAGAAGATAGAAAACCACGCCGTCGGGATGATGATTACAGTGACGATGAGTACTACTACAGGCGGGAGGTACGAGATAACGACGGTGAACAAGCTGGCGCAAGATCCAAGTCGCGGCGCCGGCTCGATGTTGCAGAGGGTGCAGTTGCTGGTCTTGGTGCCGCAGCGCTCATGAATCGCCGCAACAAGAACCGTGAGGACGGCAAGAAAGGTGGAATCAAGAATCTTGCTGGCGGGGCGATCTTAGGTGCTGTGGGCGGAGAGGTTGCTAATCGTGCCAGAAGTCGATTTCGAGGCGGATCTGAATCCAGGTCTCGATCTCGGTCCCGCGATAGAGAAGGCAGACGTCACCGCAGGCATCGCTCGCGTTCAGACGATCGTGCTCGGTCAAGCTCGCGTAAACGTATTGGTGATCTTGGCAAACTCGCTGGCGTTGCGGCGATCGGTGCTTTGGCAGGCTATGCGGCATCTCGCAAGAAGGGCAATAAAGATGAAGACAGGCGCAGTCGCTCCCGTGTCCGTCGCGCGTCTCTGTCGCGTAGCCGCTCCAGAAGCTTGAGCTACGACAGCCGTGCTAGCCGTGATAGTCGTGAGGCACCCAACGAGGCTCTGAGCTCAAAGAAGCGCAACGCGACAATGGCCAAGGCAGGTGTCGCCAGCGCCGCCGTTGCCGGAGTTTTGGATCGAGTACGGAGCAAATCGCGCGGCGCTCAAGGTCGGTCTCAGAGTCGCGTTCGCCAGAGTCTGCCGGTTGCCGTTGCGGGTCTCGGTGGTGCAGCTCTTGCTGGTCTATATGAGAACAACAAAGCGAAGAAGGAGAAGGAAGCAGCTGCACGCGAGTCGCCACCGCGCAAAGGTCGATCACGATCCAGGGCCCAGTCACACTCCAGAGGTGCTAACGTCTATGAGCAAGAGCACAATGGCGTGCCTGCGATCGAATATGGCGGCGCTCCCATTCCCGGAGCAGACCCGTACGGAAGGCCACGAAGCCGAGCAGACAGCTACTACAGTGACAATGGTGTGGCACAAGGGCGCAGGTCCCTGTCATCCGATTCGAGCTCACCCCGCCGGCACCGCAGACACAACAACCATGGTGCTGCCGAAGGCGCTGCAGGAGCAGGCGTCGCTGGCATGGCGGCGCATGATGCGTCTAAGAGAAGAGAGCGCAAGCGCGCGGAACGTGAGAGGAGGCGTAAGTAGCGCGCCGGTACTGGTTGTATGCGCTCATGCTGACATTTACCAGGCCAAGAGGAAGCTGCGCAAGAGACACCACCGCCTGCTCAGCCTCAAGCAGACTACGGATTTGGCCCGTACAGCCAAGAGCCTCAGCAGACACTGTCCCCTCCCCCAGAGCAGTATCCGGAACACTACTACCAGACCAATGCCTTCCAAAATGCGAATCAGTATCCATCTAATGCATACTCACCCGTTCCGAACTTCGTCGGACATCAGCAAGCCCAAGCTCAGCAACAATCGTTCGGAGGTGCAAATGGCTATCCACAGCCAGGTCCCACTCCCACTCCCAATCAGTACGGATATGGATACCAGCAGGGGTACCAACAAGGAACCCCTCAACCTGGACATTATCCGGGCAATCATGTGAGTCCAGCATCTCGCGAGCCCGACATCGCTAGAGAGGGTCTGTTGTTCTGCCCTCCGCGTTGCGCCATGAGAGACAGCCCACTGACAATGTCCCACACAGATGTAAGCCATAGACCGCGAAGCCCTACCGCCAACGATGCAGACGCAAGAGAGCGCCGCAAGTCCGTTCAATTCAATCTTGACCCCGACGTCCGCTCAACCCGAACTATCTCGCCTGACGTCTCACCCCGTAGCATACCTAGGTCCGAAGATTCCGAGAGATCCCCCTTTGACGGTTCCGGCGACCGACGCAATCAAGACGCAAGCGACGATACGGTGAAGCATTACCCTCCCCAGCAGCCTGACAACAGTGGCAAGCAACATCAAGATCAGCGTCATCCCGACCCCAATCAGCAGCCACCTTCAGCTCGTCCTCGCAAGGGTCATGGAGAGATGTCGACAGAGACTGAGTATCTGCCAGATCGATTTGACAAAAACAACAACAAGATACCGGAAGCACGGGAGGGCCTCAGCTACCATCTCGGCGACGCGAGGGATACTGTTGAGAACATGATGACAGACGGACCTTTAGGACGCATGTTCGGCTCGGGGAAGGGCAAGCGGTCACACTGACGACCTAGGCTGCATGAGCACGTGAAGTACGGATTCCCTTTTTTGGATTAATAGAAAGACAGGAGGGAGACGTGGGAGGAGATTGCAGGGCAGATGCGGCGTCATTCCTTGATGACCGATACGACTGATGTGTTTCCACGAGTATACGTAGACGATTGTGTTTTCTTACGGCCTTTCTATGCATAGTCTCAATGAAAGCGGTCACCACTTACGCGGCTTCCTGAATGAAGTGGTGGAGCCTACAATGACAGTCGCGAGATCGAGGCGATTGGAGGCAGCTGTACTCGCGGCTCACTTGCCTGGGGGTAGTGCCGTCTCCGCTTCTTTGACGGGGGTTGCGTGAGCAGGCGTAAGTATCTGTGGCCTTGTATGGGGATGGTGGTACAAATGCAGACACGCGTTTACGTCTTTGGCCAAACACGGTGTCTAGCGCGCGTGAGGACGAACAGCAACGGCCCGGCGCTTGAAAGTCCCCACCAATCAGCGGCCTCCTTTTTACCTCTTCTCCGATGATCACCACGCTGTTGGTGCAGGTCCTCTGCATCTTTTAGCGCTCCTTCCTTTTCTCTGATGTTTGAGAATCCCCGATGACTCTAATCATGGCTGCCTCGAGCCATCTCAAAAGGCCGCCAGACCCCTCCGATTCCCAATGGCCCCCGCAATGAACTATTAGACCCGCGCGCAGCAGCTTGTCAATTCACCCCAGGCCTACCCAACTCGGCAGAAGCACAGTCAATACACCTACCGACAGCCGTGACTGCTAGCTGCGTCCATTCTTAATTTCGCGAAATTCAGTGCCTGTCGCAACCCACCCCACCACCTGGCTCATTGGACATCCACTCACACTATCGACTCGACTCTCTCTTCCTATCTTATCCAGGCTCCAGCTATTACTTGCACCAATCCGCCAACCTCTAGCACTCGCAAGAGTGGTGCTCTTTTCATACACTCCCCGGACCGCACGTCAGCTCCTGCAGAGCGCAGGCCTTTCTCTGACTCGATCAGCCGCGAAGACGCTCCTCAAGTCCACTCCAGCTGTCCTCGGACCTGTCCAAGTCGTTGCAAGATACGCGAGTCGGATGAGTGCTGTCAGCAAGCACTCAATCCCGACAAGCACTGTATTATGAGCACGCGAGGCTCATGGCGGCCTCTCCCAACTCTCGTCGCCATCCCTCCACTTCACACTCTCCTCGCTCCTCTCGTCCCGTACGCAATAATTCTCGCCGCACCTCGCCCGTGACACCACCACTGCCACTGCCCAAAGGAGCGTGCAACTGGCGAAACCTTCAACAAGGCGCTCACTCCAACACATGTGGATGTCGTCGCTTTTGGTCGCGCGCTCAGAGCCTGCAGCAAGAGTATGGAGAGCATTCAGAGCGGTCAATATCTGGGATTGAGCGGACATCGTGCTTCTGTGGGCATCATGCATGCTTTCACTCGGAGCAGCAAGAGCCCATAGACCTGAACCAGGCCACACCGGCTGATGCTGAGGCCTCGCAGGCCATGCCTCCACCAGAAGGGGCAGGCCGACCCAGAACTGCCAGTCAATCAGGCTACATACCCCGCTCTGCGCTTCGGAAGGCCAAGACAAGTCCCGGTAGAGTCCGTCAAGACACTTCCAGCGTCTCGCGAGACAGCTTATTTGGTGAGCCCAGGCAGCCGCGACGACAGAAAGGCGACATCAACCATAATCAGGTGGATGATAACAAAGCAGTCGTATCTGGACTCGGGCTGTATGTCGAGTCGACACGCAACCAGCCGTTTCCGAGCAAGTTCTCCACGGCCGCACAATTCGCTGTTGAGCAATTTCCATCGACACGGACGCCCTCTCGAATGACGCCAACAGAACTTGCGTCTGAGCGGAGCGCAATTGTCAATTCCAGTCCCAGCCGTGTTTTCTCTGATCATATCACGAAGCAACGAGCATCGCCTTTAGGCTTAGGCATCCCACCTTTGCAGCCAATGGAAGGTGTCCATCCGGACGACATTGCGCAGAGCGCCACAGAGATCGCGACACCCAGCAATGCTGGCACTCCTGCTTTGAGAGCCGCTGATGACGCCATGGATCAAATCAAGGAGGGCATCGACACTCTGCATCGAGATGTCGCCAGGCTGCATCCGTCTCCCCAGGCCATTGCACAAGCGTTCGACGGCCCTTCCTCAAGGTCTCAGCACTCGGACCGCAGTCACCGCAACAATGCCGCTGCTTCCCCCTTGGTACCTGCACCTCATTCTGCCCGCGGTAGCAAGCCATCGACACTGGCCACACTGATCTCGAACGTCGCGTCCTTGCGCCACATACTAGCCGAAATACCCAACCTTGGAGTTTCCTTGGCGAACCTGGGCCAACGTGTGGACGCTTTAGAGAGTGTATCATTTGCACATAGTGCCATTGAAGAACATAATGATCGGTTTGAGCACTTCGATGGTCGCATGCTTGACATTGAGAGCCGCGTTGACGAGCTGGAAAAGTTTCGCGCAGACTGTGTAGATTCCAGCGACTCGCTCAGATCGTTTCGAGAAGACTCGCCAAGTATAACACGTGATGTTGCGCATGGAGAAGCTGACGCGGGTCCGACACCACTGGTGAATATGCGCTCTAGTTATCGCGATGTTGGCTCTCGCGTGACTGCTATACAGAGACTGCGTAACATCGAGGAGCGATTGAGTGGGCTGGGTAGCTCGAACGCTCAATCTGTACCTACACCTACGGTCGAAGTCATACTTCTTCCTTGGGGCAAGCACTTGCAAGGCGTTTGGCACGAGCCGCAAAACGCTTCTCAAGCCTCCAATGCAGGGGCACAGGGCGCTACCACTGAACAGACGCAGTCCGCGATGGCGAAAAACACTACTGACCTTCTAATGAGCGACGCGGTCCTTGAGGAGTGGCCTCACAACACCCTTGTAGCGCGGGCAATTGGGCATACTGCAGGAGGAGGAGGCCGTGCCTATGAACGCTTGAAGAGCCGTGGCTTTGTCCGCAACACTCAACTGGGCGATCTGACAGCCCGGGGTATCTACGAAGCTGTCTGCCAGACATTTGGCGAAGTCCTTCGTGCAAATCCGACAGCAGGATCAGTCCCAAGCAAGGCCAACGTGGAAAGGCATCCACATCTCCTCGCATTGCGCAGCGCTTTCATCCCTTTGCGAAAGGTCCACAAGCATTCACGCTTGCGCTTTCTCTCCGAATCGGAACTTACCACGCCAGCTCTTTGGACCTACGACTTTCTCGAGTCGAGTGTCTTCATGAAGGCGCCTAAACAGGGCGTGACGAAGCTCTTCATTACAAGCCCTGCAGGCTACCTCCAGGACGCCAACGCCCCGGGATGGACCTGGCAGAAACTCAGGGAGCTTCCCCGGGTTAAAGAGCTCGATGAACCTGTCAAAGCCGACACTCAAGATGGTGTGCCGGAAGCCGATGCCTGCGAACCCTGCTGGGAGCACGATGCTAGGCTCGACCCTGCATCCAGCCAGTTCTCCTCTTTCACTTCCAACGTCTCTTTTGAGTCATCACATCATCCTTCGCCGCCGCATAGCAAACCTGACGCGGTCGACGACGACGTGGAGGAAGATCCTGATTATGAGGAAGGATCTGCTGGGGAGTCTGCTGCAGAATTTGCAGAATTTGCAGACTTCTCATCCTCGTCTGACGAGTCCGAAGCTCGTTCTCATCACCCCGCGCCTATCACGCCGGTCTCAGATTTTCCACCCTCGCGGCCTGGTCAGCTGCAGCGCCGCACTGCCTCTTTACCCGTCACGCAAGCCGCGTTGTCAACCTTTATGCCGCACATATCCGTCGCAGAACCTACGCATCCCAAGCGGCAAATCGCGTCTTTTGACAACGTACTTACCTCATCCTCCAATTTTGAGGCGCTGCTGCCCTCCTCTCGCTCAATCTCATCACTCTCCAAACGCCGGCGTCTGTCTCGCACACCTTCTGGTCGTGTACCTATCGAAGACGACGCACCATGGGCGCTCACGCCACGAAGGTCAAGCAATCTTGAGAACATGGTCCATGATCATGACGAGGTCGACGAAGCAGAAGCAGCATATCAGACTCACCGAGCTCGCTCAGTCGTCAAGGTTCCGTTGAAAGACCGCGCTGGCAGTGCTGCGGCCTACGCTACGCCGTACAGTTTCAGTGGACCTGGCAAGCTCGCGCAAGGTGACACAGACATGGACGACAGTGACGAGGATTCTGACTCTGGTGATGACGCCAACGACAACGATGACGAGGACAACGATGAGGAGGGAAGCGATGAAGACCCGGACTTCGCAGACGAGCCGTCACGCTCCGTCGAGTCTGAAATGGAGATGGATGCGTTGGTCACGCTCGAAGAAGAGGCGTGGGAAGGCGTGGGCGATGACGAGGACGAAGATATGGACGTTTTGGATAAAGGTAAGAGGAAGAGGGTAGGCCATTCGAGGCGAAAGACTGGCCCGAGAAAGAAGGTAGCGGATGTGCAGATGAGCGACGACATTGACGAGGAGGCAAGCGATGGCGAGATGGCCGATTTTGAGGATGAAGATGACGCGAATGAAGATGCAGGGCACGGCGCCCAGGAAAAGGGACCGTTTGACGACAGTGACGATTCTGACGATGCTGACGAACTGGGCGTGGAGTGATTCAGGGTCATCGCGAGCAGGTATATTGCTTACGACTTTTGGATATTACTTCAGCACATGGGACGAAGAGGAGGCGCGTCTGGGCACAGGACGCAGCGGACTATTTCAGTGTTTTGCTATTATTTCGGCAGGCAATTTCCGGTATCTACTGTACAATTACGACATAAAAGCTCACCACTACAGGCGTACGCATTCTTCGATGACACAGCCAAGCGGACCACACATCTCGACTGTACGATGGTATGGCACACATCTCCGTATAGATAAGTTGAACACAATGAACGTTTAGATGATAGTGCTTTTCTGCTTCTTGGTGCGTGCAGGTTTGATTGCTCTTGCCTAGCGCTCAGACAATGTCCGCCCGAAGCAATGGATTGCAATGGCAGATTACGCTACACTGTCCGAGAGTTATTTGAGAAGCATCAGCCGCTACTCTGTAGCATTGTCGGCATCCCCAACTCACCAGGCCATGCCTTTTGTTCCCAAGCTAGTCATACGCCTCACCGAACCCCTCAAGGTCCTCAAACCCACCATCGTCCCACCCAACTACCTCACCGTCCCCATAGCCCGCGTCGTCCATCCCATCGTCAGTGCTGTCATCCCCCTCATCCTCGTCATAGCTCTCGTCCCAATGTTCGCCACAAGATCCATCGTCACCGCATTCATCACCCTCACCAACCCCGCCACCCCCCAAACCCTCCACATCCCCCTCCGCCTGCCCGCGGATCCTCGAAAAATCACTCTCAAGCCGGTCTATGACACAGTTCCATTCCAGAAGCCCGTTGCACCCCTCTAGCTCCCGCACCGCGAGCGCGGCAAGCTCCTTGATCAGGGAAGCGGTAGCGATTTGTCCGGCTTTGGTCGAAAAACTGCAGTCCCTGCCTATCTGAGCGTTGACCCACTCCGACTCTGCGGCCAGCCAGGCGGCCTCTTTGGGATCGGTGGGATCGACGTGGTCGTCGAGCGCCGCGTCGTAGGCTTCTAGGAGTTGTTCTTCGAGTGGGTCTGGTAATCCGGGGTTGGGCGCTGTGAGTTCTTGGAATGTGGTGAGGAATTTGCAGATTTCGGCGTAGATGGCGAGGTGCGTTTCCGCTTCTTGTGGCGTGAGAAGGGCGGGCATGGTGAGTTTGAGGTTGAGGGATGTGAGATTGTGGGATTTTGGGGTGGTGGTTTGGTGTGAGGGGAAGTGTAAGAGGAGTGTTTGGGTGGGGGGTTGTTTTGATTAAGATGACGTGGGGTGGCTGCTGTTGTGAGACAGCGGTGGAGTTGTTGCTGGGTAAAAAAGCTGGGGTAGGGCGTTTCGGAAGGGACGAGGGGTGGGGGGTGTAGATGTTTTTGAAAGGGAAGGTAGTTGGAGATAATTTTGGAGGTGAGATTGAAGTTGAGACGAGGCGAAGTGGAAGAGAGATTGGACGTGTGAACCTGTATTGTGACGAAGTGCTGGCCAGGGAAAACGCTTGAAAGGGCAGTGAGAAGTTCGACTGGGAGACATTGATCTTCAAACGAGGTTGACAGCGTATTCTCGTGCAGACTGTATACGTTGGTTGAAACATGGCCTCTGCATTGCTCATGACGTTCGCTTAACTTGGGTTATTTTGACGAATCAGGGTTTTCTGCTGATTGGAAAGCACCGTAGTCAGGCACCATTGCAGCTCCTGAGTAGCTTCCAGTTCGCCCTCACAGCTCGATCAAATCCTCCTCCGCCTCTTCAGCCGCTTGAGCAGGATCGTCATCCTCCTGATTATGCTGGACTTCAGCCTCAGACTGGTCGACAGTGTCGTCGCAAGTATCATGATGAACACTACCGTCACTGTCCTCATCATCAGCGCTCTCAGGCTTCTCCTCATTCCCGTCTTCAGAATCCTTATCAGACCACCCGCAATCCGCCGCATAGCAATCAACACCATCGTACCCCTCCGGCGCACCCTCACCGTGCACATACGCATGACTTCCGCTCCATCCCATCGCTCTTGCACGTGCCGAAGCATCACGGTGGACCGCCATTAATGCATCCCCAACCTTGATGATCTCCCCGATGCTATCTTCCTTCTCAGACTGAGGTATATCTCCCAGGATAGCGCGGACAGACGGAAGACACAACGAAGCCATATCTTTTGCGACGAGGTAGACGCTCATCTTCAAGAAAATGTCGGTATCGGCATTGTTCTTGAGCGTGGCGTCTGTCCAGCGCAGTTGTCTGTTGAGCCATTTCTGATGGCGGCGGTGGGGTGGATTAGCTTGCAGGTCTTCACAGGTGCTAGCGAAGGTATTGAGGAGCTGCGTTTCGAGAGGGTTGGTGTTGATGCTACGGTTGAGCAGATTGTTGAGGAAATGAGAGATCTCATCGTAGATTGCTAGACGCGCTCTTGGAGGCACGGAGGAGAGGTCGTTGTCCATTTCGGCGAGCTTGGGATGGATGGACGGCGTAGTGGCAAGGGTTGTTCGTTGCTACTGAAAGAGTGAGAGATGCATGTGGGATGATGTGAGGTGGCTTGGCTCCTTCGCGTCGATGACGTATTGTCATCGAAGGAGATCTTAGAAGTGATGTGGGCTTGCGGGGCGTTGCTCAGGTGATGCACAATCTGTCGCTTGCCGCCCACCGATGCTGATAAGCTGCTGTAAGCACACTTTCGTCCTTGTTTTTGCTTGCCTGGCAAACTTCACGAATAATGCTAGTCCGCACCTGATTGAAGGATTGCGAGGCCCATCAAGGTTGATAGTCTATTTCGGTTCTGCGTTAAGATCTACTAGGTTTCAGCTGATAGCTGCCTTCATGCTGTATGCACGCTCAATGTCATCTAAGCGGTGAAGTGTTTCGATAGCGCTTTGAGAAGAGAACGCACTAAGCAAAGCATCCATGATTGCTTCTTCGTCGCGTGGGCCTCTGATTCTTCGACGCTGCGATACCCCGTGGCAGCATGCGGATATCCATATATCATGCTCAAATTTTTTTCAAAGAGGTCGAAGTGATAGCAAGCAGCAGCATTGATGTCAGACAATGAATGTGAGAGGGACCGGTAGTTAATATACTCTCATTGAAGCTCAGCAGAGATTCACGCTCGTCGAAACCACACAGAGCTGTAGCCGGATTGTTCAAATCAGAAGAAAATCTCTTGCATAATCCAGCCAGGTGAAATACAAAGAATGCCTGGGCGATCCAATCTGCGTCTCAATGACCAAGAGCTTGCTCAACGTCTGGCTGCTACGAGAATAACTCGCACTGTACACAACTGCCTGCTGCAAAGCAGAGCTACATGGCGATACCAGTCCCGTCCCTTGAGAAACACAAGACTTGGATGATCAGGCTGAAGGCACAGCTACGCCACACTTGGATGCTCAGTCGGGTGAAGCTATTTGCATCTTACCTTTGGCTTGGTGTTGACACTCAAAGTCTGTAACCTCTGCATCATAGCAAGACTTTGTCATACTAATGTGAGAAGCGCAGTCTTAATCTTGATAGCACGTATTTTTGGGTCGTTCTGTGTTGGTTCTGCGGCCCCTTCACGAGTGCCTAAGCTCTCTTCATCGTTTTCATCGTTCTTGTCATACGAGTCATAGACTCCGCCTTTACCACCTGGCGACCAACGATCAACCTCGTCCCCGCGTAGCGCAAAAATGCCAAGCAACTCCAAATGAGTAGACCTAGTTGATGAAGGAGATGTAGAAAAACGAGCATGGGATCAAACCAATCGCCAATATGTTGAGGAAATAGAGGCTGCATAGAGACATGCTTATTGTCGTTACAATCTTGAAAAACGTCCGCGCGCTCCCGCTGAGCGCGACGTTGGCGAACAAAAACACTCGTGAGCCACATGAAGTGCTCTCAAAGCTGTCCAGGCCATGAAACCCGAACCAAGTGGCATACGCAGAGGCAAGGGTCAGGAGGTGCCACTGTAGATGGCGGCCCGAGACACTCAAGGTACGGACGAATCGCGGAAAGACGAGCGACAGGCCGCTGCCGAAGTAGATGCACATCAAAATAAAGACGTCGAGGTCGTAGATCCTGCGTGTCTGCTGAGACAGGTTGAGCATCGCCACCAGAATTGCGAGCCAGAAGACGAGATTAGTGTCAAGGGCGTCGGAGACTTGGTCCTTGAGTAGTGTGTAGGTCAGGAGGGAGGCGGTCCATTGCAGATAGAAACCGAGCCTTATTCCGAGACCTATCATGCTCATCAGCACAGTATTTGCTGCAGCGCGTACGTATATTTCCATTTCGCTGTGGAAGCGGCCATCTGCAACCTGTAGCGCCACGCCGCTTCAACCGAGCGAGAAAGAGATATTGCCTGAGCAACTTCCGTACCGTAGATGTCTTGGTTGCCGTCAAATGCGCACTGAATACTTCGATGCTCCGTTCTCGCCACGACATCTCCCTTCGGAAGTGGCGATGAGCTGACAATGGCGATGATCAGGGCAACCACTACTCAGCAGGGAAAGATGCTGGATGCGGCTGGCATCGATGCCGGTGATGCTAAGTAATCTCCTAGCACCTAGCGACTTTCTACGATCCTGACCACGCATCAATGTCTTGACTGTGAGTAGTGCTGGGGAGCTGTCTGTCATGGTAGTAGACGTCAAAAGCGAGCGAAGTCAGACGTGGTTCGTAGAAGACTTGTGTAGGGACTATCGTGGGGGTGAGAGACAATTGTTATCGTGCGCGACCTCGACCAGTCCAGAACGGTTGCCAAGGCAAGGCTGCAAGGAACGGTGTTTGGTGAAGAATCCATCATTAGGAAGCTTGCAGAAAAAGGGCGATGGACATGCAAAGAGCACTTCTGCCAGCTTAGTTGGGATGTGATTGTAGCCATATCAAGCTAGATGTTTCGGTACCGCGTCCGTCATCAGCACACTCGTCGCGCTTGCGGCGGAGGAGATACAAAAGCTGGATTAGTGCAGCAAAGTTCCACGACGAGCCGCACTTTGTACCGCGTGAAACGATGTTTCCACAAGCGGAGACTGATATGTATCAGGGTATTACATTCCAACTCAGCTGGTAGGAAGATGGAATATTGATCTTCGTCTTGTCATAAATTACCCAACGAGGAGATTCATACTGATTTCGCCTTGGCGGCCTGCCAAGGATTGCTGGACACGGCTCAGTCTTAGCCTTTATGCACTTGGCTAGAGGCGTCACAGTCGGCTTAGTATGCCAGGATAGCAGATGCTAGCATCAGGCAAGTCTTGGCACTGGATATTGTCCATTTCCAAGCTTCCTTCCTGGCTAGTCTCAGTTGACTCAGACCCTGAACGTTTCGGCAGGGTAGTATATTTAATCGTGCGCAGGGTTGTTATACCCTCTTTATAGGGCTTTTATAAGAAAATTTATAGAGAATTTATAGTTATATAATACTTAATATACAAATTTTTATTACTTTATATTTAAAGTTTAAGCTGAACTTATAGCTTTTAAGTAATTATATATTTTATATTTGATAGTAACTTTAAAAATCTTTATTCTTTATAACTATAATATATTTAAGTATTTTAGTAAGTATATTGAATAGAATAATTATTACTCTATTATATAATATTAGTAAATTTTTATAAAACTTTTAATAAGCTATTTCAATTAAGTAAGCTACTCTTACTACTTTATTATAGTAAAGATACTAAAGTATACTTAGTTAGCTTAATATAAAAAAGTAAAGTAAAAATAGCTCTATATAAATTATATAAAGTAATTAAAAGTAATTTTAAAAATAATTAATAAAGCTAATTAAATAGTATATAAATTCCTTAAGATATTAGTTAAAAAGCTAATTAAATAGTATATAAATTCCTTAAGATATTAGTTAAAAAGCTAATTAAATAGTATATAAATTCCTTAAGATATTAGTTAAAAAGCTACTAAATATTATAGAAAATAGATACTAAATACTAGCTACTTACTAAAAGTCTTTTATATATATTTTAAATTAAAGTACTATTATTAATTGAATATATGTTAATTTCTTTAAGCTTTTAGTTAATAGTAGTATAGTATTTACTAGTATACTTATATACTAAGTATATAAAGAACTAAAGTATCTAAAAAAACTAAATAATAGCTAATTATACTTTAAAAAGTTATATAGTAAAGTAAGTTAGAATATTTCTACTATATTTATATAATTTTTATATTTAATTTAATTTAATTTTAAAGTAAAAGTACTATTTCTTTATTATTATCTTTAATAGCTATTTTAATCTTAATAAGCTAGTAATATGCTATAAAAGACTACTTTTTTTAGTTTTAATTATTATTTACTATATATTATACTTATAGTTATAGTTCTTTTAAGAATATTTATATAAAAGTAATATAATAGATTAGTATATATATTTAGTATTTATTTTTACTTTATTAGCGCTTAATACTAATATTTTAATATATTATTTAACTTAGAGCTATATAAGAGTTACTAAATACTTATAATTTAGCTTTATAAGTAGATAAAAAAGTTATATAAAATTCTTTTTTAGCTTAAAAAAGAGAAATTACTTATTATTATATATAATAATTTCTTATATTATAAAGATATTTTATAAGTTTATTTAAATAAAAAGAGTAAACTTACTTTAGTAACTACTAAAAAAGCTATTTATAATAATATTCTAAAAGAAAAATTAAAGTAGTTAATACTTAATTCTATTCTTTAACTTTTATTTAAAGATATATTATAGATTCTTTTTAAAGAAAACTAGTATATTAAAGATATCTAGCTTTTTTAAATATTTAATATAATCTTAAATATTTACTTTAAGATACTTACTATCTATAATAAATATATACTATCTACTTTATAAATATTTACTATTAATAAATTATTATCTTATAAAACTAATTACTATACTTTAAAGCTAAATTTATTAATAAAAGCTTAGTTAATAGAGTATATAAAGTAATAAAGAGATTCTGTAAAAATTAGCTTAATTTAAATCTATAGAGTTTTTAAAATACTAAGGTCTTTTAAAAGTAATTATACTTTATTTATAAAAACTAATTTACTATTAAATAACTCTAGTTAGCTTAAAAAGAATTAGTTAATAATATAGATTTTTATAATTAATAAAAGTAGATTGTTTTTTATATTTTTTCTTTTTTTTATTTATAAGTAATTTAATAGTATAAATATAAGTAAAGAGCTATTATTACTATAGTACTACCTTAATTTTTAGAAGCAGTAGTAAATATTACTTTAAAATAATACTAAGTTCTACTATACTAAGTATTTTATATTAAATAGCTTTAATATATGTATACTAGTAATATTCTATTATAAAATAAGAGTATAGAGCTACTTATAGCTTAATTAATTATAAATACCTCTAGTTACTATAATATTAGTGTAACGCCGGTCGCTGGGAGAACCGAACTAAGGCTTACTTACCTTGTGTGCTTGTCGACCTTAGTGGTAGGTATCTTGTATGCTAGAGACTAAAAGATAGGAGAGGCGAGATAGATTATAGAAGGTAAGAGGGGCTAGATTAAAATAGACAGAAGATAAAGTATGTTACTTAAATATAGTTAAGGAACTTATATTTAAATATTAAGTTAATAGACTAAAGTTTATCTTAAGGTTAGTTATTAGTCTAGCTATATAGTTTAAGGTATATAGGGGGAGTTCTCTTATATTCGCTAACTTAATAATATCTATATTAGATTTATAAGGAATATAGGTCCTTATAGCTGTCTTATTCGATAATATCTATAGCAGGTTTATAGGCTTAGTCGGAAATAATGCTAGTAGAGCTAAGATAACTAGCGGTAGTTAATACTTAGATATACGCTAGGCCGTTTAGAGCTAGTACTCGTAATATAATTCCCCCTCTTCTAGTTAAATTGTTCTTAATTGACCCTTAGCCTTTTAAACACCTATAAGTTGCGTTTCGTCCCTTCTTCTGTAACTAATCTGTAAGTCGCTATATCTCGTATAAAGTCCGTTGCTACGGGTTCTAACAAAAAGTATAGCTAATACCTATTAATTAAAGCTTACGGTATTAAAATGCCTTCTTGTTCTAAATATATATCGACTAAGGAAAGGTATATAGTTTAGTTTAGGAAGGCGACGTGTTTAGTATATACTCGAGATAAGAAGAGTTATAATTTACGGGTATCGATAGTAGATAGTATACCCTGTTGTTGTCTTTCTATAATGCCTAGAACTAACTTAGTTGCAGCGCGTTTAGTTTATTCTCAATATTCCTCTTAGTCGGCTGCCCTTTAGCGTATAAAACGTTAATTACGCGCGTTAAATTTCTAGACAGCAGCGTTAATTACGGCTATACAGCGTAACCGATCTAAGGTCCGGAAGTTAAAAGAGAAGGTTAAGAAGACTCGTACGCGGATAGCAGCGAAGTTAGCTCAAAATAAGTTATTGAAGCAAGAGAAGTTTACTGCGTCGATAGCTAGTAGCGATATATTTAAATGTTTAAGCGGGTTATTTATTAACTTTTAGAGTAACTTCTATCTAAAGTTAAGTAGTAGTTCTATAACGTAGTAGACTGGTTCGTTTATAGGTAACCTAAGTATCGGCGAGGCGCACTAAATAGTAAATTAGAGTGTTAGTGCTGCTATAACCGACTAATATTCTAGTTTCAATATCGTTAAATAGTATCTTTATAGTTAGTCAGATTTTATTTCGGTTCTCATTAATTTTTATGTTCGGAATATCCTTTCTATTTTATAAGATACTGTCGTTTGCCTCGATATTGTCTATAAGCTCGAATCGTTTTAACCTTATACTTAGGTTCTTAGTTATTAAAAAGGATTTCTAAGTTAAGTCGTTCTGCCTCTTAAAAGTAGGCTAGTTTTAATAGCGCTACGTAGAATATAGAATATATTCTTATTGTCTTTAGGAGTTTAAGTTTAAATATTACGGGTCTTAATTGCTGTAAGATTTTAAACAGTTTTATCTTAGTATAGTCGAGTTTTTTGCTTAGTTTAATAGTTTTTATATTTTTTATAAGCAAGTAAGCTCTTCCCCCCTCTTTTATGCCTGTGTTTAGGGTAGTTCTTAACTTGTTATACTATTTTCTTGTTTATTCGTTAATAAACTCGCTGTCAGCCTTTAACTGCTGGTACAGGGTTTTTATATTTGTTGCTATCCGCGTAGCAGTGTCGTTTTCTGTAGTGTTCTGTAGTTATCTACCTTAAAGAGGGTAATAGCCGTATAAGACATAAAACAGTGTTATCTTGATTATATCGTTCTTTGTATCGTTGTACGCTGCTTACGCTACTAATAGTAATTGTACCTAGTCGTTTTGCTGGTAGTTAATATATGCCCGGAGATACTGTTCTAGTGTTTAATTTGTTCGTTCTATCTGTCCGTCTGTCTACAGATAGAATAATATAGACATTTTTTGTTTTGTTTCTAGTTGTTGCATTAGCGATGTTCAAAATCGTAAGACAAATTTTTAGTCTCTGTCTAAGACAATTCTTTGTAGTTAACTATAATTAACCAAGATAATCTAAAGGAAGGTATATACTAATTATTTTAAGTTACTAGCTTCCTTATAAGATACGAAGTACGCGTACTTTGTTAGTTTATCGTATATAACTAGAATAGCGTCGTAAGCTACTTCTGTTAGTAGATTCTTAGAAGTTAGTAACTTAGTAATAAAGTCTAGTAAGACTATATACTATAGTCTTTTAGGTATCTTTAGTAATTATAGTTTACCGTATAGTAAATACCTTGGGTACTTAGTTCTTACGTATACGTTGCATTCTCTAATATAATTCTCGATATAGTGTCTAATCCTTAGGATGTAATAGGTTCGTGTAATCTTTTTAATAGTGTTATTAATGCCTTTATGTCCTTTTGTTGGGTTATTGTAGAAGTTACTAATAATATATTGGATTAGATTTCTTAGAACGTAGATTTTACCTTAGAATTTGTAATAGCCTTTATTGTTCTTAGTTAATCTTAGATGTTGTTTCTCGTTTTCCTAGTAGGTCTTAGGATTGTTTAGGATGTCTAGGATTCGGCTATCTAGTTCGATAACAAACTTAATTGTTATAGCCAATTAATTGTATCTAATCTTATTATTGTGTTCTCGGAATATTACGAATTCGATATATTCCTTGTTATTAAGGTAATCTAGACGTCGGCTTAGAGCGTCGGCTCTATCGTTCTTAGAACCCTTTTTGTAGGTAATAATAAAGTCGTATAAAGCTATAGTCTTTAACTATCTAACTTATCTGCGGTTAAGTTTCTTTGTTGTTGTAAAGTAAGTTAGGTTCTTATAGTCTATATATACTATAATTGTATAGTTTGCTCCTTTCAGGTAAACTCGCTATATCTTAAATGCTGCTATAATAACTAAGAGCTCTTTGTTGTAAATATTATAGTTCTGTTCTATAGGTAATATCTTTTTTAAGTAGAAAGCTACTGGTCTAAGCTTTCTTTCCTTATTGTTTTAACTTATATATGCTTCAATCGTATAGTCTAACGCGTCTATTTCTATAATAATCGGTAGGTTGGGGTCGAATATTGCTAGTACGGGTTCGATCTTAAAAGCTTCCTTAAGCTATTTAAATACTAATTGTTCTTTTTACATCTAGAAGAATTCTATCGATTATTTTATCTGTTAAGACAGTGGTACTATAATTCGGCTAAAGTTAGATATTTATCGTCTATAGTAGTTAGCAAAACTAAGAAACTGTTGTAACTATTTTACATTCTTTAATATAGACTAGGTTAGAACGGACTAAATCTTTAAATCTTCTATTTAGAGACTGTGCTCTATAATTATAAATCTAAGAAATTCGATAGATTGTTGGTAGAACTAGGTTTTCTTAATATCGATTTATAAATCGGTACGCGCTAATCTTTCTAATATCTTCTTAATATGTTTCTTATATTCTTCTAGTATACGGCTGTATACTAGGATATCGTCTAAATAAGTAGTTATAAATATATCTAGGTAATTACTAAGTGTGTTGTTAATTAGTTTCTAGAATAATACTAGTACGTTTATTAGCTCAAAAGGTATAACACAATACTCAAAAAGTCTGTGTCTAGTGTAGAAGGCCGTCTTCTATTCCTTACCTTCTTTTATACAGATTAAGTTGTAGGCTCCTTGTAGATTAAACTTAGTAAATTATTGCGCGTTATACAATCGATCTATTATTTCGTTAATGCGTAGTAAAGGATACCGGTTTTTAATAGTTATCTTATTTAATTGTCTATAGTCTATGTAGAGTCGTAGTTTGCTATTCTTCTTTGGTACGAAGAGTATTAGGTATCTGGCTAGTAATGTCGATTTTTAGATAAATTCTTTCTTAAGGTTTTTGTTAAGATAGTCGCGGAGCGCTTAATTTTCTACTTCTAATAGAGAGTATATTAAACCGAATGTTAGCGTTTTACCTTTCTATAAAGGTATTGTGTAATCTTATAGTTTGTATTTTAAGAGAGCTAAGTTTAGCTTAGCTTCCTCAAATAGATATTAGAATTAATTATATTCCTCGGGTATCTTAGCAATTAACTAAGTACTTGCCGTCGTATAGAATCGTTGACGTACAGTCGTCTCTTATTTATACCTACGTATAGTTAGCTATAGACAAGATACTGCGTTAGACTCCTTTCGTAAGATATCTAAGTATCGGAGTATAGTAGTACTAACCCGTATAAGTTCTTTATTGCGCTCCTTATTCTTACTACTAAAAATAGCTTATAGGGTATCTATTCTGTAGAACGACTCTTGTCTAGAGTACTTGTACCTAGTAAAAAGGAGCTTCTTAGTTCTCTAATTTACTTCTAAGTTATATTGTTGTAACTAGGGTATACCTAGTACAGCGTAGTGCTGATTAATATTTACGATATTATAAGTAATTTCTTTCTAATAGTTCTCAATTGTTATATCTATTAGTAAAGTCTTGTAGTCGACTCTTTCCTCTACTCCTTAAAATCTAAACAGTGCGTAGAGTAATTTCTTTTTTTGTATTTATATTTGGTACTTCTCGACGCAGCGTATCGAGATAAAGTTGCCTATTGCGCCTAAATCGATTATAATTTTAATGTTTCTATAGTTTATTGTTGCCCGAGTGTATAGGTATGTTTTATAGGAAGCTAAGCTCGTATAGAGCTAGACTTTTAGAGGGTCTAACTATTGAACGGGCCGGTACTACTGCTCTTAAAGTAGTCGGCCTGGTCTTTTTTCTGTTAATTGTATACGTTCTAGAGTATTTTAGGTATCGGAATCTATTGTCAGTTAATTTGCTATAAGAATTCCTGTATAAGGTGTTTTAGTACTGCTTTTATTAGAACGTTTAGTTTATTGTTTACGATCCCTACTTTAATTATACAACTATCGCTAATTAAAACTTATTGTATCTGTAGGTTGTATATTGTTAGTTAAAGATATTAGTACTAATTATATAATTCTAGATCTTTAATAAGGTGGCCTACTAGTCGTTATAAGCGTAAGTAAATATATCCTAAAATATTATTAATGTCTCTATTAGTACTTAACTTTCCCTTATAGAAGGTTAACTAACAAAGTCTCTATATTATTCCTTCCCAACGGATTGAGGTTTACTCTTTCTAGTTAGTATCGTCCTCGAGAGAGAATTTTGTACTATTAGAATTTATATTTTTGTTTTTGAGTCGTTGTCTTACCTATAACGTATCGTAGCTGCTATCTTACTTAGCTTCTATAGTCTGTTCTTCCTTAAATTCTCCTTAGGTTTCTAGATAAGATAACCTAGGTCGTTCTCGAGTAAGTTCTAGTTCTTGTATCGAACCTTGTTTCGGAGATATTGGTTTCTTTAGCTACTATCCTAACTCCAGTTTGTTAGATTTGTGGGTCGTATAGTTATTGTTGTAGCACACGGTTTAGAATAGTGTTTCGTATAGTATAACGGTACTCTGTATCTAATGCCTCAAAATAGTACGGTTAATGTTATTCCAGTTCTATAGGTTTTATTGTTTTTATTTTATTTGTCGTTCCTTTATTTCCTCCTATGACTCGTTGGCTGTATCCCAGTTTGCGTACAACTCGAATAAGTTTAGCTCGTTGTGCTTCTCGTTGGAAGTAACCTAGTAAGTGTCCTTCTGTGTCTAAGTAGTTATATTAAACTATTGTTGTAGGAAACAGGGTTTCTAAGATTAATTATTATTTCTGTTTCTACTAGTACTATTGAACTGTTGTTTCTTAGAACAGTATTCTTTAACTTAATGCCCTAGCTTTCCGCAATACAAGTATAGCTTGTTCTTTATTCTGTGTTCTTGTTCCTAATTGTTTAGTTTTCCTTAAGGATTTATAAAATCTAACTCTATTGGATCGCCTCGGTCTTGTTGTAAGTTTGCTCGATTCTTTGTTTTATAGAACCTATTAGTAGGGTTACCCTTCTTTTCTATTTATCTTTTAAAGTTGCTGTCGTCAATCTCCTTTACTCGTTGTATAAAGGTATTAAGATTATTAAACTTCTCTTTATAGATATAGATTATTTCCTTAATATAGTCCTTAAGTTCTTTATAAAAGGTCTCAATAAGAGGTTTTTTGTTCTATCCTGTTTAATTAGCATACTATATAAATTTAGCGGCGTACCTGCTTGCTGGTCCTATTTGTTTAAGGTTCCGAAGCTTTCTAATAGCGACGCGTTCAGCGTCGGTCTGTTTAAAGATTTTGCGAAGCTTTCTTTAAAAGAAGACGAAGCTAGCAAAGAACTTATCGGTATTCTCGCGCCTTCTCTTTATTAGAGTAAATAAGAAGTCGTCGAGGTAATACTTAATCTACTTGTAAGTATCTTTGTCTATATAAGAGGTAGCAAATAAAACTATAGTAATGTTGTTCAGAAACTAGTCTTTATAAGTTTTAAAGTATATAGCTAGGCGTATTAAGAATAAAGTAACTTTAGAACGTTTATTTAAGAAGCTTTTTTTTATCTTAGTGTTAATATCTAATATCTTACTTGTGCTAGCTATCCTGTTGGCCAACCTATTCGTAGCGTCGCAGCTATTGGGTACCGAAGTAGTAAATATAACTAATCTACTTTCTCTACTTTTGTAGCAAGTCTATTAAAGTATAACGCCGGTCGCTGGGAGAACCGAACTAAGGCTTACTTGCCTTGTATGCTTATTGACCTTGGTAGTAGGTATCTTGTGTGCTAGAGACTAAAAGGTAGGAGAGGCGAAATAGATTATAGAAGATAAGAGGGGCTAGACTAAAATAGATAGAAAATAAAGTACGTTACTTAAATATAGTTAAGGAACTTATATTTAAATATTAAGTTAATAGACTAAAGTCTATTTTAAGGTCGGTTATTAGTCTAGCTATATAGTCTAAGGTATATAGAGAGAGTTCTCTTATATTCGCTAACTTAATAATGCTTATATTAGGTTTATAAGGAATATAGACCCTTATAGTTGTCTTGTTCAATAATACCTATAGCGGATTTATAGGCTTAGTCGAAAATAATGCTGGTAGGGCTAAGATAACTAGCGGTGGTTAATGCTTAGATGTACGCTAGGCCGTCTAGGGCTGGTACCCGTAACAATTAGCTTATCTTAGTTTTTTAATTTATAGTAAGGCTAGTACTTATATTTAATACTATATAAAGGTATAAGCTATTTATTAAGCTAAATAAATAGAAAGAAAGAAAAATATATATTGTTATAATAATATAAAAGTATAACGCTAAAGTAGTTAAAAAAAGAAGAATTTAAGATATAGTATAACTATACTTATTAGTAGTAGCTACTACTTAAGTATATATTAGTATCTTTTAGCTAGTAAAATTAAAGTCTCTAGTTTAGCTTTAAAGATAGTATTAATTAGCTTATTAGTAGATAGCTAAATACTAATTAAAGATAGATTTTACTACTAGTAACTAGTATTAGTCTAGATCTTTACTTATTTAGTCTTATTATATCTCTTCTTATACTTATTTTAACTATTAAATACTAGTCTTTATACTATAGTATACTTATATAGTTTAGCTTAAGTAATTAATAGCTATATATTAAAGAAGATATAGTAGTATAAAAAGTATATAAAATTATTTTATACTAGAACTAGTATAAAATAGTATAGTAAGAATTATAATTATACTTCTTATAGTTAATAAACTAGTTCTTTTTTATATAAGTGTTACGGGTACTAGCCCTAGACGGCCTAGCGTACACCCAAGCATCAACTACCGTCAGTTATCTTAGCCCTACCAGCATTATTCCCGACTAAGCCTATAAACCCGCTATAGATATTATCGAACAAGACGGCTATAAGGGCCTATATTCCCTATAAACCCGATATAAGCATTGTTGAATTAGCGAACATAAGGGAACTTTCTTTATATACCTTAAACTATATAGCTAGACTAATAACTAACCTTAGAATAAACTTTAGTCTATTAACTTAATATTTAAATACAAGTTCCTTAACTATATTTAAATAATGTACTTTACCTTTTATTTACTCTAGTTAAGTCCCTCTTACCTTCTATAATCTATCTCGCCTCTTCTACCTTTTAGTCTCTAGTATACAAGATATCCACCACTAAGGTCGATAAGCACACAAGGCAAGTAAGCCTTAGTTCGGTTCCTCTAGCGACCGGCGTTACAATAAGTAACTAAAACTATTAAATTTATTTTACTATAACTAATCTACTTAATATACTATATATATATATTAATAATAAGCGCTAGCTACTTGTAATACATAAACGTCTCGATAGCGAATTAGAATAGAATGTTGCCTATTTAGGAAGGCTGCGATTCTAGAAGGATATCTTCCCTCTAGTAAACGCATTCCTTTCTAGTCTCCTCAATAATTAGCTTGAACACCAGTAGGGCCTATTTAGGCCCTTTTTGCCACCTAACTGCTTCCTGCCCTACACCCAGATTACACTACTTTATAATATAAGAAGAGAGTTTAACTAGTAAAGATAGTCTATTTGTAACAAAGACTCTAGTAAATAGCTATATAAAAGATATAGATAGTAAATTAGCTAAGCTAGCTACTTAGCTTAGATTTAATAATAATAAGTAACTAAATAGCTATAGTAATTAAGATTTATTTAAAATAAATATACTATTATTATTATTATTATTATTTACTATCTTTATATCTCTACTCTTAATACTTAACTCTCTTTTTTTCTTTTAAATATTTACATTTAGCTTTAAAAAAAGGCAAACGTTTTAATTAAAATTTATTTAATTAAAAAGAAGTATAAAGTAACTAAAACTTTATTAAAGTAATAAACTTAGTATACTATAAATATTATAGTAGAAGCTTAATTTTAAAGTTAAGTAAAGAAAGATTATTATTATTAAAGCTTTATAAAAGAAAAATAAGTACATACTAGTTAGTAAGAGTATAGTAGTAAAATAGTATTTATTAATAGAAAATGTTAAAGGGTGCAGGAAAGAAGAAGAATACTACTACAAAGAGTAGGAAGACGAGACTAGCTTAAGACTAGTGCAATACTTAGGCTTAGTACAGGTACAATACTTAGTAGCAAAGAGAAGCTGTTATTATATTGTCTGTCTTGTTAGCTAAAATTCTCTAGAGAGATCTTAGCTTATATATCTAAGTCTAGCGGTCTATACAGAACTTACTAGATATCTGTTCTTTTAATAGAGGCTAGATAACCTTTAACTTACCGTATAAGACAGTAATTCTGTTTATCTAAAACTATTAGTCTTTAAGTCTATTCTGTGTTGTCTTAGACTACGGGCCAGCTGTCTAAAATAGGTTGTGCAATGCTCCTTTTTGTCCTAGGCCCGGGCTACTAGGCCCGACCCTTTAGGTAAAAGGCTTGTTCTATTCTAGACTAAGACAGCTGGTAGGATCTGTCCAATACTCCGGGCCCCTGAGGGTTCCGACTAACCAGCTAGTTGGTTAATTTCCAACAAGTATAAAAGCTTTAGTAAAATTAAGTATCTTAATATTATTTATTAAAGTCTACTTAAAGATACTTAATAGTTTTAAAGTAAAAGTATTATTATATATCTTCTAAAATAGCTTTAAAAGATATATAGTTATTATATATATATAATCTTAAATCTTATTAGTATTAAAGCTAAAAATATTACTACTATAAAGCCTTTAATAGATATTAAATATACTAATTCAGTTTATATAAAGAATATATAGGTAAATGAAGTTTAGACATACTATAAATATAGTTAGCTTAGATATATAAATATAGTATAATTTAAACTATCTTTATACTTTATTTTTATTAATATTTATTATAATAAAAATAATAGAAAGAGTAAAAAAAAGTTTATATAAATAATATAGTAAGATATAAAGAAACTAATATAAATATATTAATTAGACCTAGATACTATTAAGAACATAACTATAAATTCTTTTTAAATTCTTTATAAAATATCTATAAATCTTTTATAAATACTCTATAACTCTTTTATGAAATATTAACTTATATCTTAGATATATATAAAAAGCTAAATTATAATTAAAATAAAGAGTTTCTAATAATAATAATAAGAATATTTAAATATCTATTTAAGTCTCTATTTATTAATAAACGCTTTAAACTTTCTACTAATTACTACTATCTCTACTACTACTACTAGTAATACTACTAATACTAACTTATACCAAACTTTCTACTAACTACTACTATCTTTCTGTATTTCCTCTTTATTATTAATAGCTTTTATATTATAAAATTAGCTTAAGTTAACTATTTACTATATTTAAAAGCTATTAATATACTTACTATATTAGAAAGACTATTCTTTATTATAAATTACCTTTTAGTTTACTTTCTATTAATACTATTTTTTAGTTATTTAGATAAAGATAAAGACCTAGTAAGTAGTTTTAACTAAATTAAATAGTAATTTTAGCTTTTTAAATAGTTATTCTATAGCTTTAGAATTCTATTATTTCTCTATATAGTTAATAAGTTTATTTTAATATTATTTATAATATTATTCTAAAGCTTATTCTTTCTCTATTAACTGTATATATATATATATAATAGATCTTAGTAATATTAATACTTACTAAAGACTATTATATTGTATCTAATAATACTAATCTATTAAACTATTTAAGTATTCTTTAGTAAAATATAACTAATAGACATTAAGTAAGATAGTTAGTAAGAAATATAAAATATTCTAACTCTATAGAATAGATTCTATTATAATAAAAAGTACTATTAATTCTATTTAAGTATAAAGCTTTAATAGTTATTACTTAATAAACTAACATAGTATTTTAAGTATTATTACTAAAGTAATAAGCTAAAGATAATAATTTAAACATATAATTTTATTAAGAACTTTAATAGTATTTAAATAATAAGTCTATCATTAAACTAATTAAGTATTAGTTAAAAGATTTTATAGTATTTTAGACTATCTTTTATACTAAAAACAATAAAAACTTAGTTAAGTTATAATAACTTTAAGCTAAGAAAGCTAAGTAAGAGAATTAGTATCTAGACTATTACTATAATATTAGCTCTAGAGAGATTAAATAATTATATAAGACTAAAAACAATAGTTTAGCCTTAAAGTAAGTTAATAGAAAGAAGAAGTTAAAAAAATATCTAATTTTTCTATATTTACTAGTAAAGCTACTTAAGAACTTAAGCTATAAATATGTTATATAAAGAATAAAATATATATTAATACTAATTAATATCTAATAAATAAAGCTAAAGTAGCTTATATCTTATCTAGGCTAGATAGTACTAGAGCTTAATATATAGAACTCTATCTAGATTAATTAGATAATATAATATCTAAAGATATCTACTAGACTTTAGAGAATCGATATAGAGATCTATTCTAGAAGAAGACTATAAGAGAGGTACGTTAAAGTTTATAAACAATTATAAGTATAAATAAGAGCTAGTTTAAAATTAGTTAATAGTACCTAAATTACTATTTAACTTACTACTAACTTAAATTAATACTAAACTATTATATAATAGTAATAGAATACTTAATAACTCTTTTATATTAAAGAAACCTTTAATTTCTAAGTTTAAGATACTTAAGTATCTTTTATCTATTAAGAAGCTCTAATTAAAGGTTTATACCTTACTAATTACTATAAGTATAATTAACTAAAAATAAGAAGTATTAGTAGCTACTAGAGATACTTAAAAGGCGTTATTTAAAAAGAAAATATATAAAGAATAGAGATAAGCTTTAATATAAGACTATAAGACTATTAAATCTAATAATTTTATAAGTTTTAGCTTTATTAGTATAATACTCTTTTAATACTTAGTAAAGTAAAAAGATATAAAAGTATTCTTTATATTTATAAGAGATATTAAATTTTATAAAGATAAAGAGTAAGAGATAATAAATTTTAAAACTAAACTATTTAAAGAGTTTTAGAAGTTTTTAAATATATTTAATAAAAATAAAGTAAATAAGCTATCTTTATATTAACTATAAAATTTAAAAATTAAGCTAAAGTTTAATATGAAGCTACTATATTATAAGTCTTTAAAAAGAATATTAATTAAAGAAGTAAATTTAATTAAAGACTATATAAGAATAAATCTTACTAAGTAGTATATCTCTTTTAGTAACTTTTACTATAGTTCTTTAATTCTATTTATTTAGAAATTAAAAGATAAACTTTATTTATATATTAACTATAAAGAATTAAATATAGTAATTTAGAAAGACTTATATTTAGTACTATTAATTTAAAAAATACTAGTAAAAGTTATTAAGACTTAATAGTTTTTAAAGCTTAATATTTTATAAAGTAAATAATATTAAGTTTTAACTAAAAAGTTAAATTAGTTTACTTTTATAATTAAATTAAAAGAACAATCTATTTATAAAATTAGTTACTCTCTTTTTATACTTAATCTTAAATATTGGTACTTCTATTTTCTATTTATTCTATTAAATAAATTGTTTTAAATTACTTTTAATAAGATAAATTGTTTAAAGTAAAAAAGTATTATATCTCTTTTTTTTAAATAAGAAAAATTATCTCTATATTTTTTAATTTTTCTAGATTTATTTCTATTTGTTTTTATTTTTTTTAAATAAAGATAATCTAAAATAGTAGTATATAGTAGAGAATATATAAATATAGCTTTAAATCTTAGTAAACTAGTAGGTTTTCTAGTATTTTTATAAAAACATAGAATTTTACTTTTTTAATATTCTCTAAGAGCTTTAGTACTAGTCTATAGTAGATTATAACTATCTTTATATATTAATTTTTAGCTTAAATTCTAAATATAGAAGTTATAAATTTTTAGCGCTACTATTTATAGATATGTTAGCGCTTTACTACCTCTTAAGGCTAAAAACTCTCTTAAAATATTTTACTCTATAACTTTTTATCTACTACTCTATTTTTAGTAGTTATTAGTCTAAGTTTTATAAAAAAATATACTCTTCTAGAATAATTACAATCTAGCTAATTTTAAATATTGATATTTATATTATTCTTCTCATTAAACAAATTAGTTTAAATATACCTTTCTATGTCATAATAGAAATAAATTAAAAAAAATATAAGTATTAAGAAAACATAAAAAATATATTTAATTTAAAAGTAGAAGTATTAATAAAGTTATATACTAATAAATATTTAGTCTACTATACTTAATAGCTACTTAACTTTTTAATAGTTATAAAGTACTTTAAGTTATTATAATTATACTATATATATATAGTATATAACGTACCTTCAATATAGTACTAAAATTACTTAAAAGCCTTAATAATAGTAAGAAGCTCTTTATTATAGATATTATAATTTAACTTGATACTTTATAACTTTCTTAAAAAATATACTACTAAATACTAATAGACTTAAGTATTGCTAATATACTAGTATTCTTTATCTATATTTAGTTTTCAATTAATCTAAAGTAAAATAGTATTAATAGTATAGTTTAAGATATTAGTTATAATTATATACCAAAAATAAAGATTATAGTATACTAAAATACTAGCTTTAGAGAATAATTTTAGAAGCTTTTAGAATATTTATTTATAAACGTTAGTCTATTTAAAGATAAAAGATAGTGATTTCTTCTTTTATATATAAATAGCTAGATTATTACTATCTTTCTTATAGTAACTTTAAATAAGATTATTTAAAAAAGTAATAATATTTATATATTTAAATATAAATTTATAGTGAAACTTAGTAAACTTTTAAAAAAATAAGTATATTATATATATTTTTAAAATAAGACTATTCAAAAATAGTTACTATTTACTCTTTCTCTATTTTAATTTCTAATATTATTACTATAAAGCTAAGAAATTCTACTATAGTAGTAAAAAACTTATATTTAAAAGTCTTTATATATAGATACTATTTTCTTAAGCGCTAAAGAACCGCTTAAATATACTTAATATAAGCTTTATAACTTTCAAAATAAATTAGTATATTATTTAAATAGATAATATAAATAATATTAAATATACTAGTAAAAGTATAGTAAATATAAAACTAAAAGGTAGTAGAGACGTTTACTAAGCTAAAGAGTATAATAAGGTATTTAAAATAGCTATATTTAGTCTTAAAAGTAGTTTTCTACTTATTATCTTTATAAATTTAAATATAGTAGTATATATTATATAAATTAAGCTTTATAAAAAAGTATAAACTTTTTAAGTAGTTAGAAATCTTACTTACTAAAGATAAGAGATAGCAGTCCTTAATTACAATATTATTTAATTTATAATAGTTAATATAGAGATATAAGATTTTATTATTCTTAAGAATAAATAAGATAAAAGTATTTACTAGGCTCTAACTACGTTGAATAGACTTATTAAGATATTTTTTAAGAATCTTAAGCTTATAAAGTAAGAAATTATAGATAAGTAAATTTAATATATTATCTATTATTTTAATTATATAATTAAAATCTAAATAATTAAGTATAAGTTATTTAGCTAACTTTCTACTAAATATATTAAAAAAGTTCTAAAACTTCTTTAATAATAGAGTATTTATAGTAATTATATTATATTAAATTTAATAGTAGTTTAAGTTTAATTTACCACTATATTAACTATAGCTCTAAGCTAACTAAAGGTTAATTTACTATAAAGTAGCATAATCTAAAGAGATCTATTAGTTTATATATTAATAAAAAGTTTACTTAAAGTAGCTAAAAGTATCTACTTATATATATTTTAGCTATACTAAGTAATAGTACTAATAGTAAATAAAAATAATAGGTCTATTACTTAAAATTAAAGTATCTTAAGTACAGTATTATATTCTTTAAACTAAGTAATATAAAAAACTTACTTATTAATTTAAGCTATACTATTAGTATTAATAATATAAATCTTTTTTTTACTAGCTTTAAAGAGAAAATAACTAGACTTATTAAAGAGTATAATATATAGAATAGAAATAGTAGTAATAAAGATACTAACTTTAAGTTAAAAATAATAAAAGATAAGATTAACTTTTGTACTATAATTAAGTAAATAATATATACTTCTTTAAGTTAGTATTTCTATACTACTAAAGCTAAAGAGCTTAATAGTATTTACTAAATAGAAGCTAAGAGATTTACTATTAAAATCAAGAGGTTTATATATAAAGACTATATTTATAAATAGTATTTTAATAGCTAAATAAGAGATAATACTATTAGTATTAATATTTAGTATAAGTACTACTAAATTTCTCCTATTTTACTTATTATTTAAATAGTTATAAAAGAAATATTCTTTTCTATTATAGTTATAGTATATTATCTATTAAGAGCCTAAAAATAGTTTATTATAGCTATAAATAGATATAAGTTAGCTTTATAGTTATATTACTAGTAGTTAACTTTTATCTCTAATCTTATTAAAATAAATTCTATAAAGAAGCTTAAAACTATAAGTATTACTTAAAAATATATTTATAAGTACTATAACTCTAATCTTAATTTAATTTATACTAGACTCTACTTTAAAATAATAGTTGTTAGAAATTAACCAACTAGCTGGTTAGTCGGAACCCCCAGGAGCCTAGAGTATCGGATAGATCCTACTGGCTGTCTCGGTCTAGAATAGAACAAGCCTTTTACCTAAAGGATCGGGCCTAGTAGCCCGGATCTAAGACAAAAAGAAGCATTATACAATCTATTCTAGACAGCTAGCCTATAGTCTAAGACAATATAGAATAGACCTAGAGACTAATAGTTTTAAATAAATAGAATTATTGTCTTATATAGTAAGTTATAGGTTATCTAGCTCCTATTAAAAATAATAGATATTTAGTAAGTTCTATATAGACCGCTAAACTTAAATATATAAGCTAGAATTTCTCTAGAGAATTTTAGCTAATAAGACAGACAATATAATAACAGCCTCCCCTTGCTACTAAGTATTGTACCTATACTAAGCTTAAATATTGTACTAGTCTTAAGCTAGTCTCGTCTTTCTACTCTTTGTAGTAGTATTCTTCTTCTTTCCTGCACCTTTTCAACAATAGTATAGTCTTTTTAATAAAATAATCTATATTTTAAAAGTTTTTAATAGTATTATACTAGCCAAAGATACCTCTTTTTATAATGTTATTCTATATATTAAATAAAAGCTTTATATATATATATATCTTATATAGCTTTTTTAGTAGCTATTTAAATAAGCGGCTTTTATTAAACAGAATAGGAAATTATTAGCTATATACTATCTTATTATATATATTATAGTTAAAAAATATATAAAATAGAATTAATAATTTAATTCTTAATAAAGTTAAAGACTTACTATAGTATAATATTACTAAAGCTACTAAAAAGTACTTGTTTCTAAATATAAAGACTCTTATAAATAAAATCTTATAATATTTAAATAGTAATATAGTTACTAATATTAGTAGTTATATTAATAGAATTAAGATTTACTATCTTAAGCGTTATTTAAACGTTTTATATTTAATATTCTATTTTATTAATGTTCTTATTAAATAGTTTAAAAGAATTCTTTTTTAATAATTTATTATATTTTTCTTCTTTAAAGTTTAATAGTAAGCTAGTAAAGAGAGTATAGAATTTCTTATAGCTCTTTTAAAATTCTTAAAGATTAAAAATAAGATTCTTCTATTTATTAACTTTAAATAGTTTATTTATATAATAAGAGTTATTTAGTAGTAAAAGAGTATACTTTATTTCTATATAATTAGCTATAGTTTAAAGTAGAAGTACTTTAGTATTATTGCTAAGTCAAGCTATATTAGATATAAAACTACTATTTAGAGAGATATTCTTATTAAAACTAGTATTATATTTAATAGAAGGTAGTAAATAGTTACTAGTAGAGTCTTTTTTATACTATTATTATTACTATAGTTAAGCTTATTTTTTAGTTAACTTATGAAAATATTTTAAGTTATTAATATTATTATTAAAGCTAACTATAGCTAAGCTTAGATACGTTTTAGTAATATAAAAAGTAAAAATAGTAAAAATAGATAAAAATTTAAATAAATTTAATTAATTATACTTTAAACTATTCTTTTGAGAAATTTAAGGTTATTTAAATTGTAGAGCTAATAGTAAATAGAGTGTAGTATAATATATTTACTAGATAATAGATAAATAACTAAAAATAAAAAAAGAATATAAGCAGATATCTTTATATACTAAGCGCCTTTAGGTTAACTTAAATCTAGAGCTACTCCAGTCTTAAAGCGAGTCTAAAGCGGCTATGGTATAGCTATAGTACTATAGTAAAGCCTTAAAATAAGAAATCTATCAAACTACTTTAACTATTACTAGCTCTAAAGAGGTCTAACCTAAACTATACTTTAAACTTTATTACTAACCTTCTAAAGTTAGAACTAAATAAAGATAATACTATTTTAGTTTTAGTTAATAAATTTATTAAGCTAAAAATCTTTCTTTTTTATAAGTTTAGTTTAAGTAATATAAATATAGAGTTAATAGTAAATCTAATATACTAAAATATATAGTATAAATAAAAGCTTCTAAGATTATTAATATTAAACTAGAATCTCTATTTTATAAGTATAGTTTAGAAGTACTTAATAAAGTAGCTAAAAGTAAATACTAAATTATTAATAGTATATTATCTTTAAATTAATAGGTAATCTAAAGTTTTTTATTAAAGTATAGAAGTATATCTCTAAATATATATTAATTAATTTTAAGATAAATAGTATAATATACTTTTAGTAGTAGAACTAGTAGCTAATACTATTGTAACGCCGGTCGCTAAGAGAACCGAGCTAAGGCTCACTTGCCTTATATGCTTATCGACCTTAGTAGTAGGTATCTCGTATGCTAGAGACTAAAAGGCAGGAGAGGCGAGATAGATTATAGAGGATAAGAGAGGCTTAACTAAAGTAGATAGAAGGTAAAGTACGTTACTTAAATATAGTTAAGAAACTTATATTTAAATATTAAGTTAACAGACTAAAGTTTATTCTAAGGTCGGCTATTAGTTTAACTATATAGTTTAAGGTACAAAGGTATGTTCCTCTGTATCTAACGGTCTTAATACTTTCTTTGTCGCGTAGTTAGAATTCTATTGCGATATAGCGACGTTACTAACGTTACTATGTCGAGGTCGTCGGGTATGCTATATAATGCTTTAATAAGGCTGGCTGCGCTTAGTCTTGTACTAGCCTAATGTAGTAAGATCGTAATACAAGGTCTCCTCTTTAAGGCTAGTCGTTCTCAACGGCCCTAGAGACATTAAAACCTCGTTGCCCCTCTATAGTAGATCTAGTTTTGTAAGTCGTTATATCTAAAGTTAAGAAAGTTCCTAACGCTAATAAAGCGCTTAAGATTAATACTGTCCTTGCCGAAGTCTATAGTTAAGAGATGCCTCCGTGTTCCTGCTGCTGTTACCTGGGTAAGAAGTATGTCCTAAAGTCTAGAAAGGCATCGTGTTTTGTATATACTCGCAATAAGAAGTTGTATAACGTTCGTCTGTCGTTAAAGGATAGTTAGTTTCTATCTTACGTTTATTGTTTATATTAATTTAACTTGTTTTTAGCTCGGAGTATTTATTCTTAGTACTTGTAGGTGTCGGATGCCCTCTAGGGGCAACGTAAGCGTCTAGCGGAAGAGAAGGAAGTCGTTCGTACGGCAAAAAGGCAGCGCGAAGCTGTTAAAGCAGTAGTAATAGATTTAAAGAAGAAGCTCGAAAGGTTGCGCGTCTAGACGCAGAACAAAATAGATTAGAATAACACATTGTTTAAGAAAGAATAGCTGGCGGCTATATTTAGTAGTAATATCGTAGATATGCTAAGTAGCCTAAGTATAGATTTTCGTAACAATCCGTTCCCGGAGTTAGGTAGTAGGCTACTAATATAGTAGGCTGGTTCGTTTATAGATAACTTAAGTACCAGTAAAGCGTATTAAGTAGTAAATTAGGGTGTTAGTGCTGCTACAACCGATTAATATTCTAGTTCCAATATCGTTAAATAGTATCTTTATAGTTAGTTAGGTTTTGCTCTAGTTCCCACTAATTTTTGTGTTCGGAATATCCTTTCTACTTTATAAGATACTGTTGTTTGCCTCGGTATTGTTTATAAGCTCGAATTATTTCGACCTTATACTCGGGTTCTTAATTGTTAGGAAGGATTTTTAAGTTGGGTCGTTCTACTTCTCGGAAGTAGGCTGGCTCTAACAGCGCTACGTAGAATACAAAATATATTTTTATTGTCTTTAGGAGTTTAAGTTTGAATATTACGGATCTCAATTGCTATAAGATTTTAAACGGTTCTGTCTTAATATAGTCGAGTTTTTTACTTAGTCTGATAGTTTTTAAGTTTCTTATAAGCAAGTAAGCTCTTTTCCTCTCTTTTATGCTTGTGTTCGGGGTCGTTCTTAACTTGTTATACTATTTTCTTGTTCGTTCTATAATAAACTCGCTGTCGGACTTTAACTGCTGGTACAGGTGTTTTATGTTTGTAGCTATTTATGTAGCTAATTCGTTGTCTATAGTATTTTAGAGTTGTCTTCCCTAAAGAGGGTAATAGCTATGTAAGGCGTAGAACGGGGTTGTCTTAGTTGTGTCGTTCTTTGTATCGTTATACGCTGCTTGCGCTACTAGTAGTAACTGTACCTAGTTACTCTGTGTTGGAAATTAACCAACTAGCTGGTTAGCCAGAACCCTCAGGGGCCCGGAGTATTGGACAGGTCCTACCAGCTGTCCCGGCCTAGAATAGAACAAGCCTTTTACCTAAAGGATCGGGCCTAGTAGCCCGGGCCTAGGACAAAAAGGAGCATTGCACGACCCGTCTTAGACAGCTGGCCCGTAGTCTAAGACAACACGGGATAGACTGAGACTAACAGTTTTAGATAGACGGAATTACCGTCTTGTGCGGTAAGTTACGGGTTATCTGGCCCCTATCAAAAGAACAGATATCTAGTAAGTCCTGCACGGGCCGCTAGACTTAGATATATAAGCTAGGATCCCTCTAGAGGATTCTAGCTAACAAGACAGACAACACAACAACAGCTTCTCTTTGTTACTGAGTATTGTACCTGTAACAAGCCTAAGTATTGCACTAGTCCCAAGCTAGTCTCGTCTTCCTACTCTTTGTAGTAGTATCCTTCTTCTTCCCTGCACCCTTTTTTAACACTCTGCTAATAGTTAATATATGCCCGAAGGTACTGTTCAAGTGTTTAATTCGTCCGTTCTGTTTGTCCGTCGGTTTGTAGATAGAAGGACATTAATATTTTTTATTTTGTCTCTAGTTGTTGCATTAGGGATGTCTAAAATCGTAAGACAAATTTCTAGTCTCTGTCTAAGACAATTCTTTGCGGTTGTCTATAGTTTGCTAAGATAATCTAAAGGAAGGTATATACTAACTGTTCTGCGTTACTAGCTTCCTTGTAAGATACAAAGTACGCGTACTTTATTAGTTTGTCGTATATAACTAGAATAGCGTTGTAAGTTACTTCTATAAGCAGATCCTTAGAGGTTAGTAACTTAGTAATAAAGTTTAGTAAGACTGTATACTATAGCCTCTCAGGTATCTTAAGTAGTTGTAATTCACCGTACGGTAAATACCTCGGGTATTTAGTTCTTGCGTATATATCGTATTCTCGGATATAATTCTTAACGTAGTATCGGATTCTCGGGATATAGTAGGTTCTTGTAATCTTTTCTAT